>JAOPJI010000016.1:9647616-9672224 GCA_027122695.1 Merluccius productus
CTCCCCCTTTCGCCCCCACCAACCTGTCTCTTCTCTGATTGGCGCGAACAAGATCGTACCGCTGCAAACACTCCACAGAGGACAAAGGCCAGACTATCGGGGTGGAGCCTTCTTTGGCGGAAGCACGTAGGATGGCTCGCGAGGCTAATTTATTTCTGTTTGCACAATATTATATTTCAGAAAGTGAAAAAGCATTTATATTGTCGTCATGGTAACATCTGGGTAACAAATGTGAGATCTGGTACATAGGCCTTGTTGTTGGGACATGCTAAAGCACATATTTAAAACGGTATATATTTCCAAATTCGGCTATTCAATTACATAACCTTTAGCCAACAATAATAATTACAAAAACAAAAACAAACGTGACCGGGCCCAGTAGGAATAGGAAATTGTCCTGCACCACCTAAGGCCTAGGACATGCAGACCGTAACCAAATACTTGGGCCTTACCACTATGTTAGATTTAAAAGATTACAGACTGAGTGGGAGACGTGCATTCAGCTGAGAAATTGTATTTAGTTTGCTGTAGGGAAAGAGAAATGGCACTAATTTAGGAAAGCCATCACTAGGGAGCCAGACTGAGGCAAGGAATAAAGAGACACAAATAATTTACCGTTTTAAATAATAAACGTAGTAAAAAAAAAGGTGAAATTAGCAAACACTATGGAACCAAATAAATAAGAAACAAATTAAAAAAGGAACCAAAAAAAAGAAAGAAATTTAAAAAACAAAACAAAGCCTTCCTCTCGTCACGTGATAAGGGAAATCTGCTGCTGCTGCTGCTGCTGTACAGAGCAGACACTTTCGGTTCATAATTGTGGCGTTCGTCGTCGTACAGCTTAGCATTTTACAAATTAGAGTTATTGTATTTGATGAACGTGGGCGCTGATATACAACAATTTACTAAATGGGTTTTATTTCTATAGAAAAAAATGACGGTGGGGGTAACTTCGGTAGTCCAGAGCCATTTTATTGATCCCCCTGGCTACAGTGTCGTATCTCAGGGAAATTGATTGCACAACAGCGGTTGGATCATGCTCCATTACTGTGGATCAGTGGAGGCTGGTGATTTTAGAAATTGGTGAGGAAAGGAGGCATCTCTTATTTGTATACAGAGCATTTATTCAAATGTTTTGAACAATTAATCAACATTCTTGAAGGTCCCACAATGTATTCTGTAAAAGACCATGAAGAACACATGCACATACACACACACACACACACACACACACACACACACACACACATTGTACAAGTCATACTCTGTGTAGTATTGGCAAACTTGCATTTTTTGTGACTAGTGACAAATGCAGACTACTGTGCATATACAAAATTAGCATTGTGCAGCAATATGATCATGCCATCTAGTAATGATGCCATCTATCATTTGAACAACATGCACTCATTTGAGAACAAAATGTATTATACAAAAGATACTCACAGTGCTCTGGTGGTAGCTGATTCAGATGGGGAGTAGAGGAAGGGTATTGGAGGAGCTCAACTGAAATAACTAGAGTTGATGGAGAGTTGAGGAGTTGGAAGCCCCAGGCTGCTGCAGAAGTCTTTCCCTCCACAAGGATATGAGACGGATCACATGTTAAACTGGCTGGAGCGTGGTTTAATCCTGTTTTAATTCCATGTTTTTGTTAGTATGGCCAAGAATGTAATGGGGTCGGCAGGTTATCATTCACCGCATCATTTTCTGGTCCGAGTTGCATTATTATTAGCATCCATTAGCTATTCTTAGCTATTCTTGCATTCCAGCATCGAGTCAGCACACCGCCACAAAAGTCCCAACACGGACGTGTCGTTTACTCCTTGCCTGACCAACTCCAATTTGAAATATGAAGCAATTTGTTAAAAACTACATTTGTTCAACGTTGACTACAATTTGTAAAACTATCATGAATATGTAATTCTATCTATTGTTTTACCACCAGTTTGTCATGTGTACAATAAAGTGGTAGAGAATTGAAGATGTAATTTGGAAATGATCATGGACCAATGTAATGTCACTATTGTATTATGGTTGTTGGGTGGTTAGGGAGGATGTCCTCTATTGGCCACTCATTTAGCGTGTTTTGGCCAATAACAGATTAGCATGAAAAAGTACATTAAATTGATAGCAGAAGCCCATCCTACTCTGGCCCCCACCACAACTTCACACAGACTGCCCTTTGCCCCTTTTGCCTGCCCTGCATGTTTCACTGTTGAAGGAATTTAATCAGAATCTCATAATGGATTTTTTTCCAAGGAAGAGAGAAACATTCTTGTATAAATGATACTGAGATTTGGTAATGGTTTATTACTCTTTTTATATTTGGATCTCCCTCTTGCCTCGCAAAAATAGAGGAGGAGCAACCTCCTGTGCCTCTATGGACCTCTGCTGTGGGTATTGCCTCTTCAATTGCTGGATGGACAAGCTTTTCCCCCACGTTAAATAGCGGCCCGCACTTGGCTATCAGCAGTGAAATATTGTAAGACGCTACGAGACCACTGGCATTTTTAGCTGTTTTTGGGGGACGTTTTTCTTTGTAACGCCATTTTGCGTAATAATGTGTTTATTCAATAAAACTTTGTTTGATACTGGTCTAGCTGTCCATAGTTTGCTGCAGACAAACGTTGCCAAATAGGAGCTTTCTCTGCAATGAAAGATCGTAGTAGTTAACCTACCTGTTACAAAATGACAATGATAATAAAACTCAAACCGACTAATTGTTTTAAAATCCTTTTTTTCCCAATTTGCTTAAATACGATTGTTAGATCGACTCCCGGCAACGGCGGTATGAAGCTGGTTGTTGATAATGTTAATCCGATCCTGGCTTGTGCTGCGTCGCCCTTTCAGCAAAAGACATTGAACTCAAAACAGAGAATATTCCCTGCATGTAATGTGATAAATACCAGAATATTATGACGTTTACAATTCTTAAACAAACGTCCCCTTTTAATTCTTAACACCCCCCTTTTAAGTATTTTTGTCTCAGTGCCGCCCTCCATCCTGCGAATGCCCACTGGGGGGCAATACCACCCCCGTTGAGAAACCCTAATTTAAAGCATTTGCCAAGGAAAAGGAAAAACAGACCATCATTTAAATAATATAACACGCCATTGAAAGAGCAAATACCATTGCACCTTTGGCACCTAAATAAACGGCATGGAAATTGCATTTAGCACACAAACAGGCAACTCGGTATCGATAATAGCATCATAATGAACCACCCCAAAGTATACACCTCTGCCATTATTCTCATCTATAAACAACATACACCTCTCCATTTTTTTTTCATTTCTCCTCTCACATATAAATAACAACTTTGTTGAAGGGCTTCTCCACCCTTCCCCCACTCTGCAGTTCTGCCTTGGGCTGCTAATAAATAAATGGCTTGTGCCTGTTTATCCATACAATATTTATATGGTCAAAAAGTAAGTGTAGAACAGAGGTTCTCAGATATTATAATGAGCTATGATTCACTTTGTTCTATCCAAGTGTGGATGCTATGCAATATATACATAGTTTTACAGTATAGTCACAAAATAGCAGACATTTTGTGTGTATGCACTCTTAAGATATTTGTGAAATGATACTTTTCCATATCTAAAAAATATGTGCAGAACATGCATTTTCTGTCATAAGCAGGGGCATGTCGAGAACATTTTTAAATGGGGCAGCCAGGCAGAGGCACAGACTCAGGAGGGGGGCCATCAATCATGTTTCCATTAGTTTTTGAATATATCCCTGTCTATTTTATGTAGTCAAACATTTATGTTAACATATAATGGTGTCTTGTTATATACACTGATTAAAGCTGCTCTAGGTAACTTTTTTGGTGAAATATGCCAAAATCGGCCCCACACTCTCTCAGGTATGAGTGAATCAAGTGGTCTGTGAGAATATCTCGCGGTGGTGTCCATCCCTGCTTCTGTAGGTCAATAGAATGTAAATATATTTTACAAACTGACGGTAGTATTGCATGTAACATGCAATTGCAATTGCACAGACAAACTAATTCTAACAGTGAAAACAAAAATACATTATGGCAGATTTTTGCAGTGGCAGTTTTTGAAACCAACATGTCCAAAATGCGTTCATAAACAATGTAACATTTGAACATTTTGAAAACCATAAATAAAATAGACGTGAACCAAAAACCTGAAAAATACAAATATAACTGGAGAAAATGAACAGGAATGGAGTTCTCAGTGAATTGTGTCAAAAGCCCTCGCTAGGCCCTTGATTCCACCTCATCTAATCTGCCCACAATCTCTCCCCTCCAATCTATCTGAAGCAAATCAGACATAAAAAGTTAAAACAGCTGAATTCTCATGGTAAAGCACTTGACGGAAATATGGATTTTAAACCATCAAAAATAATTATTTGTGTGAGGTGTGTGTGTGTACTCTAATAATATTAGACGAAAAAGATGCATATTTGTTGCATTCGGAGACCCACCTCTCTCTATGGCCTCACATAGAGCCACTTTGGTCCCAAGAGCCCCTATTTGAAGTGAAGCTAATCAGGTAAAAATAATAACAGACATAGCATGCAGTAGATTAGGATCAGAAAGTGCAACAATCCACTCTAAAATGGAAATACTGAAGTTAAGTACCTCAAAATTGTACTTAAGTGCAGTACTTGAGTAAGTGTACTTTAAGCTAAATTACTTTCCACCACTGGTGGTGAGCTCTGATAACATACCACGTCCATGTTTTAGCCTACATTGTGATGACATTGTGATTCAGCAAATTGCAAAACAAAAAGTTCTTCTGAATGAAACTTACTTTGATATGTTTGAGCAAGTCTACCGCTGTTGCATGACCCATGAACTGTGACCCCAAATATCTCGACTGGACGTGGTCACCGACCCAGTAGCACAGATGAAGGTCTCGCTGTTTGGTCTTTTTCTTCGGATTGAAATGTGTGTGGGGTTGACCAGCAAGTTGTGGTTGGCGAGCCAAAAAGTTTATTTCTTCAGTCACTTTTGGCCTGTTTCTTCCTCTACCGCTTCTGTCATTTTCTCTGCAGCACTTGTAGATAGCTGGCAGTAATACTCTGTCCTTTTCTCTCTGACTCTGAGCAACTTATTTTGTCGCTGGGCCTTGTCTCTTGTGCCTGCCGTATTGATGTTGCTGCACAGCCTCCTGCCTATTGCCCCAAATGTTGCATCATCCCTCCTGAACATTTCTATGGCATTCTGCTTCCTGGACTGCACGTGTATTTCACCATCTGGATGGCACCAGCAATGTTCATGCTGGTGCTTCTTGGGTTTATGATGTCACCTATTGCATTGAATGAAGCCTCTACCAAGGGACATGGAAGCTTTTATAGTATTTTCATGTATTTTCCCCCATGTACGATGCCATGGAGACTTTTTGAAGGAAGGGCCTTAGCAGTTGAAACACAGATCGACAATGAAAAACAACAAGTACACAAACACGTAGTACTGTACATGTAGTGATACAAACCCTGCAGAGGCTCCAAGTTAATCATTCTAATTACATACGTTCAAAGTACTCAGGGTGTTTTGGATGTGCCACTCTGAATCAATCAGCCTCCCATCCCACATACATCTGTCCCACAGGTAGCCTGTCATCAAAATCTAGAGTTGACAGAGCTTTGTGTATCGTGTTCAGATGTGACAAAGCAGGAAAGGAAGTTTGTGAAGACTTGCAGCTGTTTTTCATGCAGTTTATGAACAAGTGTTTATGAACAAAATAACAGGAAGTTGTGGTGCAATGTACAAAAATGCACCCAAGTACTGCATAGCAATTACAACTCAACAGGGTGTCAGTAGGTATCAGTTATATTTAATAGTTTTAAGAACTTTTTAAAATTAAATGGAAAATCAATTATTTTTGGACAAAACTTGGAGCGAGCAAGCTAAGTTCTTAGGTAGTGTAATAAATCAAACCATTAATATTTATCTCCACAAGACTTCAGAGGTAAATACTTGGTTTCACTTGGAATCATCAGTTTGAAAAAGCATGAAAGGACATATTGAAATATCTACAGACACCCTGCTCAAAGAAAGTGTTCTCAGTAATTATTAGACATGGGATTGCTATAATACCAAAAGCTGTACACAATCTGCCCACTCTACTTAAATGGCTTTATTATATTTTACGGAGCCAGCCACCACAGAATGTTGTTACAATTTTATCATCATAATCCAATTATCAGAATTTGTGATTTAAAAACATTATTTTCTCTTTCTGATTAGATAAAAAGCTTGATGAGAAATGTAGCATTCATTTGAGTAAAAATGTCATAGCCATGAGCAGAGGACTCAGTCTTCAACTCACCTGGAAAACCATGACATTCTTTAAGGATTGGCAAACACTGAGGTGCAGCTCAGTTGTGGTGGCTTCATGCCACACCTTCTGAACCACCCTCTTCTCCTGTATTTTCCCAGCTGTGTCATTCCTGGAAAAATAAATGGCTGAATTAAAAGAAACCAAGTTCTATACAAAAGCTAAAAAAATAATAATTTGGTTACCATAGTGCAATCACAGAACCAAGGAAAAACAACTGTGATGAGTTACCTTTTTTGCTGAGGTCCTTGTGAAAAGACAATCTGTGCCTTTTCACTCACGTTGTAATAAGCCAAGAGCTGCTTCAGGGGGTCCTTGTAGAGGGCCTTGTCTTTCTTGTCCATGAAGCCGTAGTAAAGGACTTTGTAGGCAGGAAGCAGCCTCTGGGTGCTAATGGCAACATCATAAGCCGATAGCCAGTGGTGCTGAACAAACCTCTTGGGAGCTGAACCAGGAATGCTCATGTACTCACATATCTCTCTTATCTGAGGTACTTCAACTGACAAAAAGAGACAATGGAACACATTTGTTAGGATCACTTAGGTCATATATCGATATCATATAATACTTAATGGTCAGCGATGTACTTAAGATGCACCTCAACTCTTTTTTGGGCTGACATAAATCTTCATGAATACATTCATAGTATTGATCATTACATTGATGTCATTACATGAAAATGGGGTCTTCCAGGAAATTAAACAGTATACTGTATATTTATGTATATGTATCATGTATATATTTCAGAATAATATACACACTAGGCCCTAGTGACTAGGTTGTCTGGAGGTAGAGTTAAATATAATGCGTTTTAATATTAGGTAATAAATCAAACCATTTCCGTTTTCTCTCTACAGGTAAATATGACAGTTGAGTATAAAAATAATTTGGTTAATCTAAACAGGTGTAGCAGCTTAGTATACTGTAGAGGTAACATTGGGTTTAGTGTATAGGCAAGCATTGCATTTGGAGTAGCATGCATCATTCTGAACTGAAAAGTGCTTCATAAATTAAATCAAATATTATAAACTAACCTGGTCTGAAGCCCATTGATGATCTGCATGCAGGTCGCTGTACAGCTTTTCAAGATGCTTCCAGTTGCTGGAAGGAGCTGCAAAAAGCAAAAAGGAGCTGCAAAAAGCGGTGACTTTAAAGATGTCTGAAGAGCCAAGGTTTTTCAAATCAACTGTATTCCGATCTGGATGGAAAGCCCTTTTTTTTAATTACCATTGGTATACTCTCATTGAGGCCAATGGATATTTATGTGTATTGCTGAAGATCCTCTCTGAAAATGTATACCCCAATTCATGCAACATTTTGTAAGCTGCTGATGTGCATGACCTCAAGCCTCAATCCAATCCGTGCTACTGTGTTTACAGCCAGAGCCTGGGCCAGCTTCACTATCAATGGTGCAAATGTTAACAGAAGTGAATGTTTGGCAAGAGTAGTGAGAACCATCGCCTAGACAATTAGAAGTGTAGCCTATCTTGTATTTGCGATAAATATGTATTGACTCTAGTTCAACTCTAGTTAAATTGAGTAAACACACACACCCTGTCTAATTAGTCCTGATAATCTACTATGGCAACTGTCAATAATTTAATGACATAAAAACTATAAGCCTATTTTAATCTATACACACCTCAGCATTAGCAACCTGCTAAAATGTACAGGCACCCTAACTCGCTCTCTCATGACTTCAGGGCCCTTGGGAGCAACTGCACTTTGGGACTGGAAGGCCACTGGCTGTAGTCATTATAGTGCACGCTTTTTGCTGGTGCACCTCTGTTTGGAACTGTGCCAAAAGGGCATGAGAGCCCCTTTTGCTGTAATTGATTTATTTCCTGCAGGGGCTGCATTTTGCATACCCCACTTTATAATCTTTTTTTAAATACTGTGACAGCGGGAAGCTGTGCTGGACTCCCTTCACCTCCATTTTGACCTCAACCTTTAGCCAGCCCCAGCTCCATCTGCACCTCACCCCGGAATCAAGCTCTCTAATTCTGAAAAGGAATTGTCTAGATGTTATCATGTTATCTCTTTTCATGATCATACAAGTTTGTTAAGGCTAAACCCATCCGCATCTGTCAACGTTAAAGGATCTGTCAGGTTCGTCGAATCATCATATATATATGACACACCCCTGGACACACCCCTACAAATAAGGTACTCCGCATTTACATTTTGTTTGCTTAAGAAGAATGGTATGTTGTTGAAGACGTACTTTTCATCATGTATGATTTAATAGTAATGCTAACATGTTTACACACAATTTTTTGACACACACTAATCCACGCTCTCAATTGTCCTTTACAAATTCATCAAGGTGATTCCTGCATCTGCTGGTGTGACTGTGACTGGTTAAATCGACACACACACACACAATTATCTAATATGATGGGTTTCTATTTCCCCCCCCCCAAGTAGCTTTATACCATTACATTACTGTATGAATTAATGACGATATTTCAATATGCAATTTGCTCATATTTCTTTGATAGTCTATGTTATGCAACGTTATATTGCATAGTGCAAAGGGACATGGTTTAGCTGGAAGACTCCACCACACGCCAGCGCAGATGCTTCAGCTACCAGCTGCAGGAGAATCAGCAGCTAGACGCATGGGCCAGCAGGCTTGATGACATGCTTCAACTGCCAAACCAAGGATGAGACATGACACACATGCACACGCACACGCACACACACAGGAGCTCAAGGAACAGCACTGGAGATGATCATAACCCTTGACTGACTAAGTAGGATCCTTCTTGGTCTGTTGTCTCTGTGTGCGCGTGTGCGTTTGTGCGTGCGTGGGTGGGTGGGTAGGTAGGTACGTGTGTGTTTTGTGTGCACACAACAGGGGCTCATGAGTCTAGTTAGTGGATGTTTTCTTCATTAGCGTGTGCATGGATGTGCGCCTCCTTGTTCTGTGTGCCAGTTCATTTGGATGTGTGTGGCAGTTAACATGGATGTGTGTGGCAGTTAACATGGATGTGTGTGGCAGTTAACATGGATGTGTGTAACATGGATGTATGTGCCATTTAACACGGATGTGCCGCCAACACGTTGGGATTATCCTTTGATCATCCTGAGCAGGTTTCAGCGGTGCACACAGTGCCGTGTGTGTGTGTGTGTGTGCCAGCCATTCTCATGTTATTTCATTTGTCTGATGTTTCCCATTTGAACCCCCCCCCCCCCAACATCTCAGAATAGTGATCTGTGCTGACAAACCTGTTAAAAAAACTTTGTGTGGCAGGACCCTTTCCAAAATCCATGTACTTATTGGTGTAAATTAAAGCAGTGCATGTTATTGCCTTAAAGTGAACAACAGAAGAAACCTTAAGCTATGACTGTAACATAAGCCATGCTTGACAATGTAAACAATACCAGTATCATTTTGACTGATTGCGCAGGAGAATCTGTCTCTATTTAATAACACATGTATCTATAGTTCTGCCAGTATACCTTCATACATAATATATACTACCATGCATCCAAGAACACACATGAACATAGATCTTAACTACATCTATACTAAAATGATGTGGAATAGGGACTAAAGAGTTGAACCTATAGGAGAGGTATAGGTGTGTTTGTGTATCCTTCGGTTTAAATGAATAATAACTATCCTGACATAACTTGTTTCACTGGAACATCTGCGTTAGATGACAGCAAGTCAACAAATCCTTGCACGTGAACAGTGCATGCAAATCTGGGAAATTCGTTTGAAGAATGGATTCTGCAAACCTTGTTGTCTTTCTTGACCTGCTCCACAATGGTGTTGAGTGAGTCACCATTGAACATCCATGAAAACGACGTTATTTCAAGGATATATACATTAAATTCAAACAGACTCATTCTATATCAAGTCATTGATTATCCTGTATTGACACCACCCACATTCAGACAGACCGAACTAGGTCTGGCTGTGCTCAATATTATTATCATTGAGATATCAACGTCGTATGTGTTAACATCAGTGGCTTCATTTAATACATAATAGATTTCCTCTTCTTTACTTTTCCCATGTAATACCTATTCATGTGTAAGGGAATTTCATGAGGAGCCTGTTGTGTGTCAAGGGGTTTAACGATTATAGTACTGATAGCTCAGGACATGATGGGATGCTCAACAGTTTTGCTGGTTTAAGGATGACAATATAGCGACTAAAACTTGACAAAAAGATTAATCTGAAATCTGACTCTAAGCCAGAAGATCTATCACACCAACATTGGCATTGATGTACAAAGAAAGACAAACAAATAAATGGAATAAACTGTCAGAAAAACATGTTACACATGCACACTGCCCATTCCCAAACACTTTATCCACATGTGTGTAAGTCCTGACAGACAGTTGATCCATCCTTCTTGGGGAGATGGTGCACATTATTTGCCTAAACCCCAGAAGAAGAGTGATATGACAGCAACGAAAGGCTCTCTCGAGTATTAGCGATGCGGCCTAGAATCATCCGTCCTTGTCTCTCTTATAATCCATTTGTGAAACACTATTGTCAGAGACGAATTACCTCTGTCTCCGGTGTGATGTATCTATGAGCAGCAATGTGGTGTATCTGGCTAGGACTGATGATTAGGGGTACTGCGTCCTGGACACAACATTACACACGCAAATGAAACGTAGCCCTTTCACTGTCTCCTGCATTTAAATTGCTAATATCCCTGATTGTGGGCCATTTGCATTGCTAATATCCTTGTGATATTGACTAGAATAGATTGATCGAGGACGCCTCCTTTTTCTGTTTGTGTGCAGGCCTTATAGTCATTAAGCAGCAAGGTGGTTTGGACCATATATTGTGAGTACTAATATGTATTCATATTTTTTGTTTTAGCCATGTGCTGCCTTCTGTAGCACATAGCTTGGCATGACACACAGCCCACACTCGACATATCTCAGAGAAGGTGCAAACTTATTAACTTCTATTTTTAATGGTGGGTTGAAGGGGTGTGTAGAAATCCACATGGGTGTTTCCCAGACTGAGACGTTTATCAACAGACCTAGGGTAGACACAGAGGAAAACTTTAATACCACGCTAGCACCTTAGCAACCACCTAGAACACAATAGAAACCACGCAGAACACCCTAGCAACCACCCAGAACACCATAGCAACCACCTAGAACTCCCTAGCAATCATTAAAAACACCCTAGCAACTACCTAGAACATATAAACCACCTAGACCACCCTAGCAACCACCCAGAACACCCTAGCAACCACCCCAAACACCATAGAAAACCATATAGAACACCATAGAAACCACCCAGAACATCCTAGCAACCACCTAGAATACCATAGCAACCACCTAGAACACCCTAACAACCACCCAGAATACCCTAGCAACCATAGAGAACACCCTGGCAACCTTCCAAAACACCCAAGAAGCAACATATAACAACCTAGCAGCCACCATAAAACTACAGCACTACTTTATGTCAATCTACTGTACATTTCCAGTAATAAAATATTTTCAGCAAGCTGCATACCTGAAATTGTACTTTCTAGTTTTATGTATTTTATATTAATATGGATTATATTATATATTGTAATCAATTTTCGAATCAAAATTAAAATGATTGACTATGTTTGACCTAATTACTTATTAATAAAAACAAAACAGCTGAGTTTCAAAATGCTGGTCTTTAATTTTAAATGGGCCATTTGTTGGCCAGCTTGAGAATGCTTGTAGCATTACTAATATAGACAGTGTAGTTCAATTGTAGTTGTGCATTAAACAAGTAGAATACAAAACTATTCTAGAAAACTAGAATGCACTATAGGCAGCTACGGTTATATGTTATATGTTGCATGGCTTTACTCAGTGATCATGACCACAAAGCTTTTGCTGTTAAGCTTTAAAAACTTTGAACTTTAAGCGTATCCCCTTCCTATATGAAAATGTATAGGGCCCCCTCAGGAGGAAGTGGAACAGTTACCTGGAACAGAGGAGGTATCCTAGCACACACACAGATACATATATACTACCTATTCGTCACAACACTAAAATCATTAAACAATGTAAATGTGTTCATTAGGTAGTCATTAGAGGTACAGCTCGGAGCACTGAGTTTAAATCATTTGGAGTTTAAATCAATCAGGTTCAGCTATACAGCCTCAGTGGCCAAAGATGACGAGAATGTAGAGATGTAATACATTAAATATTCTCAAATTTCCCATCTGGGTATATAAAGTAAGTGAGATTTTATGTTTGTGTTTGATTAATTAACTATTGTTAGAATTTATGAAGAAAATTCATATATATAAAATGTGTCTATAGTGTATATGTATGGACGAGACAATAAGATGTTCATCCTATTATAGCATTTTGCTGATGTGTTCAAATGATTCAATACCTGATGCAGCAGGCTGAGTGCTAATAAGGTGCCTACAAATTACATTTAATAAACCTCCTTCACTAACATATCTCTTCTGTTAAATGGGAGATATACCTTAAAAATATCTATCTGATGTATGTATTATTACAAGCAGAAGCAGCCAGGTATGTTTTCACATACAAGGAATTTGTCATTGTATGTTGGTGATGTAAATAAACGACATAAAGAAACAAATAACATTTTTAAATATAAGATCTAATGGTAAACCTTTAATATTTCAAATCATAGTACATGAAATTTATACTCAAACAATTGGTAATATAATCAGTGATATCAATAACAGTTTGGTTAATTGGTTGAATTAAAATATAGCTTAATACATTAGTAGTAGTAGTAGTAGCCTTTATTTGTCACTTAGTCACAAGTACCAAACGAAATTGAGCCATCAACCTGTCCGTACATATACAAACATACATACAATATGACAAGGGGGTAGACAGGACAGGAAGACAGAGCATTGAGGAAAAAATACAGCATAACATGAGGAGAAAAAAAGCAACCCCCAGACTACGCCCCTATGGGGAGTACAGTGCGGGAACAGGAAAAAACACCTCAGCAACAAGAGCACATACACTTTACAACATGAAACACACATGACTTGCAAGCTGTTTGGGCTCCAACAAGCAATTTTATTAAGGCAAGACTATTTTTTTCTTTGTTTCTGTATGTTGGAGCATTTGAAATGCTTTATTTGAATTCACAAATGACAATACATTTCATTGGAATTCAAAATGTACAAAAGGTAAAAAATACAAAGGTTCAGGCACTTAAGGATACAAGTAAGACCTCTGACTCCACACTGGCAGGCTTTGACTTCAGAACAATACCTCGCGTAGCTCTTTGGGGCATGCCTGTGAGCTGCAGCCTCCCTAACAGCTAGCTGGTGTACATGTTCCTAAGCTACCAAGGATCAGCACTAGGATCGTGCATCTGCAACCTATAGGCCTGTGGCTGCTGCTTCAGCTTGGTGTTAAAATACCTGGTCCATGCACAGATCCTAAGGACAGCCGTCCTCTAGAACACTACCAGGGTGATAAGATATTAGAGTAGGTTGGCAAGCCAGCTGGTTTCGGAAACACCTGAGGAATAGGCCTAGTGATGAGGTTAAATGGTTAAAAAAAACGGAAAAAAAAACAACCTCACGTCGTGTTGTCGTTTTTGCTGCATTGCACATGTAAAAATGAAGGTCTGGCCTCAAATATTTTGGCAAGTAGCAGCGTCTGCTTGTTTCCTCTGAACTTAGATTGTTTCTCAAGTGGAAATTGCCCACACTCGCTAGTACATTGTACCACATTGTACCACGACGGAGCTGTCGAGATTTGTTGTCACTGGGAGCACTTTAAACTAACCGATTGCCTGTTAGCCTGCTATATGCTAATCGTAGCCAAGTGCTTTCATAGTATTAGTTAGTTGTATTAAAAGCCTAAGTAATAATCTGTTTTATTTAATAATGCTGGGGGCTCACACAGGCTTCACATAGCCAGTCAGCACATGGCAAAACTCGGACAACGCTGGATTTGAACAGGTTTAGGTGGTTTAACTATTTGAATATACTTTCAGAAACGTAATGATTATCGGAAGCTTGAAGTTTGAAATTATGAATTTGGGTAGCCATCCTTTCCAATAATTTTTTTAAATTTTTTTTATGGGTCACAGACATTCGTCCATTTTTTTATAGCACAATTATTCTTATCGGTTAACAGTTAATGACCGGTTAACGAGTGTTGGGGGGGGAAAAAATAAAGATTAGCATCCCTAATTCCTAAAAAAAACCCTCTATAATAACAAATTCCTCTTCCTCAAGTCCAGCAGGAGAGATGCCCGGGCCACGGCGGGCCAGCTCGTGTGCGTGTGTGCGTGCGTGCGTGCACACACACACACACACACACGCACACGCACACACACACAGTACATGCCCAGTAGTTAGGTAACCAGTAAGTGAACCAGATTGGCGTGATCAATGGAGACGTTGCAAGTTGGGTTTTTTTCTGAAAAACGGCCAATGACAAAATAGCTAAATTCAAACCATTTTCCAGTCTTTTAATGAGCCTCGGGGGCTTTGATGCTTGCTTGACGAGTAATGCTGACTTTGGATTTATGTTGGGTTTAATCTCAAGGAAGAAAATTTACAAGTTACTCCTGAGGATGAAAGACCAAAAGTAAGTGTATTGAGACTTTTTAATTGTTATGCTTACATAACGGCTAATAATGGATTGAGATGGTTAGTTGTTTGTGTTGCTTCTGGAAGAGAGGTTTGATTATTTTCTTCAAAACCAAAATTAGGTTTTTGCTGAAAATAATTAAATTGATTCATACATTTTTAATGAACCATAAAGGATTAACAGACCTAAGGGTCCTTTTAAAGAGAAATGTATCGGCTCCTCTTTATAGCTATATGATAAATATATATATTAACAGCCATTCTACTTTTATTTACCCATGCGTTGCTTTTATTTTGTTATTACACGCTGCACAGCTAATGAATATACAACGCTGTTTTGATGTTGAACCTAAATAATGACCTTTGTATTCCAAATATATACTTTTGGGAAGTAAAGATGGCCACAAGAGGTAGCCAGAAGCACATCACTAGATGATTCACTGAGTGGCGGTGAGCAACAACGTATTTGAACCAGCAGGCTGGTGCACGTTGCAGGGAGGAGATATGGCAATATACTGCTTTTATGTTGGGTTGCAAACCCAGTGTCTTATACCGGCCTTACACCAAATGACTTTTGAAGCGATTTGACTGTTGCAGACAAATTTCCAATGACAGAATAAAATCATGAGTTTTACTAGAGTTGTGTCGCGCTCTTGTCATCGTTTGTTGTAAGGTGGTCATAAAACCTTTCTTGACGTTCCGATAAAATCAAACATGTTTAATATTATTGTAAGTTTTTAGTCTTGGCTCATGCAAATTGTGAAGCTCAATGACGTGAACATTGCCAACAACTAAAAGGTGCGCTCTCTCCAGCACCAAACAGGAAGCAGCAAACCGGGTAGATGGTAAACATGGCAGGGACTCCGGGGAGGTGCAAGAATGTGAACAAGTCTCAGTTCCCTTGGACTGTGGAAAAGGAGGAGAAACTGGTGGAGTTGTGGAGTGAACAATAGTTCCTCTGTCCCTCCTGTCAATTTTCAGACCCTGCAAGATCCCAAGTCTTATAGACTGTGACACTTAAACACTTAAGTCTTTTCAAAGTCTTCTAGTGTATGGTAGGCATTACCTCACAGATGAAGTACAGCAATAAGAATAATTGGTATTTTTGTTATTGCTGTTATTTCACCCTAAAATAATAACTATTCACACTGTTCCTACTTGCCCACTTCAGTTTCCTGGAATACGAAAGATATGCTGTATCTTGACTATATGGGGACTTATATTTGTTTCCTATTTTCACCTCATACTAGAATCTGACTGAAATCTGTCACTCATGCGTTGTATTGCACAATTGCAAGACAGCCTCTTTGATTTGTTCATTTTGTTTCATTTCTATTATTCTAATGCCAATTGTATTATGGCCTACTAAACACAGAATAAAAGAATACATTATGAAACATATATTTTTTAAAACACCTGTTTTGAGATGTTTTTGTGGACTCTGAGGAGTATTTTTCTGAGCTCTTTGTGCAGTGTTCAAAAGTGGCAACAATCCTGATCACAATCTAAAATCTGTGCTATCTCCATTCTGTCAGCCATCTATAATCATTGATTCAAGTCCCATGTGTAATTAGTTGTAGATCAATGCACCACAAATGGGCATGCTGTAAGTGGGTGTGTGCGGTTTTGTGTGCATCAGCAGCATGTATCTACACTGTGTGTAAGTTGGTGTGTAGGGTGCATGCTAAGAGGATATGTATGAACAATTGTGTGTGTGTGTGTGTGTGTGTGTGTGTGTGTGTGTGTGTGTGTGTGTTCATTAAGCTCTGATGACACATGGGAAGCAATTATCTAAATCGCAGATTTCATGTACTGGTATATGTAATGAGTTCACATTCCCATATTACACACTTTGCGGTCTGACAGAGATTTACATACCAATAAATGGGGTATTATGATGCTGTTCTTAAAACAAAAAGGCAGAAAGGCATCGACTGCTTTAGCATGAAAAGCTTTCTGCGACTTTCAGTTCCACCCCTCAATGTAGCTGAAGAATCATCTTTCTAAAAAATAAATATTGATGAATTTATATTTTTAAGGAATAATATATTAAACCACGGAATCAAAAGTATACATTTTGTAAAAATGTAAATGAGAGTGCAGCCTACCAAAAGAGCAGCCATCAAAGTTTCTGATTCAGAGTGAGGTTCAGAGGGCTACTTTATCTTAAAGACGCACTGTGTAATTTTTTCTCCCGTTAAATTTTATATTGCATTCAAACGAATTTATGCTCTCTAGCGCCTCGCATTTTCAAATGTTCGTTGCAACCTGTTGGAACTACGGCAAGCGGTATTAGTCAAGATTCAAGAAGCTATGACAACAACATGTCTTCAAACACCACTTCATCAAGTTTTGTATGTATGATCTTGCATTATGAACAAAAGTGCAGTGCAGGTTTTCCATAAAATAAGTGTTTAGACAAACATGCTGAAAAAAATGCACTCATTTTAGATATTCCATGATTATGCAATTTCTGCAATTTCCCAGCTTGGGATCAATAAAGTATATCTATCTATCTTATGAACTTACATGTTCCTTTGCTTTGTCGTCATGGTCATCCGATCCTTCTTCCTCAATGTCCTGAAGGCCCTCCACTGGAAGCTGTTGAAACAATTTTGCACAAATAAATAGCAATACTACGTCATATAAACTGTAACATGGCACACATTCTAAATGTCTTCATCCTCTAATGAAAACATGACAAACAATTTTGTGTCAAACAGTGACAATTATGTGGTTTGCCTTCTTTCTTTGTAAGCATAGGCTCTGAATGGAAATGGAAATTGGTATCTTTTTTTTCCAGATCTCCCCAGATCTTCTTCCATCACCTGTCTTTGCTGAGGATGTTTGGAAACAAACAACAAACAAACAAACTTTCTGAGATTTTAAAGGCTACGCTACTTACTGAGAAGTTGCTGCTTCTCCCACAGGACCGTTTTGGCCATGGTGGTCCTCGACGTCCGGCACACCAATTTGTAACGGCACTGATGCTATAAACCTTCTGTGCTGCCATGTTTAGGGTATGGGCGAAGCACCCCTTTAAAGATATGATTCTTCAGTGCAGCAGACCTGTCTGTGACTCATACACAGCTTTGGTGTTTAGCACCTTCTGCTGAATGTGGCCATGACTGGTGTAGTGCACAGTAATTGTTAAATAGTGGTCCTGTGGCACACTGGTCCACCCGTCACATGTAAAAGCAGCCTTATTTACTTGTGCTAACTCCTGAATAACAGTTTGTTTCGCAACAGAGTACCATGCAGGAATAAGAGTATTGGAAAGATCATCCCTGGACCAGGAGTCAGTAGCAATGGTTAAGGGCAGTGATTAGTTCTCTGTTTTAAATGCATTTGAGGATATTTATTAGACTAAGTAGTATACATATATTGTTTTCGCATCACTTTAATTTTGTTGCCTGAACCATGGAAATTTCACAGTGGAAAAAGAATGCAGTTGACCACAAATTTGGTCAAGAATGTGGTCACTGTTGGAGAGCCAAAAATATAAACGTAAATTGTAATACTACTCATACTTTTTAAAGGGGCAGTGAACCCAAAATCTTTTTTTTTTTTAAAGTGGTAATGTTTCAACGATCTTCAACATCGTAATATATCACATTTTGTTACTATTACTAAAATAAGACCGTAATTGAGAGAAAACGGGTCTAGTCTGCGCCAACTAGTTTGTGAACATTCTATTCTGCTCCAAAAATAAAGCCTGTCATACATATTGTTATAATATATTTGATTAATTTTTTCAATTTATAAATGTACAATTTACAGAATGTTGCCTCCTGATGTTGTGAGGGGGTAGCAAAAGTAATTTTGGGTAATGAAAATAGCACACTGGAGCAGATCGCGGGAAGCCTGACACGTCAACCAGTGACAAATTACAAATATCGATAGTAATAATACACATCGGAAAAATAAACCCTGAAATGAATAGGAAATCGACGTTAGACTTTTTATAACAATGTGAAAAGAGTGATTTTACATTCCCTGTATTATTCCTTTAAGGCTAGCATTAGACAAAAGCCCTCACTGCAGCCCACATTGGGCTCAGCAGAGAGAGACAGTGAGAGGGACAGAGACGGGAGGAGACTTGAGGAGCACAGTGGCAGAACTGCACAGCTTGATGGAAACTGAGAAAGATGAAAAGACAGCTTTGACATGCCATGCGTATGGTGTGATGGAGAGAAAGAGCATGAGAAAGAGAAGCAAAGACCAAGAGGGGAAAAAGCGGAAAAAGCCAGTCTTTGTTTTTGCTCACTGGTCTCCCAGCTGAAGAGTGTCCTTTTCGGTGTCTCTCGAGTGTTACCTCAGAAGACCTTTTCAGAGGGCTCATATGGACTTAGCTCAGTGCTCTATTCTAACCTGGGGATTGCCCCACAGGGATATGACCGTACTATCCAGTAACCATGGATACAGCTGACATTGTGGCTTCCACTGACACAAGAAGACTTTGTTTTTGTGTGTGTGTGTGTGTGTGTGTGTGTGGTTGTCATCCCTCCTGTGTTTGTAATTTCAAATCGTTTTTTAAATAGTGGCTGCTAACCTCCTCTACATGTGTACCGCATCATTTCATTATGTCCGTCCGATGATACACAATATTTGCATTTGAAATGTATTTATGGGCATTTTGCTGCCTTGCACTTGCACTTGCCTTGCTATCAGCCCTGAGCATCTATGCAATTTCCTTATGGAGAAATGTGTCTCGCCCGATAATGATGCAGCAAGAGCACACTAAATGTGTTCATCTGTAACTCCCATATGACTAAACAACAATTGCCCTCGGGATCAATGAACTAATCTGAATCTGAACACTATGATAACAGCACTTGATAGTGGCCACTGCTGGAAGGATGATGAAATCTGACAACAGCTACCTATACTTGTTTATTGGGAAATGGTTGGCTCCCTGCTTTTACATATATTCTGATCTGTGTCCTGCTAGCATGTGACCTGCTTGTTTTGCATTAGGCACAAGCAATTTGTACACATCCTGAATATTTTAGTTGTAACAGCTGGCACCGTCCATATGTCCAGACCCATCTTCGTTATATTCCTCCAGCTAGCAATGCAAATGCACACTTTCTGTGCTTTCGTATTTTGATTCAAATATATGCATATTAACTAAATGAACTTCTGAGAAATTAATATCTATGCATATACACTGCCCTGTATTCAATCTTATACAATGTTTTTTATATATCTAATAATGCTCACTAACATCTGTAACACACCTGCTCAGGAGAAGGAGAACGCCAGTATTTCTAGCATTAACCCTGTTTAAAATTATTTGGAGTTATCCAACAACTTCTGAGTTGTGCATTAACCTTGCCTCACTTCAGACTACATTAACAAACTACAATGACATTTGTTTCGCATTTGATAGGTGCCATTTCTTTTGCTTGCTTAGCCTTAAAGCTTTTGCCAGGTTCCAGCCCCTAAATACCCGCCCATTTAAAAAAAAAAGTTCTGTGATTCAGGGGCTGGTGTCGATTCTAGATGCAACTTACTATGGTTTTATAATTTAAAAAAAAGAAAATACAAAAAGCATACCAGGGCATACAGATTGCAACACATTTTACATTTTGTGAAAAGTCTTTTTGAACATTTCTGGTTCAGTAATTAAAAAGCTACTTCACTAGGAAATTCTACTGCTTCTACATTTTAGATGACCCTTCCATACTCTGCTGCAGAAGAGCTTCCTTTGACGGATAATTAAATCCATTTTACTCTAATATCATTAAAATGGTTTGTGATATTCAGCAAACTAAGACTGTGAAATCTTGTCGGTGTTCCATTTCACACAAGACTAATCTGAACAAGATTAGCTCTGTTTTTAATGAGCTATTGAGCTGAGCAAACATACAAATTGGTGAATATCAATCAAAACTCAATTATATTAACCAAATTAGTGTGTCATGAATAGATATATAGACAGAAAAGTATCAAGACTTGATCCGTGAGATGGTGGATTTTGCACAGGAATAAAAAGTCTGAATTGCATGGGAAACGCAAACAAAACAGACTTTGAGAGAGCAAGCACTCTCAGAAACGGGTTGGGCGATATCCATTTTTTTGTTAAAACCTCTCCCAAAAACATTGCGTTTTATGGTTCAACTGTCAAAAAAAAGCAACTTGTATAATTAAGCGAAAGTGCATCTGATAGCGTCTGCTTCCAATGTGTCATGAGCTGCTACGCTCTCTTCTTCCACAGGGTGGAAGCAATCTTCTGTAAATCACTTTTTTCCCCATTCTTGTTTAATAGGCCTACATAATAAGCCCATTAACAATCCAGTGTAAGGCTACTAGGCATGTTTGAGTAAAAGACTAGCGATGAATTATGATCTTCATAAACTTGCTATTCATAACTTTGTGTTAGTAGGCTAGGCTAGGCTTATATGCCAAAAGGAATTATGAAATCAGCAAAAGGCTATATCTGGCTATTCACCAGAAGATGGAGCGACGTAGCCAGCCAGCTTGAGAACAGCAATATCGGCGTTTTTCATATTTTTTCCCCATATTCTGAATGTATGCCGATATATTTCGAGACATAATTTTACCGTACTCATTCATGCTCATCTTATATGCTTTTTGAGGTTGTGGAGTAAGAAAGAAATCCGCCAGCAATTTAAACATTGCTTTCATCAATATTTATATAGCCTTCTTTTTGCGCACATATCGATCTTAAAGCCATAAAGGCAGGGCTAATTGGAAAATAAAAAATGGTGAATTCGATCTGGCATTCAATTGAGGATTTAAAGTCAACAAATCGAATTCAATGTATGCTAAATGTCATTCATTATTTCTGCCTTTATTCTCCGACATATGCATCCAGCATGTTGTGTGTGTTGAAGAATAAAGCGAGTTTACCAACCTTAATCTTATTCTACTGTGAATGTAATTGGATTTTAGTCATTCACAGACAGGGGCTGTTACTTGCTCGCGGTGATAGCGCCGCTAGCTACCATTTTAGCGCCTTCACTATCACACTGATTAGCTGACTTCAGATCAAATTCTCTAGCCTCAAATGACAGCAGAAGACAATAAGCACAACCCCAGATCAGTGGCAGTTTGACAAATTTGAATGTGAAAAACATTAACCATGCGCTTATAACTAGCAGAAAATTGCCCAACCCTAGTGTAAGTGTAACGAGAGGGTGCTGTACATCTTGCATCCACAAATACATTTCAATGTCCAGCAGAATAAATGGATGTGCCTGCATTAGTTGGGACAGAAAGCAAAAAGCATATTGCTGCTGTTGTCACAGGGAACAGGTTAACCTTCTGCTCCATTTGATGTCATCTATATTGATGCTGAGTGCTATCATTTAGTCTGTGTTTAAATGTGTGTTTGTATGTGTGTGTGTGTGTGTGTGTGCTTGTGCATGTTTGTTTATTTGTGTCAGTGGACCCTGTGGTTTTAATGGAGTAGTTGGATCTTGTTAGTGTAACGCCATCCTTTATTGTGTATTGATGTTTTTCTCTCTCATCGTCTCACTTTCTCTCTTCCATGCTCTTTCCATAACCTCATTTTTACCTGTGCTTCCTTTGAGTCCACCTCTAGAAGTACTCTCCCATTTCATCTCATTAAATAGAATGGAGACCAGAAGGCTGCCGCATGGGTTATGTTACGTTTTGTGTGTGTGTGTGTGTGTGTGTGTGTGTGTGTGTGTATGTGGTATGATTCTAGTAGATTACAAGCGTGTGTAGTACGATTCTTGGGATCGTCTGTACCAGGTGTGAAGGCATACTTCTGCAGATCTGCACATTTTTTATCAAACTGGTTGTGTTTATAATTTATACGTTCTGTTTGCCATCCCACAATTTAAAAAAATGCAGATCGGATCTGCAAGCTCATTGCGACAACTTGGGGATTTATGCAGAAATTGGTATGTCCATTTCAGCGTGGAATTCAATTAGGGAGTGTTCCAGCTATTTGCCTCTTTAATCTGCTCTTAGCTCTTGGGGATAACAGCTTTGGTTTCATCCTATCTCTCTCTCGACCTCTATGTCCATGAAATTGCTAGGTTTACTCTCATTGCAGAAAGGCATATCGTTCTTCTGCACCCAGTCATGTTGCATAAAATACAGACAGTCAATTGCTGTTATTAGCTCATGTGTTGGATCCATTTCGCCTGGTAAAGCTACACAATATTGTTGTCATATCAACTTTCAGTTTCAGTAGAATCAAGTGAGACCAGAATTGACAGTACCAATACTTCACCTTTTTGCTTCTGAATAAAACGGCCACCTCAAATAATTTGAAAAAACCTCACCTTGTACAGCACTTAGCAGCTAATGTTCAGTAGCAAGTACATCAGTGTTCAGTCAAGCTAGTCCGCAACTTGCCTCTAAAAGCTCAACAAATGTTGCTGCAGTTAAAGAAGAGTGCAGGCAGGTGTAGTACGAACGTATATATTGCATGGAATATTGATATGGAGCACAACCTGCCTTGATGGATTGGCTGACAGCATCTTAATCAGGATTTGGGCATTTCAAAGAGCTGTTTCCCTTTTTATATTTGGTGAACCATTGGACAATTAAATTTTCCATAAATAATGTAACACTTAATTTGATGGGCTGCTTAGTTAGCTTTGTGGTAATACTTACAATTAAATATTTAATACAACATTTTTATACAAACATATGTAAATATTTTGGAATGTAATTATAATGCAATTATTATAACTTAGGTTTTTTTGCAAGAATGTTTTTTTTTTTACTTGTGTAAAAAAAACCATGTTACTTGATTGCTTGTCAATGCCAATATTACAATATGTTCTGATAGTTTAGTTTGAATATAAGGCAATATCTAGTATTTGAGAAACAAACAAAAAAACAGAATGTTTTGAGAACTTTCAAATTGCTTATGCCATCTTTTAAAAATGCTGATTTTTGATGATGCATTCACAGAGCCAAACATATTTCTATTATTATTTATATATATCAACATGTCAACACTCCCTCTCTCTCCCTAGTCCCATCTCTCATAAACATTGGCTCTGTCTCGAGGATGCTTCCTAAATAGGTGGGCAATATAGGTAATATGGCACGAAGGATTGTCCCTATTCAGTAGGAGGCATAGGAAACATCCTAACTAGGTATCTAGATTTGGCAAATTTTTGGATGGTCCCTTGGTCAGTGTAGTATATCCCATAAAGCTATGTGGCACAAGGATCAGGATTTGCGCAAAATGTAAGTTGTCCTCTTCATCTTTTAAATTAACACATGTAAGGCATAAAACATTAATTAATTATAATAATGTGTCAAGGACAAGGGCCGACTGCAGCGCATCATTTGCTCTGCTGAGAAGGTGCTTTGATTGGCTGCAATCTGCTGTCCCACCAGGACCTGTATGCCTCCAGGACCCTGAGGTGGGCTGGGAAGATTGTAGCCGACCCCTCCCACCCTGGACCCAAACCTTTTGAAACACTCCCCTGTGGCAGGAGGCTGAGGTCCATCAGGACCAAAACCTCATGCCACAAAAACAGTTTCTTCCCGATTACAGTGGGCCTCTAACCTGGCTAACAGCAGACTAAATCACAAATGAGATGTAGTCATGGCGACAACCTATTCATTTTCCTGTAGAGGAGGTGTGGTTCCCGATCGTCCAGAGCCGTTTATTGGGCGCTACGAATGTCTACCATAAGCGTCTGTTCGTAGCTCTTAGCCAATCGTATCAATTATACCAGATGACGTATGTAAAGCGACAGAAATCCTG
>JAOPJI010000016.1:9743266-9753653 GCA_027122695.1 Merluccius productus
GGGGAGGCACTCCGGATACGCAAATATACATATAAAAGCAACGAAAAAGTGAGTTTTGCATAATATGTCCCCTTTAAATGATTGTACTTGATTCAACATAATTTCTGTTGCTCCAGTAAACCTAAATATGTTAAAAGGCCCACAGTAATCAATCAAGTTTTATAGAGACTGCTACATATTGTGCATTGTTACTATAGTGTAGTGACTGCTAAGAGTAGCACCTTTGTTTCTCTTCTAATCAGTCTGGTGTGGATCTGGCACAGATAGCTATACAGTGTTTTGTTGAGTAGACGCCCGCCTTCTAGATAGGATTAATGAGGGTTTTGAAATTTGCCAATTACTCAACAACCAATTACTTGTTGCCCAACGCTCCGTTCTGCTTCACCTCCCCCTCTTTTTTGGGTCAGGGGAGGATGAGAGACTACATTGTGAATACATTGTGCCCAAATTGTGCACTTCAGTGCTACATTTAAGCTGGGATGATTACATGTTTAATGTCTGCAGTTAAACCAAGACAAACTCCTGCATTTCTCATCATATGGGGGATACAAGTATTCTAATTCGGATATATTGATGACCACTAAGACTAATGTGTAGAGATCAGTTGTTTAAGTGTGTCGCACTCAAGTCAGAGCTATAGGTCTAAAGAGCAGCTCTTGACTGATTGGTGAAGTCCTGTCCTTGGAGACCCCACACATGCTACATGCACACTCCATCAGAAGAGAGCAGGGTACTTGAGGACATATTTGGTGCAGTGAGCTGAAGCTCCCTGCGCACATGTGTAAGCTTCTCCATGATGAATGTAGTAGTGCTTGTGTGTAATTCAGTGGCGTGATCCACATAATTGGACCGAGCACTTTGGTGGTGCATCCATAATTATGAACGTATGTGATTATGGTGTTAATGACGGTGTTAACGAGAGAGAAGCCTGTGTGTTTATTTATAATGTTCCCCGGGCCAGTTGGACTATACCTTGCCCAGGGAACTAGTTCTGCTGTGCCACTAATTTCCTTTTTTTACACCAAATCTAATGCAAGGTGCAAAGTATAGTATGTGTATGTATGTCTAGTGAATTTTGTGATGTTATGATGAAATGCCTGTTATAATGCTGCAAACCAATTTTCCCACAGGGACAAATAATAAAGTATCTACATATGGCATGAGGTGGGATTTCCCTCAGTCCACCACTGCTGATTGTGTGGTTACATCCCATAAGTCTGCAGATGATATGGGGAGCTTCTGGGTTGCGTTACAGTAGCCATGGTTCCCTGTGTAGGAATCAGGTCCATCACCTGCACTGCAGTACTGCAGTGTCTCTGAAGCGCACATCAGCGGAAAATTAAGATGGCTGACATTTCGACTTTTAAGCTTTTGATTGTATCACACATCCATCAATAAAAAAGTGAGAATGAAATGGAATAGTCCATTGACCTTACCTACTAAAGAGTTTAAAGAGACAAAACACATGACAAACAAGTAATCCAAAACACATTTATATATTTAACCAGCAATAATACAGTTAGGCACACATTGCACATAGACATGCATATGCATACACACAGGCACACATAAACACACAGTCAGGCATACACAAACAGGCACACGCACACTAGTAATTGCATACACAAATATTAACATTAATGGTAATATAAGGTATACATAATTTTGATTGATCATCTTGCCATTTATCATTGTAATAGATTAAAAAAATAACATTTTAGGTAATATACATCTTATTACAAAATATAAAATTGCTATAATTCTTGTATATGAGGTAGGTTGTGTGCATGTTTGATATGAGTATTATTGATATTTCAATACAAATAAACAATAATCCCTGAATTCCTGTTTCTTTGAGTGGGCCTGTTGTTACATTATGCCTACACATGAGGCGGACGCAACAAGGCCCAGCGACCAACGGTAAAGTTCACTGTGGCCATCCCATCTCGGAAAACCAACGTATAAACACAGACCCTTTAAAAACAGCGCAAGGGTTGTTTTGTGTCACCGTGTTGACGGTAACAGACCAAAGCCTTTTGTTTCGCGAGGACACGTGGACGACACGTTTTACGGGGTCCTCCCACAGTTCTGAATGACCCAGCCCGTGGCATTGACATCCAGCTTCAGCATGTTCATGACCCACTCATCCCTCTGGGCTCCTTCCATAAACTCAGTCAGGGAAATCTGGCCTGAGGAACACATTGTGAGAGGACATTTGTGACATTGCACGTCATCATGTGCATATTGTGAATACACACACACACACACACACACACACACACACACACACACACACATCATCATCATTATCTTATTTTTCATTATTTGAATAGGCTCTATCACAGAGGTGATAGTGAACACAGGTGTATCTCCTGACATAATCTACTGGCACTGGTATGCCAACAGACCCATAATTAACTGATCAGATACACCTGTTTACACATCTGTGATTTTCTACTTTGTTGTTCAGGCTGAACTCATCCGTTTTTGATGGATACACTGCCAGAAACACTGGCTGAAAAAAACCTCTACGGGTCTCTAGAAGCATCTGTGCCTTGGGGCCCATTGCATCATAGAGTAACATTTCTATTTGAGGTAATACAGTATACTTATAGACTATTTATTGTTAGTTATTGCCATTGGGAATTTAACATTGTTTTCCATTGATGACATCAAACCTCCCTTGTTGTGAAGCACCATATTTGGATACGAGTCAATACATTTTTCTTACCATCGTGATTAAGGTCAACCAATTCGAAGATTCTGTCACAAACTTCATTTGGTGTCATTTGTATTTCACCACTCTGGAGCTTGATTTTGTACATAATCTGTAAAGAGATTTAGGCCTGTTAGGTCAACCTGAAACACCCTAGAAGCTGGAACGCTGGCAAAGGAACATTTGCCTTAAGGTAAACATAAACACACTAAAACACTATGCAGTCCAAGTCATGTGAGGTTGAACTAAATGTAAGATGCTTAGAGTAAATGCAAGAGGTTATAAATTGAACCTTGGGAATAAGCAAAAGACCACAGAGTCTTCATCCAATAATATGCAAAGGCACTCTGACCCCAAGCCATAAGCCCTCACACTGGGATAGTGTGGAAGATAAAAATAGTCTACCTTAAGAGCCCTCGGGGTATGAAACTTAGTGCACTAAAACAGAGGAGGATTACCACGAGGGTCCTAAAACCATAAGTCCTAAACATGTTTACTGCAACAACTCAAAATGTCTGCGTATTTAAATTGAATAATAAAAGAGAGAGATTGGTCCTACCTGTATGATTTTTTTCACCTCGTGTCGGTCTAATTTTCCATTCCTGTCCTTGTCATATATTTTGAAAGACCATTTTAACCTGTCTTCGAGATTCCCACGCAAGACCAAATGGAGTGCTGCAACATACTCCATGAAATCCAGCGCGTTGTCCTAGAAGCACATCAATTAAGCCAACCATTGAAGCCAGCTACTTTAAATTCACAAGTCACACCACTCTTTTATCCAATTAAAAAAGGGTACCTGATTGGTGTCGAAGGAACGGAAAATGGTCTCAATGTACATGGACTCTTCCTCTGAGCTGCTTGGGACCCCAAATATCCTCTTGAATTCGTGGAGGTGCAGTGCCCCACTGGGACACTCCTTCATGAAGATGATGCACAGCTCCTGAATCTGAGCCAGGTCCACCTCCTCGATGTGGCTCTCCTCTTGGCCCATGACCTTGGGCTGGCTGGATGGAGATCCCTTAAACGTGAAGAAAATAAATGCTCAAAATTACAAGTAATGAGTAATTTCACTGTATGGCTACCTGCGTGCAGGCAACAGCATGAAGCAGCACAAACTGAAGTGAAAACCATTTCACACACTACGCCCCTCCCTAGACCTACTAGAGTTGTCATGCCAGGTTCAAAAAAGATCATCCTTATTTACTTGCTAATCCCTTGATCTTTATACAACTCGGGGTGAGTCTATATCTCTGTCTTTTGAAGCAGTGCTGGTTAAAGTTTTAAAAAATAAAGACATTTTACTTTGTAATACTCAATATGCTATAGAAGTATGCTACGGCTTACTTCCTACCAAGTAATGTCGCTCTCACTCAACGTAATGTCATTCTCTCAGCTGAAGACCAGAATGGTCTGTTGACCATTGTTGACTCTGTTCCCATCAAAAATACAAGCTGATAAAAACAATGGTGATGGTACCAATTTGGTTACCAAGAACCCCTATAGACATTTTTGTTCACCAAAATATTGTATTTACAATGTATTTGTGCTTGTGAAACAAAATATTACAGCAATGTATTTATATTGTATTGTTTCTTCTTGTTTTATTAGTCAATTTTAATTGATGTTGTGTTGCGTTAATAATGTGTTAAAGGTTAAATAGCTAAGGAGATTAAACTAACCAAGCATTAAAATTGAATCACAGGGAAAGTACCAAACACGTTTTAGTGTAGCGTACACTTCCTGGCAATATTCATTCAGTTAATGAAATGCAGCAATAGCCTCCACCAAGTCTGCAAACTTTACTTAAATATGTAATAGACATAGTAGGCAACTAATATGTCAATTGTGGTATCGGTACATTATTTTCCCTAATTATATCTAGTCCCATTTTATTTAATACATATTCTTCATGTGGACTGAGAATAGAAAATTAGAATTTTATGACTTATGACTTAAATTACTTACTTGAGTTTTAGTGTTTCATGAAAATGTTGCGATTCCTTTTATATTCCTCTTTAGGCCTACTTCAAATTCTTTTGGACCAAAATCATACTTAAACCTGCTATCAGCAATTTTTGCTCACCCCACATTGTTTTTATTCAAGTTTGTTTTGAGTCTCATGGTTCTCATGCATTCAGATCTATTATGGCCAGTAGTCAAAGAAACACAATTATATAAAATTAAACATTATTTAAATCTTTCAATCTTTATTATTTAAATTATTTTCCAACAAGCAAATAATTGGAACTAATAAAGAATTACTGTAATAGGTCAGCAATTGAAAATAAATGAGGATATAGTGTTATACTCAGTTAAAATGACAACTTTCTTAAGCAATGTCATTAATGCATGTTTGTGTTTCGGTTGTATGAGGACAACTTTTTGTTTGGTGGGTATAACTTAAGCTCTGAAGCGTCTTAAGATTAGCACTCAACTAGTGAGGTAAGCTCCTCAGTCATTTGTAAGGTGAATGGGGAAAGCATACAGGTTTATTATATTATTGTTGGCTCTGCCAACCCCCATGTGTGGAGGTTTGATGGAGTGGATAGAGTTTGACACAGGAGCGGCGAGTCCGGTGACCTGGCTGTTTCCTCTTTGCCGAAACCGCAGCATTGCAAACAAGAGTGGAACTTAAAGTAAAGAATGGATCGATTGGATCGATCCGCCCACCACTAGCATTCAACAAAATCCTGCTTTGGCCTCAACATTTGGTGTCAAAAGAATCTGTCTGCCCAATTCCCTCCATCTATTTCATACTTACTTCCATACAGTAGATATAATGCACGATCTACTGGAAGGAGTGGTGCAGTATGAGTTAAGGCTTGTGTGTTAAGAACTCCATATCCTTGAGCTCATTGGCAGGGAGAATTGTGAGCTTTAATTATGGATATACACAGAGAAAAAACAGGCCAAGTGGGCTAAAACTGGATGACAATAGCAAAGATCTTGGCCTTTATGCTGTTCCAGTCATGGTGCCTCTTATACGCAATACCCCATTGAGGTTTGTAGATTTATTTTGCAGGAATGGTAGCTGTTGGAACTGCTACTCTTGTTAATTCAAACATTGTGATTTCACCTAATGTAACCCATCATATGACTTGATATTTGAAACATCTGATTTCTGATCATCACAAGCTTTTCAAATCTCTCCTTCCAGAGCTGAATTTGGTCACCATATGATCACCCAAGCTGTATTAGGAAAGTTGGGCCACTCATACACATGTTGTGCATAAGGTTTGAAGGAAAGCACATCTTCTTAAAAAGTCTGTAAAGAATTTTAACAAACCAAATTACAAAAACACTGGTAAAGAAACATTAGAATCAGTTGGCTTTTCATTTTGTTCGCCAGCAGCAGCAGCCATTGTTTCCCTCTAACACGGAACCGTCACAGCTCTGTCGTCATGGTAGCCCGTCTTCCGATTCCACCCCTCACGCTGTGATTGGCCTGACAGATTTTCTGTTTCCAGGATAGAAAGCCGACAGAGAAGTGCTAGACCCCCTGGCTGCAAATTTAATTTGCTGCCGCTAGGGGCGTCTAGATTTCTAGGCTAGATTTATATATAAATGACTCTCAAAAATATTTATGTATTTTTTAAAATATAAAATATAAATATAAAAAATAAGGTTGCACACACAAATGTAGTAGAAATCCACAAATATGTGTATTTAAAAGTATTTGCAATTTTCAACAAAAATATATTTGGGTGTTTTTACATTCACAAATGCATTTTTTCAGCAGGGAATTATGTGATGAAAGGAAGGGCTGAAAAGGAAGGAGACATCTGATTGGCGACAGATAATTCCCTGTTGAAAGAATGCATTTATGAATTGAGCTGAGGCTGCAGTTTGTAAATGCAGGTTCAACAGTTTTTTATAAAAATGTAACAACATCCAAATAAGTTTTTGATGAAAATTGCAAATACTATATATTTGATTTCTACTACATTTATTTAAAACACAAAATAGTTGTGTGTGCATCAGGATTTGTTAATCTGTGGGCACTATTTGAGATAACTACCTAGCAATGGCAGTTCGTATGCACCGACAAAACAAAGATACAGCTATGGGAGCTGCAGACTTCAAAATGTCAGTGCAACTACAAACACTATCAGCAATACTGTACATTTGTGAACCACTGCAAACACTACCACCAATACAAATTACCAATACAAGACCACACACAGACCACACCAGATGCATTGCAAGCTGCATAAACAGTCTAGAGCATATTAGATATTAATGTGATAAGTTTAATGCTTATAACAATAAGCATTAAAATTCTAATAAAAACCACAGACTTACCCTTAGAATTGTCTACGCCTGGTTTTCTTGGCAGCGAAATTCCTGATTAGTCCAGAGGCGTAGCCAGGCTGAGCCGCACTCAGAGAATGTCTAATGAATTCACGTGTTTGGCGGGTGACACGGCCGCGCAGCTGATGTCATTTCCGTTAAGTGCGCAACAGAGTATTGCATTTGAAACAGCACTATCATCTGAAGATCTGCGTACCTATTGAGTACGGATAGTGTACTATGTTTAAGTGTACTCATGGAATTACGGATATTGGAACACGGCCCTAGTCTTGACCAATCCCAGTTTAGAGATTTGCCGCTCCCCACTGGCATTTTAGTTACTGGCGTTGTTGGTGCTGATACACGTTGGGCGATGTCAACATTAGGGAATACAAGCTGTAAATTATGTCTTTGTATTGTTTGAGCAGTTAAAGCAAATGTATTTGTTTCTTGGTTGCACAGAAACTCAACCCAAACTTCTTCAACAAAGCTTTCCTCTAAGTCCATGGTATATTTATTTTGCAGCCTCTGTGCGGATCTCTTTAGCAGAGGTAGAGATGGATTTGTTTAAAAAAAAAGCCGAAGCACTGAACATTTTGATATGAGCTGCATCTTCTGTTGAGCTCTGCTAACAGTCTGTCAATTATAAGTGTGAACACTGGTGCAGAAAACGTGGCCCGGCCTGACAGTTCACACTCTGTGGATCCAGACAGCCACTTTCGTCTTCTCGCTCATTGTGTGTCTTTATAAAACTGACAAGCTGCAGCTTCCATCAAAAGTGTCAAATTGACAATGAAAACCTGACACATTATCTCTCAGTGACTTGACAAGGTCAAAAACAACCTTAAAACGCTGTTTCAAGCTTGCACATTTTCTTGTGAGAGCCTGTGCTTCATTTCTTGTAGTTGCTTTTGATCATCATCCTCCATTTTTTTTGTGGCCTCAGAATAAGCTGACCACCTTGTGTCTGCAGAGCCTTTAGTGTTTATCTGATTGTTCTCATTAGGCTGCAAGCCTGCAGTGACAGTCTGCTTCTGAGAGGTAGAAAACATTTAAAAGTTACTGGATGAAGTTGAGAAACTCTGCAGTCTTCTTGCAGCAGTTTACACTATTAACCCCAACCAGAATAAGCATGGTACCCACTCAGCTAGAGGATTTACATGCCTGCCGACCATTGTAGGTGTCTGACTAGCATTATCATAACATTCTTGTGGCAGTTGCTTATATCAATGCCCAATTCCTCAAAACCAAATCAAACAGGGCCTTACATGTTGTAATGGGCAAGAATTTCATAAAACGCTCATCAACACAGCCCTCTGGGGATACATAGTGGAGGATGAAAGTCAGTTGGTCCACGTGTGTTACATCAGGTGTAGAGTCCACACTAATCAAAAATTACTTGGCTATTTTGACATGGCACAGGATTTCCTCTACCAGAGTTTCCATATTTGTAAATATAAGATGTTGAAGAATTGACTGATCAGCTCCAAAATGTCCAAGTAATTCCCATTATCGGACTGTATATGTCAGCATTTCTGTTTTGACAAGTCCCGGGGCCACTTTGGCCCAGTAAGCATGAACAGTGTCAGCAATGGAATCTCACCATTTAACGGGGTCAGTGTTGTATGGATCATCTAGTCCTGTGCGTACAGCAGCTGTGTTACCCTCAGTGTCATCTCGAGCGGCCTCTCCACTTTGCTGGTGTGGGGGCAGAAGCTGCCCTTCCATGTAATGAGCAGCAAGTGACCCTGCTGTGGATTTACTTGTTTCAGTTGTTTCCGAGTCAATGTCCGGCCCTGGTAGTGCCAGTATTTGCTCTTCTTCACAACTGGCATTTTGCAATATGCTGCTTGTCGGCTTCTTGGCTAACGCCACTCTTTTGAGGCACCATTCAGCTAACATTAGTGCTTGCCGCCATGGAGTTGTAGGGTAGCTGAGTCGAACGACTCACTGCACCTGTCGCTTCATCACTTTAAGCCTTTTTGAAAATTCCTGTTAACTTTGGTATTTTCTTAAGTAACTCCTGGTCTTGCTTTTCTTTTTCTTTTCGGGCATTTCGCTTTTGAGCACTGCTCTCATGTCTGTTTTTTTTGTTCAATCAAGACTGTTTCAACACTGACACCAACACCAACCTTACCTGACCAATCAGTGTCACCAAATATTACTATTGGCAACAAACTGGCAAGTACACAGGATTTATGACATAAACCCCCCCTGAAAAACAAATATGCTAATAATAATATCACTATTATTATTTTATCATAATATTATTTTATTAGTAACAGACATTCAGGGTCGCTGGGCTTCAGCCCTAAGAAAGCTCATGCATTAAATCGCCACTGAGGGGTGAGTTAAAAAAAATCAAGGCTGATTTACATCTCGACATTAGACAATGTCAAAAATGTAACCTGGGGTCTTAGCAAACTAGCCATGAACATTGTTTTATATAATGTAGGACTTCAACCAAGTTTTACTTTATTTTGTAGGCCTGTCTTATTCGATAATAAAAGGTGCTTTAACCAAGTTTTACTTTATTTTGTAGGCCTGTCTTATTCGATAATAAAAGGTGCTTTAGGAAAGATTTGAGAGTTGTACAGAGAGCAGAAGAGAGCAAGCAAACTAAACCAAAAAAGCCTCCCTATGTTTCTCCACCATTGCATTTCAAGTGCCTGTGGTTGACAGGCAAGAAGAATTCCCCGAACCAATCACGGAAGACATGCTCTGATTGGTCATAAATTAGTCGGGAGCCGTCTAAAATGTAAATTGGCTCATACAGAGGCAGACGCAGTCAACTCAAAACAGATCACAGAACACATCACATTTCACTCATTAGTTGATGGATGGCTGTGCAATTTCTAACAGATTACTCAAATAATAGCACTTAAATCTTACCTACATCACCTTCAAAACATGCATGAAAAATATAACAGTTCACCCTTGCCATGAGCCCTCCGACACAGGACACAGGTAGATGTTGAAGTATGCATTTATTGGAGATAGCATGATGTTATTTGCCGAGCAGATGTTACATGCTGCCATGACTGTGTGTGGTGATAGCTGGTTTATCCAGGGTGCCGTGATTGCTCATGCACACAGGTGTAGCCCCACCCAACCGCAGAGTCCAATCAGGCCAATTGAGGCTGTAAACCAGCTATTAACCACACACACTCCACATACCCCCCTCCAACACTAAATTGAGGCTGTCATCCAAACCCCCACCCAAACAAACTCAACAGGCTTACCATACCTACACAAAACCTGGGGGGTATTGCACAAAACCAAGATAAGGTATTAAGCCGGAATATGTTTATGGTTTTAGGTTATCCTGGCTGAATTTAGCCTCAAGTCGGTTGCATGAAAGCAGCTCAAACTTAACCC
>JAOPJI010000016.1:9753753-9774128 GCA_027122695.1 Merluccius productus
TGTTCAGAAACACAATTATTTGTGGTATTTTTTTTAGTACCCAGAGAACCCAATGTGCACCGAATTCAGAGAATCACCCATTAAATAATAACAATAAAAGAAATTTAAAAAAATAGCAGAGTCCCCCAATGTGGAGGGGTGGATGGCGGGTAAAAAAAAAAATAAAGAAATAAAGCAATAAATAAAAATAATAATAATAATAATAATAATAACATTATCATCTAAATCATCACTTTAAGATCATGCAATCAGGATTGTGATGTCAAACACTGTAAAACTAAGAGGTCCCTAAACAATTTAGTACCAATAAGTGTGCCGTTATGAAAGAAATTAACTGAAAATGTTGATCCTCCATAGCCTCTATAGCTCCTTTAAGGTCAAGTATAATATGTTCCCCAACAGCTTTTTTACCAACAGGGTTGCTAAAGAACAGAGGCGTGCTAAAACACTATTGTAGGCTACTATTGTTTAGCCTAAAAATCAAAATAAACAATCCAATGCATGTACTTACTTGATACATTAAAATATCCAACCAAAAGTACCACAAAAATGGCTCTGCCAGTCATGTTGGTTCATGGATGAAGATGTTCGCTTTGTCAAACAAGTGGCGAGCACAGCAGTTTTAAGAGAACCTGAAAAACAACAATAATCAAATAAGGCGCTGAGATGACACTTTATTCAAATATTTCAACAATGTTACTGGTATAACAGGTTGTCCATTCACTTATTATTACAATGTCATGGCCATTGTTTTTGTGCCTATGCTTTAATATTGCAAAACCATGATGAATTAAGACATGTGAACATATTTTAGTTTGTGCCAATTACCAACATGAATAGGACAATATAAAGCTCTCTCTGAGGGAGAGTGACGGCCCGACCGGACTAGAAGTGAAGGTTGGAACCAACAACCACCACTGCCGTTCCAACAACTACAACGACGGTTCCAACAACTACAATTGATCGCTGCTACTGATTAAATGTTAAAACGGCTTGCCATAGGCTGGTACCGCCTTCGCTAAGAGCAAGCAAAGGTCGCACAGCTAAGTCCCAATTCTTCTCTGTTTCAGCGCCGCTATGGTGGGCCGAGCTCCCTGGCGATGTCAGGGCTGCAGAATCGCTCACCAGCTTCCGCTGGCCGAGACTCACCTGTTCAGACCTCTCCTGGACTCCGCATAGCCTCCTTCCTCTACCTAACCCCCCCCCCAAATATTTGTTTTTAATTAATTCTCTTAGCACCACATTTCTTTCTTCTAAACATGGGTCCTACATCAAAAACATGTTATCTCTGTAGTTACAGCATTAAAAAACAAATTTTGTAAATATGAAAAGAAAATGATCATGAGAACGCCATGTTCCTTTAGTGCTGTCCTGAATACAGAAAACACGCTGAAGACACAGTTCACCACACAGTCTGTTGTTCTCCGAGGTCAGGGAGGTCAGACATCACAGGGCTACCTTCTCAAGGGATAGTCAACCGTATCACAGTATCTTTACAACACACTAGTAAACAAGATTTAAAAAATGATGATATAGCAGAAAATGACTTACAATTGGATCCCATTAGGGATGTTAACAATTAACCTTTTAACTGTTAACCGACAATATCATTTTTGACCGATTAACACTATCAGTTAAATGGTTACTTTACTTTGCCTTTAAGAGTGCCTTTACCCATCAGCGAGGTTGTCAGTGATGACTTACTCTTAAGGTGCTTTATCCATATACATCATTATGTATTTTATCCATATCCATCTATTGTCTTTTATCCATATCTATCTGTCTTTTATCCATATCCATCTATTGTCTTTTATCCATATCCATCTGTCTTATCCATATCCATCTATTGTCTTTTATCCATATACATCTATTATGTCTTTTATCCATATACATCTATTGTGTATTTTATCCATATACATCTATTGTGTATTTTATCCCTATACATCCACACTTTTAGCAAGTAGCAGCTGCTTGTTTCCTCTCCACTGAGATGTTTCTCAGTGCTAATCCGCTCACAAGTACATTAGACCACTTGGAGATCCAGCAAGACCAACAGAGCTGTCAAGATTTGTTGTCACTGGGAGCGCTTTAAACTAATCGATAGCCCGTTAGCCTGTTATATGCTAATCGTAGCCAAGTGCTTTCATATCATTAGTTAGTTGTAATAAAACCTAAGTAAAATTGGTTTTATTTATTAATGCTGGGGACACATGCTCACACAGGCTTCACATAGCCAGTCGACACATGACTAAACTCGGACATTAATAGGTTTAGGAATTTAACTATTACAATATACCTTTGGAAACTTAATGATTATCGAAAGCTTGAAAGCATGCAGTCGGCCAGCCCTCCTTTCCAATTTAATGTTTTACGGGTCACAGACATTCATCCATTTTTTTAATAACATGTATTCTTATCAGTAAATGACCGGTTAATGAGTGTCGGTTATCGGTCAGAAAGAAAAGTCAGAATTATCATCCCTAGATCTCATTGTGTTGTAACAATGGCCTGATGCTCTGGGCTGACTAATAGAGTTAATGGATGGGAAACCTGTTGCACCAGGAAACCCAGCACTCCCTGACTTGTGTCATGACTGTTTGTGAAACTCCAAGGTGACATGACAGGCTGTTCTCTCTCCAATATTCAGTGAGATGAAGACACAAACCTACAAGTCAAATCCAACCTCCTTGCACACAAATATGCGTGGAAAAACCATTTTGCTATTTTTGGTTGGATGTTTTCATTTATCCTCCGGACAAAATGGTAAGAAACATGATAGACTACAATGACAATAGAATAATTGCATGTGTGTTCAATTCCATCTGCAGTCAACGCAAAAAAATATGTTATTTTGATGGTCATCTTTTCCCCTTGTTTTCATTGCATGTAAAAAGTTTTAATATTAACAAGAATAAACAACTTGCATTACCTACTGCTAAATGTACTGAAATAGGCCTTATTCATGGTTATTTTATGAGTCTATAAATCAATAGCCATTTGAGCATGTTATATTGTTTGAGAATAAAATCAATACGAAAAATGCAATTGATGGAACTAAACCTGTAAGATACATTTGGCCAGACAATACTTGCATTAAATATAGGCCTACATATTTAAATACATTTCCTATCAGCTCATTATTTTAATAGACGCTTCAATAGTAACTTGCACCTGCCACTGGAGTTAGTGACTTGTTGCAGATAATTCCAAAATGCATCACTTTGACTCTGCAAGACTTTCAGAATAGAAGGTAATACAATACAATCCATTTCACCAAAAGCAAAAACTTAGAGCTAAAGTATGAAACTACAGCATTTGTTACATTTGTGTGCATATATGCTTATTGTCCATTAATGGATTTCACAACATCACACTCATTGGTACTAAACTGTTTTGGGACAGTTTTGATGACATCTGAATCCTGATGGCAGATCTTAAAGGGATTATTTAGATAATGTGTCAAATGATTTTTTTTTACTCGCCAATCCTAATAAAGCAATCAAATTAAGATCTGTCCTCAACCAAATGATTGTCATCATCTGTTATCTTGACAGTTTTATGGGAGTCAAGTCAAAAAACAAATCAAATTTTAAAAATAATTTAACATTTAGCAAGAAACTTGAAAATAAAGAATTAAACTACCTCATGAGGCATACCTGTAAAACCAACTGTAAACACATTGTAGCACCTGCTATATTGTAGTACATAAAGTTTAGTAGTAGTCCGTTTTTATGGTTAGAGTGTTTGCTTCGCTTTTGTCAAATCACCATGGTAACAGCAAAGTATTTGATTTAATGAAGCATGATCATGAGAAGACACTTGGGAGTGTTAACCAAGCATCTTTAAGAAGACAATGGGTGTACATGATTATTATAGGGAAACGTTCACATTGTGGACAGTAACAACAATGGAAACAAACGGTGAGTGACCATCGTGTCGATGACGGGAAAGGCCAAGTTAATTTGCAACACATGGGGGGGAAGTGGACATGTCTGCAAGGATGCAAGACTAATAAGAAAGACGTGAGGGGATTGGCATGGCCTCAGTATCAGACTTGGTGGCTACAGTGGCGATGCGAATGCTAACTAACTTAACACATTTCAATTGGAGAGAGGAAGGAAGCTATCTCTAGGTGCAAAGAGACTTCATACAAAGGCGTATTTAATTAATTATACATTATGGAAGCAGTTCCTCCCTTTTTGATTATAAGATCAGCAATTTCTACAGAGACTAAATTATTAGAATATGACTACATATGCAAATATATATACACAAATACAAACAGTGACTTGAATGAAAATTTGATGTCAGACATGAAAAATAAGCTGGACGGTAACCTTTGAGTAACCAATGTTAGTATTTAACAACATACCAAGAAGGTAATGAATGAACACTGCTTAAAACAACAGTAAGTAAATAATTAAATCAGAAGATAACTGACATTAAATCAAAGTTCAAGTGTTTTGACTAATGAACATCAAATAACAAACAGCAGTGATGACAAATTAATATTGAAAAGGGAAAACAAATTAAAACAAACAAAATGACATGCAACATAGTACAACATAAAAAATATGTCAATCATGCAGGGAAAGCAATAAGCAAGATCTCGTGTGTGTATATGTGTGCGGCCTCCTGCTCTCTTTGATAGGTTGTCTAATGACTCTGGGTGGTTTGGTCGCTACAGGCACGACGTCTATGACGACAAGCCCAACGTCAATAACTACAGGCCCAACATCAACAACTACGGGCCCAACATCAACAACTACGGGCCCAACATCAACAACTACGGGCCCAACATCAACAACTATGGGCCCAACATCAACAACTAAGGGCCCAACAGCAACAACTACAGGCCCAACATCAACAACTGCAGGCCCAACATCAACAACTACGGGCCCAACAGCAACAACTACAAGCCCAACATCAACAACTACAGGCCCAACATCAACAACTACAGGCCCAACAGCAACAACTACAGGCCCAACAGCAACAACTACAGGCCCACCAGCAACTACTACAGGCCCAACTTCAACAACTACAGGCCAAAAAACAACAACTACAGGCCCAAAATCAACAACTACAGGCCCAACAACTACAGGCCCAACTTCAACAACTACAGGCCCAACATCAACAACTACAGGCCCAACATCAACAACTACAGGCCCAACATCAACAACTACAGGCCCAACAGCAACTACTACAGGCCCAACAGCAACTACTACAGGCCCAACTTCAACAACTACAGGCCCAACTTCAACAACTACGGGCCCAACATCAACAACTACGGGCCCAACATCAACAACTACGGGCCCAACATCAACAACTACGGGCCCAACAGCAACAACTATGGGCCCAAAAGCAACAACTACAGGCCCTACAGCAACAACTACAGGCCCAACAACTACAGGCCCAACATCAACAACTACAGGCCCAACAGCAACTACTACAGGCCCAACTTCAACAACTACAGGCCCAACTTCAACAACTACAGGCCCAACAGCAACAACTACAGGCCCAACATCAACAACTACAGGCCCACCATTTCCAGTATGCTATAGAGGTTTGCTCTTTTAATATCAAACTGGTTCCACTACACTTGATTTGTGGCCGGAAGCAAATATCTACCTTTCCAGTCATTGTAAAACACAAGCTAATAGCTAAATATATCGTGCTCCACTCTGCCCCCATTCCGTGATTTAATATCAGCTGTACATTCATTTCTCCCAAACAGACCCCTCAGCTGTGGTATACTTACAAGTCAAGATCAGGTCCAATGTTGGAGTCAGCAACGCAACTATAGCTAAACTTCTTGAAGAGGTAAGAGATTGTAGAAATCTATTTTTTATACTACATAAAACAATTAAAAGTTGTCATTTAACATGCCATTTAATAATTAACTTCCTTGTCGTTACTTCATGTTCTTGTTTCTCTGCATAGTTCATCAGAGATCAGCTCCTTAACCAAACGGCTCACACATTCAAAGTGAAAAGCAACTTGAGAGTCTGAGTCGGCTCAAATAAAGACATGAACAGAGCCATGGATGATTTAACTGCACTGGTTACGGTGCATTTTATTCTGTGGTTGGTCTTCCGGTGGGGTTTAAGATTTGGTTAATTCAGCAATGGGTAATTGTCTGTAGACATGTTACTACTAAATGTGTTTAATTGCATCTTGTACTTAGTTAATCTTTTTACCTTGTGCTTTATTGTATCTCGCTGTACTCAGTTCACCTTTTTATCTCATTGTCTTAATCTTTGATGCCCTACAACTACACTGTAAACATGTTGTCAATAGTCCAATTATTTGCCCTTGGATAAACACTTAGCACCAAGACTTTAAAGAATTAAAAATATTTTATTTTTTAACAAATGCAATAGCAGGACAATTATTAGTATGTCACAATGTCTGATAAATGGTGTCACCTTTTTACAGAAATTATGATTATAGAATTACATTTTCAGACAATGCATTACTACTGAAGACAAACAAAGCGGTTTATTTGTAAATATGTTAAATGTATTAAAAGGTTAAATAAAAAATATCAATAAATTGATTCATGTGCTCTAGGATTCAAAACAAAAACTGTTTGAAATGGATGTGGACATTGGATTATCAAGGTTTTGTCAGGTTTCCATCCATTTTCTACTTTTGTCAACAAAAAAATAATAATAATCACGAAATAATCGTGATTGAAGAAATGCATACGCATAGTTCCCAGATGTATAAAGGACTGCTTCAAGCCTTCATCTGTGGGGCTCGTCTCTGGAGATTAACCTACATCCTCCTTGTTGCTGTGATCCCGAGGCAGGTTCAGTGTCCCCTGCTGGGTGTCATCACAACTTCCCATGGAGACCTCCAGAGGAAACTCCCTTCTAGAACGCAACACATGAACCACGTGCAGAGTCAGTCATGCATCAAGACGCAAAAGTCATCAGTGCTTTCTTTCAGAAACCCTAGGAAAGCAGCTTTCTGAAGATCCTTGCTTACCGCTTCACCCCTGCCTGTGTCCAGCTTTCGGACCAGTGAGATTCTGCCTGGTGAACAAAGAAAAGATATCGTCCCAATACTGGATCTTTCATCACTTCTCAAAACTAATTATGCCTTAATAAAACGCAAAACTATATTTTTTTGGGGGGGGGGATCGGATCAAAAAGGAGCCTCCAATGTTGTGTTTGTGCAAAGAGACAATTTAATCAAATCAAGATAAATCAGTTAATCACTGGAAAACAGCGGTCTGCTGTTACCTGGTTGTAGTCATGGCGACTGAGAATGTAAAGAGGGCCGTGGCCACAGATTCGGAGAACTTGCTCTCCGGTCCAGCCTTCAACAGGAGGGTCAGGGACAAACAACGCCCTTGATCCATGCACACACTAGACCAAACACACACACACACACTTTTATTTCGCCATCATTTTAAAAATGTTAATTAATTAAGAAAATGTCCAAAGTTTTAGTGATATACCTGCAGGTAGGTAAAGGAAAACCTTTGTCCTAATGGTCTGTGGAAGTGGCTCACCAGGCTACTCTCCATCTGACTGGCCGACCAGCCACAGTCGATGGTGATACGAGCGATCATTCCCCTGGTTGCCATGGCAGCCATCTCCTTCCCTCCTGGAGCACCATGTCTAAAGGACGAGTTTCTCTCATCAAAAACCCAACATGACTGATCTCCACAAGCAGGTCAATGATGTCAACAACTACTACTCATGAGCCGCACGTGACATCAACTGACAATCAATTGTTTGAAAATTAAATTTAGTTTTTCCTTGAATTAAAAAAAAAGAAAACGTTTAATGACATTAACATGCTGAACAAATGGCAGTGCCCTTCACAACTTGTCCCCCCACATGCAGTACCCGCTGCTCTGAGAAACGCAGCCAACGCAGTGCGTCTTACCGGTCTGGATGGGTCAGGAGGTGTCCTCTGGGGAGACAGACGACGTCTTTAACGACCAGGCCCGGCGTCCGCTGGTCCACCCGCCTCCACTTCACACGGGTCACTTGGTTCAGAGAGGCCCCCGAGGCCACGCGCTGTGCAAACCATCGCATGCAAATCAAGTCCGTGTTGTGCCGTGAAATAGTCCACACACACACATCCTTTCAAAATAAAACCCACACACCTTGTTCCTTTCAAAACACACACACACACACACACACACACCTTGTTCCTTTCAAAATAAAACCCACATCCATGGAACGCCACGCTTTCTATGAACCTTTGGGAAAATACATATAAACGATATTATCGTGCATTCATTATTGGTCGCGTTAACAATGTTATTCTTTCATGTCAATTTCAACCGGATATTTAGCATAGACACTGCAGATGGTTTGAGATCAACTGACGCTCATCCAGCATATAACCCAGTCCAGCGGCTCCAGTATTCATCTTGTAATGATCCATGAACCAGACATTTTCATTTCTGAAGCGTCAAGCTGCAACCATGTCGGTATTTGTACTTGATAAACGACTGTCCTAAACAAATAATCGATTATGGAAATTTGATCGGACTGGACCGATCGTTGCAGCCCTACGTTAGACCAGCAGATAAACATGATTGACTCTGGTATTGATCGGACCATTGCTTGGCTGGAGGGTCGTTTGGCCAAGGGAAGACTTCAGACTGCCTCGATAAACCTTTAGTCAACAGTACAGAGGAATCAACAACAACAACAACAACGACGACCTACTGGTGCGGTGAAGGATGGGAGGCCTGAAGTTTTTACCTCATGCTCACTCTGGGGCGTGTTTAAGGGCGGGAATACCTGGAACAGTCGACAAAGGCAGGTGGAAATATGAGAAACGATTAATGAAACAATGAACAAGAGGGGGGGAGCATTAAACACATCAACCTGCACGAGGGATCTGGTTTTGCCCGGCGGCAGTCTGTGAAGAGGCTACTAAGAGGGGCCCCCGACGGACCGGCCCTCAGCCGGTCAGATTAGACAGATGACGGGACTGTGTGTGTGTGTGTGTGTGTGTGTGTGTGTGTGTGTGTGTGTGTGTGTGTGTGTGTGTGTGTGTGTTGAATCTAGCCTCCTCTTCACAAGACTTAAAAAACAAAAAAAAGGCATTTTTACACTCAACTGTTGCATTTCACTGACCTCCAGCTCAATCTCCATGTCCTCCTTCGGGTCTGGGTCTGGGACCAGGTCGTCCAAGTCCTCCGTCCTGACGGAGGGCACCCTCTTCAGCTTGACCTGCTGCTGAGGTGGGGTCCGGACCAGGGGCTCTGGGTCCTGGTCCTCCTCAGTGTCCTCCTCAGTCTCGGACACCAGTGGGTGCTCCAGGTACCTCTGGGTGGGAAACAAGTCAGGATAGGTGATGGTGCTACTATGCCACAGCAGGTGTCCAACTATTAGGCCTATAATGCATTTCATGATTCAAGACTAAATATATATATTTTTAATTCTCAACGTCTGATGCGATCATTGCAGCTTTTAATTAAATTAATTGAATCCTAATCTAGGACTTCCACATGAAACCGCACAAACCTGAGCACTTGAACACGTGTCAAAGCTGAACTTAAAAGAGAAACAAGGACTAAACGAGGACCCCCCCCCCAGTCAAGACCACCACCACCACGACCACGCACCCGTCTCCTCGCGTAGTGGGCCCAGTAGTCCTCCTGGGAGCCGCGCACGGAGACCAGGACGCACGGCTCCTCCGAGGCGAAGCGCTTCATCTCGATGCTCTCCGCGACCACCCGGAGCATGGACGGCCTCTTCTCCAGAACCCGCATCTTCTCCACCACCACCCCTTACGTCACAGTCTGGCTGTTTTATCTGGTGTATCGGCACCCAGGGGCCCCCGTTCCTCTGCAGCGGCCCTCCTGGGGTTTCTCCTCAACGTTGTGGTTGAGGAGGTGCACCTACCCAGATCCAGATGGTCCCACAGTGGACATGGGTTAAGGAGAAGCGTGCACAGCTGGACTGTGATTGATTGATTGATTGTGTGTGTGTGCGTGTGTGTCTCTGCGCTGTTGATTGGTTCATTGGTCTTCATTGGCTCACGGACGTCACTACACCACTATTTCCCAATGTTTTGAACCCAAATAAATAATAATTAATAATAATAAATAAATTACAACAATTAAGAAGCCTACTCGTCGTGGCTTTATATCCCAAACCTTTTTATAAGAGTCCCATCATCTGGGGGGGGGAGAAACGGCAGTCTGGGTCGGAAACCAGAAACCGCAAGGGGAGGAGCAACATGGACTAAACAAATATGAGGCGAAAGAAAACTAAACGCCCGTCACCCAGATTAGTTTAGATAGAGAGTTAATTGCTAATCTAAAATAGATGACTAAAGTCATGTTGTTGAGACGAAGCACCACACAATACCCTCTCACCACGCAGGGTGGGCCGACTTGATACGCATTATATGTAATGTTTAACTTGTCTGAAAAAATATGAATAAAACAATCGCCATTTATATATATATATATATATATATATAATTATATTTGCATTCAAGTATAAATACATGTTTTTAAAATGTCTGCTCCAGCAATCACAGAGCTAAATCAGCTTATATCACAAGTTTACGAATAAAAAAAAGATTAAAATCTTGCCATTTCAAGAGCATGAAAATAAACAAAACATAACATAATTTAGTAAAGACACATTGAAGCAGCAAGAATTATCTAAGGATGCAAATAATCCAATGTCATATTTGTCCATCACAAAAAGGGCCGGCGGGCATATCAACCATCTGTCCTCATGCTACTTGCTCACATGAATACGGGCAAAACTAAATTCCAGTTAAGCCAAATAATGTGCTGCCCTGCCTTCAAGGAATGCGGACGTGTTCCTTGTGTGAGCAGCTCCAGGAAATTCACGATGCGATGCCCTTAATATTCAACAGACCATTAAATCATGCCACTGCTTTCCCGTAAGGCTACTAGGCGGAGGTGCATGCCGATGCCGGGTTAGGATGGTGGTTAGGCGAGTAGCTGTCTTTGACTGCATGCCAAGAGGTGGGGCAGAAAGTAGAGCGCCGTTCCATCGTCAGGCAACAGCTCCAGGAACTCAACTGGACTCATCTCCGTAGCAACAACCACCAGCGTTTCTGGGGGTATAAAAACATAAGTCAAATAAAAAACACGGGCGTTTTATTGGGGTATAGGCCACATTTTCTCTCAAATTCTGTTTGTATTTGTTTCCATAATAACAACCCTTAAAAAGACTCTTGCTGACAATTAAATGGATTATAGTCTTTAGTCATGAGTCATTAAAGTGTACCTTTAAGGGCGGCCAGAAGAATGCTGTTGTCCGTTTCAACCCTGGTCCTATTACAGAGCTCAGGGAGGAGCTTCTGCCACCACAACGCCTGGGGAGAACATTTCACCAGATAGATTAATGAAAGAATATATTATTTATTTACTAAGGATATTTTTTGGACTTGAACTGGACTCCAAAGTTTTGAAAAGATCTGGGTTTTCACACTGAAAACCCAGAATAGAGAATATGTCCAAAATGTATTCTATTTTAAAATCTATTTTAATAATTAAAATCTATTTTAATTATTCTGCACCAATTACACCAAGTCGAATTCCTTGTATGTACAATCCTACTTATAAACTTGATAAACTTGATTATGATTCAAGTCAAAGCACTGGAACAGAGTTTGTGCTGCTTGAAAAGGTGCATCACGCTCTGATGTGTGTGTGTGTGCATGTGTGTGCGTGTGTGTGTGCGCGCGCAACCACAGACCATATTTGAGTCCTGTAGATGGTGATTGGCGTAAGGTATGATGGCCTGAGGACAGTGGTCCAGCAGTTTCTCCATGCAGTCCCCATGCTGCCCTCTCCTGGTGGCGCAGAGCACATGCAGGCTGAGACCCCACAGGGTGGCCTCCTGGGACAGCTGCTCTAGCAGGGGCTGAACGGAACCGATGGACAGGGAGGGACCGCAGAGGAGGGACTAGAGAGAGAGAAATAAAATAATAACATGGTGTAAAATCCTACGTTTTGGCCAACCAGGTTGTGAACATGCTGCTCCAAGTCCTGTTCTGTTCAGGATAAAAGGTACACTGACGAAGATACACCGATGCGGCGAGGGATCTTGATGTCGGCGTCCGAGAGAGAGAGGGTTAAGCTTCTCGCACACCTATAGTATATAATACCACACAGTGTGTGTGGCGCATTTCATATACGACATCGCTTATTATAACGTTCATACTTCAACGTGTACTAGCTTTAAAAAAAAAAGGATCACAAAGTTGGCATGGGTCGCAACCTCCCCCCCCCCCCCCTTCTTCCTAGAACCATAAAGCTAAAATCATGACTCAGGACATGCAAAGCTAAATCAACAAAGGAGACTCAGAGGAGGAGGAGGAGGAGGAGAGGAGACTCAGAAAGAGAGGGCCTTACCTGGAGTTTCTGTAGTGCCTCCTGCTGTTGGGAGCCGGTATTGCTAGCTGGAGTCAGAATTCGGAGCCAGGGATACAGCGTACCATAATGGGAGCACGAGTTGATCTGAAACACACGCACACGTCAAAGAACAGTGTGTGTGTGTGTGTGTGTGTGTGTGTGTGTGTGTGTGTGTGTGTGTGTGTGTGTGTGTGTGTGTGAAAGAGAGTCTACACCCATCTTCATGTATGCATACAACATGAGAAATACGCCATAACATAGAGCACAGGGGTGTCAGGTCTTACGACCTCACCGGTGAGCCTCACTGTTCCCTACCAGGTCCTCTGTGCTCTTCAGTAACTTGCTAGGGGCGGCCGCGGCGCTGGTCTGCGTGAGGCGGTCAATGTAGACGACGGCCAATCGGAAGAGGAGTTCCTGGATGATGGCTTCCTGCGTGGAGGCCACAAGCACCGCCTCCCAGAAGTCTACCAGCAGGCTGTGCTCACAGCCCAGCTCCTGGAGAGCAGGGCAGCGTGGGGCCAAGAGGGTCAGCTCAGAGTAGTTATGCCGTTAGGAGTATATTGAGAAGTTCAGGAGTTGCCCAATTACGTGTTACTTTCTACTGATTGACACGTGTAGAGTTTATAAAAAACAACAACCACAATAAGTTAATGTTCTGACATTATTCCATGTAAGCTTATCATTAGTAATAGTACTAGACCAGTGCATGTCAAGTTATCCCTCATCAAAGAAGTGTGATTTCTTTGATGAGGGAATAAAGTGCATAAATTATTATTATCACACACACACACACACACACACACACACACACCTTGAAGACTTGGTCAGCCTGCGCCAGTTGGACTTTGTAGTTCTCATGCAGGGCGACCATGGCTGCTGCCAGCAGTCCTGGCTGGTTCTTCCGGAGCTGGTGGGCCAACTGGGTGGGCCGCACCTGGGTGTCCCCGCCTCCGCTCCCACCGTGCACCAGCAGCCTTGGCTCTTCAATAAACCCATATACTAGCAGCATCTGCACACACACACACGCACACACACACACACACACACACACACACACACACAGTGAAATTCATAATTTGTTTTTTTCGGAAACCAAAATTGATTGCTTTGTTCAAATCATAGGTTTATACGTTAAGTCAAAGCATCAAAAGGACCTTTCCTAAGCTCTAAACCTTGGTCTTGTCTCTCAATTAACAACACCCTATGGTTAGTATGATTTGTTAAAACCTGTTATTCCACAGCACAACACAGAGTATTCACCTTGGAGTATTTATCCCCCCGACTTGTACCTCAGCATGTTTTTCCATCAGCTCTGTGTATCGCCGCGAGTCATCCAGGCGCAGGGCCATGGTCGCCATGGTCAGCGTCAGGGGAACGGACATCCCGGTGGCCTGCTCCAGGTGATGCAGCCGCTTCAGCACCTTGGCGGCGCTGACGTGCGCCATGGCCGGACTGGCGCACACCGTCACCAGCTGGGACGGTTCCGTTTGGCTGAAGATGTCTATGATCTCATCAGCCGCCTCCTGCGGATGCACCGTCCGAGTTGAATGTCACCCTACATGTACTTCATTTAGTGTGTGTGTGTGTGTGTGTGTGTGTGTGTGTGCGTGTGTGTGCGTGTGTGTGCGTGTGTGTGTGGCGTGCGCGCACCTGGCTTAAGATCTGGTCCACTTCCTCCAAGAGGAAATGCTTCAGGTAAAAGAGGAAGCCAGGGCCGTAGGTGCACGGACTGAGGGGCAGGGGGTGGTTCCTGGACATGACGTCTGTGATTGACAAGCCGGACATCCTGTAGTACGGGAGCGCCAGGTGACAGTCCCTTTGGTTGCCCCTGGACGAGAGGGGGGAAGGGGAGAGCAGAGCGTAAGAAGCATTCGGCTGGCTGTAATGAGAGTGTAAAATAAACAATTTGCCGAACACTTTTTTTGTTTTGTTTTTGTTGTTGTTGTTGTTTTATGTGTTTGTTTGACTTTTTTTCGTCTGTTTTTTTGTTGTTTTGTTTTATGTGTGTAAGACTTTTACATGTCACTTTTGTCACGGTGTATTGTTTGTATGTTTTTTAATGACACCTGCCTTAAGGACAACGGACGAAATTTAGCAACTGTGCTAATTCCGGCACATTTACATCGAGGCTTTTGCTGATATGTCGCTTAATGTGCACTGTCCTAATCAAATAAATAAATAAATAAACGAGAGAGATTATGGCCGTAAGGGGCCACGAGTGCGACACCTCTCTCTCCAGAGCTATTGGCAACCGAGCAACGCCTCCTACAAACAAAACACATGCAAGCCTAGTACAAGCACTTCTCAAAGTCATCCTACTGACATTGGACCGTATTTCAGTGGTTGCGCAATAAATGACAACATACAAATTAATGTAAATAAAAAGCCAAATCCTAAAATCAATATAACAGTAGCCTGTGGTGAAATAATAAATGTGTAAGCTGCGTAGTGCGCATGTTGCATAGCAACCGCCTTGCACTATGTGCAGGCAGCTAGGAGGGCCCATTTTATTATTAAACATTCTTATTTATTAATAAAAAAACGATTTAAATTGGAGTGTATATTACTTTCTTATTGCCATACTTGGTGACCGTTTTTTAAAAGCAATAGCTCACGACAGGCCGTGGTATGTAGTTATTATATCACAGCTAAGGGGCGTTGTTCAGCCTGTCGGAGGGCCAACAGGCCTTAAAAACAGACATACATACATACATACATACTGTATATACATACTGTACAGACATACATACATACATACTGTATATACATACTGTACAGACATACATACTGTATATACATACTGTACAGACATACATACATACATACATACATACTGTACATACATACAGTACATACATACATACATACAAATTCAGCAAATCCTTAATTTCACAATGTCTGACTTGGACACCGACAAGTTTTATGAAAGAGGTTGCATCCTGCAGAAGAAATTGAAATCCGACGGGATAATGATTTAATAATGTATCGTTGATGTTTTACTAATGATGAATTCACTATTAACTAATATGTTGTAAATGCTCATTATAAAAAATGCTTATTATAAAGTGTTTCGAAAGATTTGAAAGTAATTTAATGTGCAGTGTATAAGTGTGTAAATGCAAATGTTACACTGTGAAAATTAGGACTTTTTGTGTTAGGTGAAAGGTTTCATAAGCAGCCATTTTTGTATATATTTTTATTTTTCACGGTGCGAGAATTGATCCAGGACGTGTTATGAGTTAATCTCAGGGAAATTACATGAATATTACAAACCTGTTAAATATGACTCCTTTTAAAAAGGTATAGTCAGCGATTCCTAAGGCAATACTTTTTGTCAAGTTCCGCGAATATCTCCTAACGGTCCGCTAGCTGTCAGTTCTGTGTGTGTGCCGAAAAAAATAAATAAAAAATAAACAAAAATCGTACACAGCACGGGCTCTGGAAATGGGAAACAATCAAAGTGCCTCAGACCGAGCCATTCCAGCCAATCGGCAGCAGGGGGCGTTGGAGCTCGAGCACAGTGGAGGGAGAGGGCAGATGGGGGACAGCGAGCAGTAGGAGGAGAGTGAGGCTAAATCTGACAGCAGACTGACAGGAGTGTGCATTTGTTTTGGTGTCAACAACTTCCCCCAGAATCGCTGACTATACCTTTAAGTATTGTAATGACTGTTCTTAATGTTTCTTACTTACTAGGTTTTACTCAATTAAAATGTGTACCATGTACCCATCCAGCCCCCCGCCACCCCACAATTAGTTGAATTAAATTTTTATCATTGATTAATCGTTTAGGTTATTTATCAAGTACAAAGACTTAACATTTGCTGCTTGATGGTTCAGAAATTCAAATGTTTAGTTCATGGATCATTATAAAATTAATACTTTTTTTTGGCTGCATGTCAGATAATGCAAGCAAGACATTACTTTGGACTCTGGTCACTTGTGATGGCATTTGCTAGTATGTATGTAATTAATCTAAACATTGTCGTTACATTAATCGACTATGGAAATAATTGTTAGTTGCAGCCCTAAGTAAGTTATTAAGCAGATGGTTTTAGACAATTGTGACATTGCTTTTCAGATGCATGCAATTACAAGCAGGTAGGGATTAGGCATCTTGCAATCACTACAAATGTTCCCTAACAAAAAGGAATCATTCTGCGACTTTCACCTTGTGCAGGCATCTACACAATGTGAACGCATATTCCACTATATGACACAAGTCCTCCGCCCGAATGAGAGTGACCCAAATTAAAGTAAATGTGGACTGGTTCAGGACGCGGGTGTTGCAGTATCAAGTGTAGAATGTCATGAACTGAGCGACGCGGTCACGGTTACCGCCTGCGTGACACGGCTCGGCCCTCACCTGTCCGGCACCATGGTTCTCCTCTGGTTCTTCTTGTGACACACGTTGCAGGGGGCCATGTGAGCTGCTTTCTCCGGATGCCAGTCCTGAACCAAGTTGGTGAACGTTGGCAGTGACTTGGTAACCCTGAAAGGAAGCAACAAGTCGGTTACAAATGTCCCGGCCAGTAGCAACTAAATACTAAATGTTTTCATGATGGCTGCACAAAATATGATATTGATGATATGATATTGTGCAAGTACCAAATTCTAACCAAATTTGTATTCAATAACTCCAGGCTGCCCAAGTCCACATGAGAAAATATTTAGGTATAAACTACCAAAACACGTCATGGCACTGTGATGAGACTTGCCTTATATTGCTGGTGCTCTGACAACTACTGCACTCGAACTCCCAGTGGAAGGTTTGCTCGAAGAGACTCTCGGCCCACGAGTCCGCCTCCATCAGGACAGGCAAGGCAAACACCGGCGTCTCCCGCTGACCTACAAAAACATCCCGACAAAACAAAGCATAGATTTAATTCAACAAAACACACGTTTGACTGGTAGGTTAGGCAACAAAACGACAAACAAGTATATAATCAAGGGCGTCAGTTTGGTTTTAGCAAAATCGCGCAAACCCCCCCCCGGTGGCCGTCGTTCCTGTGGTGGGCCAGTCCAGGAGAAAATTGCCAGGGCTGAATTTTGTTCCCAGTCCGTCACTGAGTACCGGCACTTATTTTTTTCCACTTCCAGCACTGCCGGTGTGCATGCTGTGATGATGTCATCGCACCTATCGCATGATTTAGACTTGACGGTTTAGGTTGAGTATGTGGGGATTTTTTCGGTCGCAATTGGTTTGCACATTTTGAAAAGTGGTGGGGACAAAATTCACATTTTAAATAGTGGTGGGGACATGTCCCCCCCCCGTCCCCCCCCGTAATCTACGCCTATGGTCATCAGGATGCACATGTGCCATTTGGATGTTATAATTCAGAAAGAGTCATCTATTTGGACCATATAACCTTAATGACTGTAAAACCACTTTCTTAAAAAGGGAGTAACTTACTTGATGCCAGTTCATGGAAGACGGGTTGACCTTTTTCACAGAGCCTGGCTGAAGTTTGTTTATCAGCCTGTGATGACGTACGAGAGGGGAGAGAGAAAGGAGGAGAGGAGGAGAGGAGAGATGACACATCGTATGAGATATCGTCCAAGACCAAAGCACTTCCACTCGTCTGATGCGATGAGGAAAGACTCCGCGCGCCGTAAAGATGATTCAATGTGTGTGGGAGAGCCGATCCGTGATGATAAACGATGATGAACACTTACGTGCAAAGCGTGACGCCGCTCTTCAGGCCCTTGTGGAAGTCGGGACCGATGGTGCAGCCGGTCTCGTCCTCGATCCACACCCTCAGCTCCTCCTCCTTCTGAAGGTCGTACTTCTGGGCAATCTGTTTGGGTTGGAAAATATATATATATATATATATTTTAATTTGGCTAATGGGTCTAGGAAGTCGAGTTATAATAAAAACCTTATTGTCGACGTCAGCAAGAGAATAATAAAATGCACACAATCCCTGGAGGCTGGAGACGTCGACCCAAAAAGAGAGAAAAAAAAAGACAAGGGTTCTCAAAAAAACCCTCTTTTGATCGTGTTGTGTGGTTTTCTAGGATAAGCCGCAGAAAGTTTATGGTAATAACTGCTTCATAAAAAAAATACACAAAGTTTATTGAGCCTTGAGTCTGTAATCTTCTTTTATGCCCAACTCTGAATTCCACAGAGTGGAAAACAATCTTCATTTAGACACAACAGTGATGATGTTGTGTCTAAATGCAGATTGTCGTGCGCGTTAAGGTCTTAGTTGTGACACCGACCTGACCCAACACGGAGTCCCACACAAGGACATCCTGTCGGCTAAAGTCCTCCATTATACCCTGAGCGACTTTATGAGCCTTAACCCAACACACACACCCCACAACTTCCTTGTGAGGGGTTTATTGTTCGAGTGTTACTGCTCTCGGACGTGTTGACTTTCCCCAGCGAAGAAAGCAGGTAGGTAGGCGTGTGTGTGTGTGTGTGTGTGTGTGTGTGTGTGTGTGTGTGTGTGTGTGTCACACCTTGGGCCTGGACCCAGTTCATTCAGGAAGTGCATCATTGCCAGTGCGTATATACAACTACTGCTGTGCTGTGAGACAAAATGCATCCCAACGGACAAAAGATAACTGAAAAAAGGCGTACAAAGCTAAAAAAGTAACCAAAACTAAAAAATCTCGAACAAAAGATGTGGTCCTGAGTAGACCAATACCTGTAGACTGAACTATAAAGTATTGGTCGATGAGTCGTAGGATTTGAACCCTGTACCCTTGGCTTCATATTGTTTCCCCAAACAATGCAGGAATGCTCTTCCAATTACATTTGATCCTTATTCAATTATCTCGGTATTAAACAACATCAACAACAACAACATTGGGGCTAACTAACTAACTCAATTGACCACCAAGCATCCACACTATGCAGCTCAGCAGGGCGGGCTGTTAGTGGAGGAATTTCAATAAAATAAAAATGTAGACATAACTTCTTAGACCACGTTAAATCGGCACAATGTGTCCCGAACGGCCTCACTTTAGGCGAAACAAAAAGCCCTTAAAGTTAAAGGTTAAATTAAAGTCTATAGGCGCTGCTTCTGCATCCGCCTAAAGTGTGGCTTCCTTAGTGCAGAGGAAGGAGAAGTGGCGACGTCAAAACAAGCGCAGGAAGCGCCGCCAAAAAAAAAAAAAAGTCTTGCCCTTGCTTATTAAAAAAAAAAGGGGGAAGGAAATAAACATTTTTTTGCTTTACGTCTGGCGCACCTCGTAATAAAGGAGCTGTGGAAACTTCTCGCAGCAGGGAAAAGGGGGGAGGATGGACGGACCCTCCCTCGCCATACATGGGCACGCGGCCCAGGAATGCGAGGAGGGGAGAGGAGGAATCCGCAGCCGGGTGGCCAATGGCACCGGCAGCAGGGTGCAACATGGGAGTTTTTTTTATTTTTTACGAGCCAACTCAATAGATTACTGTTGTTTTTCTTGGGCTGGTACGTGAAGCCAAATCTACCGGGACACTACCGGTGTAGTATTTTACCGTGGCACCGGGGACGGCGGCCCCGGTGCTGATGTTGCGCCCGGTGGAGAACCGACAACAGTGTGGTCTCCGGTCCCGGTGGATGCATGAGACATTTGGACTGATGATGAGCACCAATGATGGCAGAACGTTTGGGAGTTCACTGATCACTGAATTAAGACCGAAACTAGTGAATCTACAGTTAAAACCACAAAAGCCACTGGTTGTTTAACAGTGTTAAAGTTTAAGTATACGGTGTTTTGTTTTTGTTTTTTGTTTTTTTTGGGGGGGGGGACTCATTTTTGAGTTATCCTCCATGACCCACTACACATACTTTGACCAGACTTTGTGTGTTAGTGATGCAATTAGCAGCAGTGGCCCCTTGGTAACCCTATCTGCTGCTGCATCCCAGAGGTATTTTAGGTGGGCCCGGATGTGCACTGATGCCTGTTGGCAGAACCAAATAAACAAGATGCCCTCCGCGCGCGCACACACACACACACACACACACACACACACACACACACACACACACACACACACACACACACACAC
>JAOPJI010000016.1:9815389-9826359 GCA_027122695.1 Merluccius productus
CACACACACACACACACACACACACACACACACACACACACACACACACACACACACACACACACACACACTCCCTCCACTCCTTATCAGGGCATCGAGAGCAGAAAGATTCATGCCCGAGTAAGGATGGCCATGAAGTGAGGGGGTTGAGGAGGGACCGGAGTCAAATAAAACAAAGGGGAGGGTTTCAAGCACTGTTTACGCACCTCTGTATCCCCAGTTACAACCCCCCCCCCTCCACACACACACACACACACACACACACCTCTGTTCTGACCACATACCAAAAAGGAAGGTAGAGCCATTCCAATGTATATGATCTAGAGTTGCCTACCGAAGACTTTTCCAAGAGCAAAGGGATGACATTCAATGATCGTCATCATTAATGAGCAGGTAGGGTTCAGGCCAGGGCTGCAACTAACGATTATTTTCATGGTTGATTAATCAAACCGTAATTTTTCTGATTAATCGATAAATAATCAAGTCCAAAGTGATGTCTTAAATTTGCTGGCTTTATCTGACAAGCAGCCAAGAAAAACGTTTTTTTTTTTCAAGTTTTAATTTTATGATCCACAAACCAAACATTTGAATTTCTGAATCATCAAGCCGCAAATGTTTGTTATTTGTACTTGATGAATTACCTAAACAATTAAGCAATTATACAAATTTGATTAGATTAATTTTCTGTCGGATCATAAACATCAACCACCCAAATTAAGTCACATGACAGGAGAATCAGGATTTGGTTACAGCATGACTCAGAACAATACCATACAAAATAACTTCCAATGACTAGCCAGAAAGAGGCAGACAGACATACTGTACATATATAAGACAAATTGACAGATATGTATTCTGTGTTAACGGCTGATTGCTGTAAATGGCGTCATCAGATCTTCTTACTAAAATATGTTAAAGTGTGTCTGCCTGCTTTATTGTGTGTATCTTTAGTTAATGAAGTGTGTCGTTCACACCGTGACAAAACACAAACCGCGTGAACTAGACAATAATGGGATCATTTAATATATCATTATCTAAAGTGGGCTAATTGGGCAGCTGAAGTAATCAGGGAATGGTCCGCCTGTTAGTGAACACAAACATTTCTACAGGAAGCGCCGATGTTTCCAGCTGTCATTTGTCATCGTCCTTAACATGCAGCTCGTCACAGACTTGTTTCTATGGACTCATGGGCGAGTGACATGGATGATGTCATCCTAATGCTGATATTATAAGCTCCCACTGACACACACTGCAACCGCCACGCCTGTTCAGGACCCTAATATACCAACACATATAATCCAATCTAATCTAATCTCATCTCATACAATCTAGTCTAATCTCATCTAATATAATCTAGTCTAATCCTCTAATCTAATATATATATATAATATTATAGTGATGCACCGACCGATCGGCCACTGATCATTATTGGCCGACATACGCCCTAAACATGACATCGGTGATTGGCTGATCACCTTGAAATTTGCAAATTGCAGGAGCGTTCCACTATCTAAATTAAGGATAATTTGTAATATGTTTTCTATAGATGTGTGTTTTAAAGGAATTTGTGAAAAAAGGAGAATTCTAGCCTATTTTTCACTGTAAAACAATTTTTAAACTAGACTGGCCACTGTAGAAATACACAGTGTAACGTTAACGTAAACATTAACAGCAAACCCGCTAGCTTACATAAGCACAAGCTAAACACTGTACAGAGCAAGTCTAAATTCAAGTGTGTTTTCAAGTTTACCAGGATATTGCTACATAGTATTATCTCACTACGAACGTACCAGGGTTTCCGTTATCAGGTAATTACCTTTTTTTTTTACCGGGAAAATCTTAAATCTGACATGGAGTAGAGGAAAAGGTGAGCAGTGAAGTTGTCAATCTGGCAGTAACGTTAGGCTTACATTTAAAATTATATTCGGGGCTACACTCAAAACTTTCGGGGCCCGACGATGACTTGTGGCGACGCCGATGGTGCACTGCATGGACAGGAGGCGCTTTTCAGACGGGTCTGTTATGCCGGCTGACAGATTACACTCCATTTAAACATTTCTCCCGGCCCTCACTGTTACATGTTATAAGTGGGGCACCGGCGCACTTAAATGGAGCAGACCCAGAGAGAGAGCGAGAGCGGGGCAAGCAGGGGCTGAGCGAATCGTTTAAATGTTTAACGCGTAAAAAAGTAACGTGTAAAAAAGTAATCTTTGTTATTGCTCCTATCAGACTCATATGCCAATAGTTGCATGGGTGTTGAAACTTGTTCAGGTTCATTTTGATCACCCTTAGCCCATTTAGACTTTGTTTTATCATCAAAATATAACAATAACAGTTAATATAATGTAAAAAAAGGAATGGAAAAGTCGACCATTCAGTGTGTAGTTACAATAAACTCTACTGTTTTTCAATACGCTGATTGTTGACTATACTGTTTCATACAATGTAATTATCACTTATTGTTATTGCACCATTGGTTTTGGCCTTGATGCCCTACATTTTGGCCGCAATGCCCCAATAAATTATCAAAGGCAAAAGTGGTCTTGCCCTAAAAATGACTTAATTCCAGGCCTGATATAGCCCCTTTTAATATAATGACATCAAATGTAATTAAATAATGCCACTAAAGATAATCTAGTCTAATATCATCTAAAGTAATCTAATACGGTCAAGTCTAACTATAATACAACACGTTTGTATAATCATGCCAATGTTATATGCAGCAGTGAGATTAGACCTGTTCTTGCACAAAAGGCGATTCACAGCCATACAAACAAACAAGACGTATAGCAGAGACAGGGAACATCACAGGAGGCACTGGAATAACAACTGGACTGATCAATCGATCGGGTCTTCCAGCCCGAGGGGCCCGGCGTGGCCCTGGGGGGGGGGGGACTAAATCCATAGCCAGCCTCTCCGTTCTCCTCTTCTACTGTTTCAAGCCTCTAACCGGAGTAAATCCTCCTCGGGAGACTGATGGCTAGCATTATGGCTACAGCCTCCAGCTCTTTCAGAGAGTCAGATTAGGCTGACAGAGAGGAGGAGGAGGAGGAGGAGGAGGAGTAGGAGGAGGAGGAGGAGGAAGGGAGGGAGGAGGTGGGCGAGAATGAGATTGGAAATGGGAGTGGTGGTTCCCTCGGGCACCGAGCTATGATATTTACCACAGAAACAGGAAAGAGAGAGGGGAGGGGAAAAAAAGATTCTCCCGATTGTGTTGCAACTATGATGGGGGGATCCAACAAGTGTTGCCAGCTGATACAGTTTGCTTGTTGTCTGAATTAGGTTGGCCTCCCATGTGTCTGTGGGTGTGACTGCATGCGTGCGTGCGTGCGTGCACAACACCGTGTCGTTCTAGTTAGTTTGTCATGTTGACAAATGACAGCCCCTCATCACGACTTGCAAGAAGGCGAAAGTGTGAGCAAACGTGTAAGTGGGGAAAAGTCTGTACGAGATGCAGTTTCATGAAAAAAACACATCTTTGATGGTTCCTTCCCACACACAGACACACACACACAGACACACACACAGACACACACACACACACACACAGACACAGACACACACATACAGGTTGTTGTTTTTTTTGAAATGCCAGTATTTGGCTGCAGAATCAAGAGATGCCACGCCGTGTACTTGCCACGTTTATCTGCTCCTTCTCTCCCATATTTGCTATTCCCTTCCATCTTCTACACCTGATCCACGTTCCTAGCTCCTGGGTGCACTCTGCTTTCTCGCTCTGCCTCGCTCTCGGTACACACAATAGCATGCAGCTGCTCCCTAGCAGCACCAGAGTAATTTCCACCAAACCGTCTAGTTCGGTTCAGTCCAGTTTGTTACACGTTATACGGTTATATTAAATTGGCAAAAGTTGTGGTGGACGGTACGAAAACGAACCGTTCCGCTCCGTCCTGTTTTTCGCTACCTCTCTGTTGAGGTTCCTAGCACACTGACCCGGGACTTAAAAGGTGGCATTCGAACAGGACAAAGGACTCAATGCACAAACCTGCCGTTTTTAAATATCCCATCGATTGCGACCGAGACTACCGTTATAAACGCCCCGCCGTCGAATACAAATTAGTTTTACCCCATTTTTAAAACAGCAAGAGCACGAAACATTTGATGTCCTCCATTGTGCTGTTGCGTTGCCGTGTTTACTCTGTGGCGTTGAATATGATGTTGCGATAGTTACGTGGCTATTAGTCTGGCTTACCGGATGTAGGTTGCTGGCATAACCCCCGCCATTGGGCGACTGTAGTAGGCTCTGGGCGGGCTTATACCATATACGCCTCCCCCTTCCATCATCTGCCACCGTTGCTGCATCCTGGGCTTAGCGCCGCACAAGACGATTGTGATTGGTTAAAGAAATACAAACAAGATTTTCCCATATGCCAGAATGATAGTGAGTAGAGCCAGACCTTTCTCCAGTGTGGAGATAGGGCTGGCTATGCGAGACTACCCACGACCTAATAAGGTATTCACAGTGAAACTGTGGATCATCTAAATCATTTTAATTAAAATGTTTCATTTTAAAAGCCTATAGCTCAGCCCCTGGTAGCTCAAAGGTTTAGTTAAGTGGCACCCTATTGGCCAGTTAGCAGTTCACATTATAGCCTAGTCAGCCACAATACTAGCTGATTTAAATTGTTTTAACTTTCTTTGGCTCAGTCAATATGTGAAATGGTTGATTTGTAAAATGTAACACTTGCTGTTACAATGTCTGTGTGTGTGTGTGTGTGTGTGTGTGTGTGTGTGTGTGCGTGTGTGTACTTCTACATATGCAGTCGGAAATCTTCCCAGACAAGAACCAGGGCGGAAGGACGTTCTACAACGAAGCCATTATGTCTGCCATGAAAATCCCACAGGTGAAACGAGACGATGCAAAAAAAATAAAAAATAAAGACAATGTTTACAGACAATGTATAAAACTGTCCCAAACATAAAAAAACCTAAACAGCTGAGCTTGTTTTGGATAAATAAATCGCCACTCGTTATCGCTGTAGGTGGCGGTGGTGTGCGGCTCGTGTACAGCGGGCGGGGCTTATGTCCCCACCATGGCGGAGGAGACGGTGATGGTGCACCGCATCGGGACTATATTCCTGGGAGGGCCGCCTCTCGTCAAAGCTGCCACCGGAGAGGAAGTGACGCCGGAGGACCTGGGCGGAGCCACGCTTCACTCTGGGTACACACACACACACACACAGCATCATAAAATGCGATCATTTATTGAAAACAAATCATTTTCATTTTCATCATCATCACTCTTCTGTCAAGCAATATAGCTCCTCAAGACAGCAAAATGGTTGCCAAGCAACACAAGCTAGCATACGTGCTTTAGTATAGAGGTGCATTAATACTAAAAATGAATTGTTATGCGGTCACAGTTGTCTTTAGAGTATAGTGTGTTAGTACTTTCTAGCCAATCAGAATCAAGGACCGGAACTATCCGTTTTATAATCCTTGTTCTCTAACATGTCTGTCCGTCTGTTTCAGAGTCAGCGGCTGTGTGGACCATTTTGCGGAGCACGAGAAGGAAGCCTACGAGTGCACGCGCAACATCATCTCCACGCTGAACTACGAGCTGCCTGAAGAGGAAGACGAGCAGAGCTGGAGAGCCGAGGAGGAGCCTCTGCATAGCTGCCAAGAGCTGCTGCAACTGGCTCCGCTGAACTACACCCACAGTCTGGACGTCCGAATGGTACCGGATAACACACAGTAGAGTAGAGTAGCCCCCCTTTATTTCCACCGGAGACGGTTATCCTGCGTCTACGTATACATTATATAAATCAAACCCAATTCAATTGTGTGTATTAAAAAAAATAAAAACATCACTATTATACTGCATGTGCACAGGACCCGAACTCTCACGCAAGCAATGTGGACGTCTCTTTCATACCGTTTTCCCGTCTAGGTCGTCAGTCGGCTGACAGACGGGAGCAGATTCCAGGAGTTTAAAGCTCGCTACGGCACCACCCTCGTCACCGGTTTCGCCAAGATACACGGGTAAGCGCCCGGTGGGGCACATGTACAGATACAGTGACCTGGTCATCATATCGTGCGTGGCCCTTTGCCCCGACCCTGCCAAAAACTAGACCAAGTGTGTTTTGTGTCTATTGATAGCCACCGAGTGGGTATAGTAGCCAACAACGGAGAGCTCTCCAATGACGCGTCGCTCAAAGGCAGCCATTTTGTCCAGCTGTGTGACCAGAGAGACATCCCGCTCCTCTTCCTCCAGAACACGGCGCCCAGGCCAAAGCAAACGCCGGACGTGGCGCAGGTATTCCCACGCATTCCCACCGTCCAAATGTGAACGTATTGATTATGACATAATGTATCATTTGCTTATCATGTCTGAAATGTAAGTTTTTATGTATTTTGAATTTTATAATACTCATACTACATACAGGTGTGTAATACACACATGAGTTGTCACAGTATGAGTTACTCTCGAAAATCATAGCGTGTGTGTGTGTGTGTGTGTGTATGTGTGTGTGTGTGTGTGTGTGTGCGTGTGTGTGTGTGTGTGTGTTTTAGGCAGAGGTCAACTCTAACTGTCTGAAGGCTCAGTGTTCGATGATGTCAGCCGTGGCATGTGCTTCCGTCCCCAAGATCACTCTTGTGATTGGTGGTTGCCATGGCGTCGACAGCTACGCCATGGTGAGTTTCCTAACCGACCTCTATATCTGGGACTGCCGCCGGCCAAAACGCCACCACACATTTACAGCGGATGCCAACCTATGATTGTGGCCTGCGGCCTGTGGCTCTTACCCCATAGTTTCATGATTTTAATGTAATTGGTAGTTCACTGCATACTCATGAAGGTAAACAACCGTCTTCATCGGCAAAGATCATTTTTTGTACGATAAGACGGTCTTTATTAAATTTGGGAAAATGTGGGACATTTGGGGGATTTCAAAGATAAATAAGTAATCGTGTTTTTGTGAAGGTTTTGTATGCTCATTATTGTAGGTTTGATTCCCAAAGGGGAACTTTTTCTTTAAAAGGTTGCGGTAGCGGCGGTGATGAGGTCAGATGAACCGAGCGTTATTGAGTGTTATTCATCTTCACACATATTTACTCGCCTGCTGCTTAGCGGCACATTAGCGGCGGATTCTCTCCGCCAAAGAGCACCTGATCATCCGAACCTTGCGTCCTGTCGTTCACGACCAGTGCGGCCGCTCCTTCGACCCCAACTTCTTGTTCCTGTGGCCCAACGCCAGAGTCTCTGTCATCGCGCCGGGCCACGGCGGCTCGCTGCTGCCCCCTGGTGGCGAGGAGGAGGAGGAGCAGAAGGTGAACCGGAGACTGGAGGAGGAGAGCTCGGCGTTCTTCTCCTCTGGTCGGCTCTGGGACGATGGAGTCATTCTCCCTCAGGACACCAGGAAGGTAATGTAGTCCTGCTCCTTGCTGTTGCTTTGTTGTTGTTGTTGTTGTTTCCACCAGTACAGTATGATCTTGCTGCACCCTACTACCGTCAGTGGTGTTTTTTTTACCTAGGATGGGGAAGGCATCGCATGAGTACCTCGTGAATAATTCATGACAACGTGACGACACACAACACGTAGCTTACCTAATGCCTAACCTTAACCATCTCTAACCTGGTCTCACAAATCAGACTTTAGATAAATATCTGAAGTCTGATGGCAAACCGGCTCAAATCTGGGTGAACGGGGCGTTTCATTTTATTTTGCTTCATATGTTTTTTTGACCAATCGTGTTGCTGGAGGCGGGGATCTGTTGACTAACTCGGCCAGCAGTAGTAAAGTGTAAAAAAGAGTCTGTAAAGGTTTCAAATCAACACCGTGGAGACCGGCCACTGTAGAAATACACTTATTAAAATCCCCTTCTGAAAGCTTCATCCACTTGCGTGAATGAGCTTTCTTCGGTAGAAACGAAACAGGAAACTGCTGCGTCCGAGATTATCTGTAACCTAATACCTAAACTTCTCTTCCATAATACCGAACTTGACCATCAGACTGGTGCCGTGGTACGCCCCACAGTTCATTGCTAAAATGAATTAGTTATACCTAATAATAATAACGTCATTTGTAGGGTGGAAAACCGAAACATCATTTGTAACATCGGCGTCAACGATGGATTTAAGTTCTCTGTTCGCTAGGCGACGTGTGTCGTCACCTTCTCGTGAATTATTCATGCGATGCCTTCACAATAAGCCGACCTCCGCTGCTTCGGCTCAACGTTCTGGTTCCTTCTGGGGCAACATTGTTCTCAACGGAGGGCGGCGGGAAAGTTTGCCTTCCTGCTGCTCGCTGGCGGCTGTGTGAACTGGTTTGGTACATTCGTGTTTTAAAGTGTTCAGCCTTTGTTTGGAAGAACACACGTAATGGGTCACTACTCCAGGAAATTCAGGATTCAAATGTCTTTTAGTTCTTTGAACAGGAAGTTAATCCATTAGGGTGTGTATCAGTTGTGTGTGTGTGTGTGCAGCATTTACATTTTCCCACGTCGCCCCCCCCCCCCCCCCATGTCTTAGTGTCTAGGTTATATTTTGGTTGCTCCTAGTGCAGCTATTACATAACGGACAACAGATAATTCACGATGTTGTATTTTACACCGTGGTTACATCCCTGCACTGCGTTACACGGCTTGACAACTTCCTGTAAAAAAATGTTACAGAACTTTTTAACCAACGCCTCTCATCGACGTTTCTCCCCCCCCCTCGTTCAGGTACTCAGAGACTGTCTAGACATCATCCGGCAGCAGCAGTATCAGCTCTCCACAGAGAAGCAGCGGTCCGCTCTGCTGAGGATCTAGGACCTCCTAGGACCTCCTAGGACCTCCCTTCAGCCTCCAGCCTTCAGCCTCCAGCGCTGCACTCGGAGGTCTTTATTCTGGGAAAGCACCACACCGGTCGGCCCCAGAGGACCCTGAGTGTAGATCCTGCAGCTGGACAGTCACTACCTCCAAGAAATGTCTCGTCCAATGGACAGAAGATCCCTTTATTTTCTCCAAGTGAAATATTTTCTCATTCATTTGCCACTGGATAAGAAAACGACGAAATGACGAAATGAAAACAGTTTTTTGTAGATCCACATTAGAGGAGTTTTGTCTAAAGACTGATTAGTGTTGATAATTGTATGCCTTAACATAATTTAAATAACACATTGTGAATGAGCGATGAAATGTCAATGTAGTTTTATTTGTATAAAACTGAAATGTAAATATATTTCAGACCGACATTAAACAATGTATGATACAATGTATGTGAAATAGATGAACATTATTTCACAAATATACAGGTAGACCTACCATTCTGCTCCCAATCCATTTTACTGCAATAGAAGTATGAATGTGCTCTCTTTGCTACGTTAAGCTACACAACACTCGATCAAAAGAAACCATAACGTACAACGTTCACCAGCCAGGATTTACCAGTAGCTTCCAGGCGGTCGGTCATGTTATGATGACATCATGGGCATGTCATCATCCAGAAAACAGCTGACCCCATTGTTGTGTGTTCAAGGCTACCCTGTGGGTAAGATTGAAGGGCTATCATTTTAGTGTTTAGCCATCCGGCCGCTATTAGTGAGTGAAATGCTCTGTGAAATTGCATGATCCGGTTGACTGTGCGCCCGCCTCTGTATGAGATCGTCGAGATTATAGACGTCTCCCGGCTCATTTCTGGGAGAGCATCGGGAGTGCAGGGAATCCAGGTTGCCTGTCAGTCACGGGTGTGTGAATGCCACACAATGGCGGAGAAACGTAGGGACAGCGGGAGCAGAGAGGGAGGAGGAGACGTCGCTCTCTTTACTAACTCCCATCTTACCTACACCACCTTTAAGGCTCATATCCTTGATTGATTATATTTGGCCTGACCTGGGGCCACAAAAGGCCGAGCAACGCCGCATCATTAACCTCGTCTTAAGTTTTGGACAGGCGCTTTGACAACCTATGGACAATAGGCATTACTAAGCAGCAAGCGGCCAAAAATCAATTTCAGAAAGCGGTAGATCTCACTCCGGCGACACTCTCGTCACCCGCGGCAACGGTGGGGTCGGGGTGGGGGGGCCGTGGCTTGTACGTGCCATGCAAGGTGACCGGGATGATGGCGTTGACCGAGGCCCTGGCCAGCTCTGTCATCTGCCTGGCATCCAGAATCAGCAAGAAACTCGGCCTCTCCGCACCGGGCTTCACCACGATACTCAGTAACACACCTGGAGAGAGAGAGAGAGAGAGAGAGAGAGAGAGAGGATTTAGACAGATAATGTGTATTTTTGTGCAGCCGTGTGGACTGTGGCTGAGCGTTAGTTTGTTAGCATGTGTCCATGTTGGTGTGTGTGTGTGTGTGTGTGTGTGTGTGTGCTGACCATCGTCTTCGTCTGCGGCGCCGGGCGTCGGTATGAAGAGCGGTTCTGAAGGGTAGGAGTCCTCCTCCTGCCACAGTCGGGTCTCTTTGGTTCGGACATTGAGCTTGAGGATCTGCAGCCGCCACCAGGGGGCGCACCGTCACCCCGGGTTACGCACAGGTTGGTTGGATGGTTTGGGTTTGGATTCAAAGAGGATTTAGGGGGGGTAAGATTAAATAAATGTTATGCATGTTAATTTGCATTTTTATGTAATGCACAAATGTATTATATATTATTATATACATATGTTATATGTATATAATAATTATGCAATACTTTTAGGAACATGTTTTCATTTAGCTTTCATTGGGGGAAGATATTTGGTTCGGGGTTTGTTTTTAGGTGTGTGTGTGTGTGCGTGTGCGTGTGTGTTTGTGTGTTTTGCACATGTGAATGTGGCCGGCTGACATACCCTGTCTGGAATGAAGTGATTCAGTCCCAAGCCGAACACATAGCTGTAGTTCTTCCCGCGACACCTCGAGTAATTAATCTGAGGAAACTCAAACGCTGAGGAAAGAAAGAGAAAGAGAAGGAAAGAAGAAGAAGAAGAAGAAGAAGAAGAAGAAGAAGAAGAAGAAGAAGAAGAAGAAGAAGAAGAAGAAGAAG
>JAOPJI010000016.1:9901604-9921676 GCA_027122695.1 Merluccius productus
CACCCTACCTTACCTTCCTTGGTGGAAATCCGAACCCAACTTTGAGAATAGATTAACGGCGATAATTTCCTTATCGCACGATAAGAGTCTCGCGATAACGCAGCACGGTAACGCCGATAACGGCCCACCCCTAATATATATACATATATATATACATATATATATATAGATACATGTATCTCATTCCATTTTGTTACATTTAGTTTGAATTGCATTTAAAATTGAATAAATTATTTCAAGTGTGCTGTCTCTTCGTATGCCATCATGTCCACTGACTATCAGGCTTGCTGATCTAGGCACATGAACTCCATTGAGGTTTTAATCGTGATGAAGCGATATAGAAATGAACTGGTCGCTTAAAGCTTCATAAAACAGTGTAGTATTTTGAAGGCCTACATAGGAGGCTCTTAATCCTGATATTCTACCAAAATCGAAATGTATGTGTTCGCACAGACAAAATTGCCGGATTGGGAATGAAGCCCCAATAATCGCAGCAATATGAGCAAGGTACTCGGCCCATCTAGTCCACCCCCCCTGCCCCCATAACCCAACTACCTGCCATTGGTCAACAATACCACGTGATGATTGTATCTCGTCTTACCCTGACTCGTCATTTTACGAACAGCCCACACATCACAGTGAATGTGAATGTATAACCCTGTCGAAATTGCAGCATTCGAAAGCAGTTCGACAGCCTATAGTCTGGACGGGATGTACCCAAAAAGTGAAAGTGAGGAGCATTTATGGGTACAAGTCGGGAACCGGCCTACTTTACATATTTCAAGGGTGCTGAATCCCAAAAAACTGGTACCCAAGTGAAATTGTGAGTTTTTTACCTTCTAATTTGCATATTAAAATGGCCACCAAATTGCCTATCTTGCTCTTCTTGGAATTTCATTTTGATTAGTATTTATTTCTGCAGTCCTTTTCCAGGTTCTTTGGTTACCCCTTGCCTTGGTATGCTTGAGGACTACAACTCCACATATAAAAAAGGACATTGGTCATCACTCTGACATGCACACATTGCAGTGCATAACAGCCCTGATTTTCGGCATTTGCACTGGCGTGTTGTGCATTGTTTTTTACAGGCACACAGGAACATTTCCAGGCAGCTTTCAGGTATTAGATTCTGTGACATAAGAATGGGCTGTAGTCCTGAATCGCCATGTTTCCATCCCATGTCCAAGGGTGAAGGAAGCTCAGGTCTGGCATAGTGAGCATTTCTCCAAACCATTGCCTGGTAGTGTACACCTGAAGTGGAGCACATGGCTTGTCGGTGGCATTGCTTCTGGTTTACCTGTCCTGGAGAAAAGTATATGCCTTGCTGCATCAACAGAGTCTGTTTTATGCACATCATATATTTTGCAGACAAAAGCCTCTGAAGATCTTTGAGTCTCCTCCATGAGATCACCAATTCCGAGGTTGTTGAGCAATTGATGGTGCATTTTCCAGACTTCACGATGAACTTTTGGTGTGACTTGCAATGTATGATGTGGTATCACAACCAGTTGTAGCATGAAATGATACAAGGCTTGGTGCTGAATCCTTTGGCAGTTTGTTAAAAACAGCATCAATGGGTATATATTGTGGCTTCCTTGTGGTACCAGACAACAGCCAGAGTTTTTTACATGCTATGTGCGGGAAATGGGAAACCAGAATCACAAGCACATCAGTGTCTCTAGATGACATGACTACTGTGTCTGACTGGCAGTGCACTGCATGTAATACCAATTGGGTATCTGCCTCTTCGTGTGTGGCTCTCAGATGAGTCAGGTTGGTTGTTGCTTTTGATGACCTAACCTCCGACCTAACCTCTGAACCCAACAGCAACTACTATCGCTTTATCATCTGGTGCCTGAGCACATAGTTCTTCAGAGAGTAGATTGGCAAGCTTTGTTGTCAGGGAGGGACAGGAAGTTGATCCAGTTTTTCGGAAGAGGCACATCACAACCCTCAACAAGTCGTCTGATTGGTTGAGCTGCTTTTGTGCATCGTGTCCTGGTAGCGCCCTTGATGGTCTCTTCTCTGTATCTGTCAAACACAACATCTATCCGTTTATAGGAACATCCTGCTTTCAATACTGCTCTGACAAATGTGTCGGCCAAATCCCCAAATGTTACTGCTTTGTCTGGCTTTCCTAAGGCGACCACCAGTGCCTGTCCATCTGATGATGAGGCAAGATGACATGTCGGGAAGTTCAATAGCCTCAGGACAGTCTATGTCTTCAGTTAACTTATTTACCAATACAGACTTGTTTCCAGTGCGAAGTGTCCCATTCATTTCAGCAAGGGATATGGGAACTGGCAGAAGCTCATGTTTTAGGACAACTAGTAAGTCAACTGGATGACTTGCCTCATAGGCCGTAACAAGGCGTTTGAGGACGTTTCGGTCAGCCTTTACGACAGTTCTGTTTTCTTTGATTTTAGGATTTTTGGCCACTTCATACAGAGATGCAAATGTTTTAGCTTTGCTCTTATGTAGGGATGCATGGATTGGGACCTTTGGTTTATCTTTGTCCTCAGAAACAATCATCCTTTTCTCAATGAATGAATTCTTGTCTTTTTCTTGTCCTAGGTCTTTGGCAGAAAGTAATGAGCTTTGGATAGCCTCTGTGGCAATGTCTTTCATGGTGAGATTTTGCAATGAGCCTGGTGAGACTGAATCAAACACCTTGAATTCTTTGAAGACTAAAACCAATGCCATTTTGTCTCTGTTGTCTCTCTTTTCATAGGATTTGGTAGCTTCATTGTGGACGTAGGTTTTCTCAGATGTGTTGCTGAACATCAAATGTGTCTCTTCTGCTACACGGGACCTCATGTTTTAGGAGCGTGTCCATCTGGAAAAGGGCTGAAGGTGTCTTAGTAATGCCAATGATCCCCCCTCCTTTTTTCCCTGTTCCGTTGATCCACTCCATTGCTTGGTCTGGATCGACCTGGTTGAATCGTTGATCGGACCGCTTTACAACAAAGTTGCCCCTTTGGAACTCTGATAGTACAGGTTCTGGGAGTTGTACAGGTTCTACTTGCGTAGTTCAGGTGGTCATATCGCATGAAGTACGGCAACATCCAGCTGAAGTAGTGAAGATGAAGCTCCCAGAGTCCATCACGCTGAGCTTGTGTAAACTGCAACAGTGTTGAGACCATATCCATGTAGTTCCACCAGACGACAAAGTGGACATCTTCAGATTTACTTGCGATGAAATCTTTGAGGAGACTGTCAAACTGTTCCTGCTTCAGATATGTTATCAACTGAGGAATAATTTCAGGATTGTCATCAGCAGCCATAGCAGAAATCTCATCGTGGCATTCCTTGTTTCATTCTGCAGCAAACGCGAGGAATGTTGGCAACAAAAGCTGCCATAGGGCCTGCAAGGTCAGTTTGTGAGCTCTCATACACTTTTTGTATGCTTTCCCTGACATGACAAGCTGCACAGCACCCTCCCCCAGCAATCCAATCTCCGATAGTCTTCAGGAAGTTCATTGCAATATGAAGTCCACCAAGCCGAGGGATTAACTTGCCCTGATATTCCTCAACACACCACTTCAGTTCCATGAGCTTGCAGTAAAGAGCTTGGTCCACTGTTATGACAGTATGCTCCTGGCCAAAATGTGATGATATTGCCATGCACCTCTTCACAACTGTATTGAGCGTATCATACTCATGAGTTGGAGCAAGGACTATTGGGAAATATCCTACTGCTGTCTGCTCTGGTTCATTTGACGAGACTGACTGATTAAATCAAAAAAGGTTTGGGTTCAGAATCCTGACGTTGCAGGAAGAAAGCCATGTCTGTTGCTTGTGCTTGTTTCACACTGTCTCCTTTAGGTTTTGTAAACCAGGTCTTGTTTACATGTGAATACTGGCTTGCGTGTGGCAGAATGTACATTGATGTGGTGCAGGTGGTCCAGGACATCTGGCACAACCAGTGTACGGCTAGTGGAGGGCTTCAGCATGTCAAGTTCTATATCTTTTTTTCCCTGTTGCCAGGCTGCCATTTGTGTTGTATGAAAGGTGTTCTTTCCATCTAAGGACTCATCAAAGATGTCAATGTTGTCAGCAATGTAGTGGATAAATTGATTTGCTACCATGTTTGGTGGAATAATGGCATCGGTTGCTGGGTCCATAGATTTTAAGGTACTCTCAGCTAAGGCATTGTCTACCTTCATCACCTGCTCATAGTTCAAACAATGGCCGGTCTTGTTGAACAACTCTACCAGCTGTTTTGATCGTGTAGCCTGATTTAGTGTAGTAGCCAGTCCGATATGTTTGGGTGTCCATTTTCTGCCACGACTGACACAGTAAACCATGTGAAACTCTTACGATCCTCTTTGCTGTTACAAACGTACATTCACCTCAGGCAAAGGGTCCTCAGAGATGGGACTGACCATGCAATGTCCTGATCTAAATATTCAACTTGGGAAGTTTCATGGTGGTCTCTTTTTGAATATTTTTCCCTATTCACCTGGGTTTTTCCCATCTTAGAATTTAGAGAACAAATGCTTAATTTGCATAAAAACATGAAATCTCAGACAACTTGCAATGGATTTTTTTCTTTTTTATCATGTAATATGGTGTACATCATATGCCATATCAACAGGGGAAATTTCAGAGTAACATTTATTGAATATTTATGTCCACCTTAAAAATTACACATATAATGCTTAATTCCACCATAGAAGTTGTACATTTGCATGTATATACATAAAAAAGGCATTGAGCCTCCACTATATCCTTGCTCTGACCCTTGACTATCGATCTAGAGACTTAATTTCCTCATCTTGATTGCCTACTTACAAAAAAACTAGGGGGAAATGGTCCAATGACAATTGCAAGATGGGCAATTTGGCGGCCATTTTGAAATGCAAATTAGAAGGTCAAAAACTCAAAATTTTGCTTGGGTACCGTTTTTTTGGGACTCAGCACCCTTGAAATATGTAAGGTAGGCCGGTGTGAATCTTGTGTGAAATCTTGTTTACTTTGCACCTTGTTTGTTTTGCGGGCAGGAAAGTGCATTGCGTATCCAGCACCACGACGGAGAACTAGGAGGGCTCGAGGGGTCTCCATGGTTACGCAGTTGGATAGCGCAATACGCAGTTGTAGAAGTATAACCACCAGTGAAGCCTTTTGAAAGCAAATTTGCAACGGCGCTACATTTGTGTCTGTATCAAGTAGGCCTATTGTGTTATGTGTTATTGTGTTATCAAGTGTGGTTGTAACGTATTACAAAATCCCTTCGTTTGCTTTAGCTTTTTTTTTATCCTCGCGAAACATGACATTTGATTGCATGTCCGCTAGATGGCGACATTAAGCACAGCAGCCAGACTGTGTGGCGGCACTAGGTAGACCTCACCTGTGGCATTTCAGGCAACTGGGAATAAGTATGGCGTTCAAGTCTTAAAGGATCCACCTGAAACTATCTTCAGTTGTTTATTGTTTTATTTGGATCCCCATTAGCTGCAGCACAACTGCAGTACTTCCTGGGGTCCGACATATAATATAGGCCTACAGTACATACAACTTAAATTAAAACAAACTTAAAGAGTTAACAATGGGAATAGTGAAGCAAAAATAAACAAAAGCAAAACAAAAATAAAACCAATAGGACCTATAAGATAGCAAAGCTTGAAAATTAGGATCTTTCAAACATTCTACATCGTTCTATTTTAGAATTTCATTCTACATCTTTATGTTTAATATTCATTACTTAAAGATAGATTTCCTACATAATTTAATACTCTATAGCTATATTCATTACGTAGTTGTTAATATACCTTACGAACCTATTATTCTATATGTTTAATAGTAAATTAATAGTAATAATTTCCATATGCATCCATTTAGGAGATTATTGTTGTTGTTTTTAACCACATGCCATCCACTCATAGGCAACATGCCACGACTATAAAAAGGGCCAAAGACCAACAGGCCTCTCACACCAAGCCTTAGTAAAACAGTAACCTCCGTGTTACTAGTTAATACTACTAGTTAATACCCTACTCGTTAATCGTCATTTCGTGTAACGGCCTACAAACATTACCCGGAAGTTTACATCAGCCGTCACCTGCTCGTGACGGTGGACGTACTGCGCGAGGCACCTTGACGCCAGCTCTTCTTCCCGGCAGCCAATCAGAGGTTTGAGGATGCTCACCGGTGAGCGGACCCATAGACCGTTCATGTGGACATTGAACCCGCCCAAAAGGGGTTTGATGAACACTCGGCTCCGACCAATGGGGATTTAGACACTGGTGTGGCCACGCCCACCGTTTACAAAGCGAGGCCCCGCCCCCTGTCTCATTTCCAACCGACGTCAGCGAGACTTCCGCTTGGTCGAGCCCGGAAACCAGGGAGGACTTCACCAGCTGTACGCCGAAGTATCTATTACAGAGTTATTAGTTATTACATGACAACGTTGTTCAGCTAATATTTGCCAAAAAATGGACAAGCTGCGTCGTGTGCTTAGCGGGCAAGAGGAAAACGAGGAGGTTGGTCTCACGTCGCAGGTAAATGTTGTCACATCAGTGGAGTTTGGCGACTGTTGCCGAGTCGTCGCAATGCTAACTCGCTAACGTTAATATATAATATCTACAATGTTGTTGTGCATGTTCATTTGTCTGGTTTAAAACTTACGTATGAACCTCAGTGCTAAACACAGACTAGACAGTTACATCTACAATGCCCCCCCCCCCCGATCATCACAGCTGTCACGTGCTTCCTTTTTGGTATCACGAGTCACGACCCATCTATTTTTTAATGTATATCCATACATTTAACGACGTATTAACACAATGTTTGTGTGTGCTGACACTTTTGCACGCTTTCACTGGGAGCAGTACCAACTGAGGTAAGGTTTGGAGGTAACTGTGTTCCGTATTTCTGCAATGCTGCTTCTTCAATGTCGCACAGGCAAACTGAAACTGAAGAAGAAGCATGCATGTGTTGTACTGTGGTATCCTCTTTAGTCCAAGTACCTCACCCTCTCCACGTCCAATGCGTTTACAGTACACGCTTTTAGGAATTTGATTTCTAATGTAGACAGACATGAATGTGTGTGTGTGTGTGTGTGTGTGTGTGTGTGTGTTGCATGAGGATGCAGGGGGGATCTTCTCCACTAGACACATGATGATAAACACACAGGCCCCGCACCTCGCTTCCCGCTATTTACGGAAAGCTTCGGTCCTCGTGGGCTGACACTTTTCGTCTCATGACATCCTCTGATTGTTCTCTGCAGATCCTCGATGGCTCCACGCTCAGCTACAGCACCAGGGTGAAGTGGTTCGTCATATGTTTTGCTGGAGGCGTCCTCTGCTCGATAATGGTGAGGGAGTAGCTTCGGACCATTCTATTTATTCAGTCAAACTGAGAATAAAACCTATTCAAACCTCAACACTACTACTACTACCACTACTACTACCACTACTACTACTACTACTACTACTACTACTACTACTACTACTACTACTACTACTGCAAACAAACGACAACAAAAACAACACAGTGCTCTTATTTATTTGATTCTTCATCATTATAAGAAAACACTTTTATTCTGCAAACATAGGCTATATATAAATATGCAAACCTAAGTCGTTTTTTGTATGTAAATGCCTTTTTAAAGCTTTTTTTGCCCTCTAATGTCGCCACCTCATTTCCTGTGTCTTGCAGTAGTTGGTAACGGAAACAAATTTCCTTATCTTTATTACTTGTTACGCTGACACAGGATATTGCTTTCTTTGTTCTTGTAACATTCTTTCCAAGTGACATTACAAATGTATAAGAGTGTGTTTTACTGAGGAGAACACAGTAATGAGATAGCCGTTTTCAGTTTCCGCTCTAGTGTCGGCCACGTCATTTTCTGTTTCTTCACAGCAGTTTGTGATGAAATGTAATTATATTGTTAGAACTTGTTAAGGTTATACAATGTATTTGCGGATGATGAGGAAGATTACAACAATCTCTGGCCATATCTGGAGGACCTGTTATTTTATAAAAGTGTATTGTTAATAAGTTTACTTTTTGTACTGAGCTACTATTTACTTGAGTCAATGTTTTTATGTTTTGTGAAGTAGCAGTACTTCTAGTATTTATTCGAGTAGGAATTATCAAGGGTCTTACCACCCCTGCGTAAATTAGACTTCTGTTACTCCTGTCACACTAGGGGGCGCCCCTATCTATGAGAAAAAGAATGATTGGCCACAAAAAATTCCAGCAAATAGCATTAAAATGATAAGGAGCTATCATGTTATGTATAATCCTACCTCTATGAATGTGTGTATCCAATAAGTTGACCAAAACATCTTTGTTTTTGTATTTTCATTGCCAGGGCTCAGCATTGCTATTCCTCCCTGGTGGGATTAAACTTTTTGCTGTCTTCTACACAATAGGGAACATCGCTGCACTTTCCAGGTAAGCTGTACTGATGACCATTTACTCTATTCTAGGGTGACCAGACGTCCCCAGCTGGACCTGTCCCTGGAAATGTCCCGATTAAAAAAAAATAGGAAATATATAAAAATATATTAATAGATTTTTTAAATGGCAAAGGTTCTAGCTTGCTTATAAATATTAATTTCAAGACAGTTGGTAATTAGTCTCGTGTCTATCTGAGGCTGTGAATCTGCATGGGGATCTATCTATCGGCTTTATACCATTAGCAGGCATGACTGATCAGAAACAGTAGGCTATCAATTCAATATGGAACAATTCCTTAATCGATACCCTACTTTGGCTTGGTTTTGGCTGGTTTACCAAAGCTTAAAACACAATAGGGTTGGGCGATGTCCCTTAAATTGGCAGTTGACGATGTTTACAGTAAAACATTTCTACTTAAAAAATATAATTGTTAGGGGTGTCAAATTATCGCGTTAATTGCGATCAATTAATTACAGTCATGTTAAGTGCATTATGTTTTTTAATCGCGTTAATATAATTTTAAATCTCTAACTTAGTGTTATGAAAGAAACACTGTCAACCTTGTTCTGCTTTACAGATAATACAATACCATAATAATCAGGCTTAAATATCATGTTTACAAGCACACGCACGAAGCGGGCCGCCTATTAAGAAATCTGGTCACATTACTATTCACATTCACATGCCATAACGCGCTCCTATTCCCCTATGCATTCACATAACGCTGCATTCATGTGTTGACTTTGCTTCAGAGCAATCCCAGTCGTGAAATCAATCACACTTTGATGTAAAGAAAAACACGCTATTAATTCAACACTCAGGCCTGGGACATACTGCCTGCATGAGCAGCGCGTGTGAGTGGCGTTACGTCTTGCTTTTCATTTCGGCGCCCATGTTATGCCAGGTTAGAGCAGCCACACAGCCTACTTGAGATGTGCGTCTCATTTATAGATTCGGAGTCTCGCCTATTTTAAATAGTCAGTTTCAATGTCTATATATAGATGTAAATATGTAGAATATGTGACAGACATAAATAAAATTATTTAAAACACTTCCTGTGTCCGTTTCAAATTAAGCGCTGTGTGTCAAGTTTTTATGATTGTTAGTTATTTTTCATAAGCTTCTTAAACTTTTCCGGTTGAAAATAAATATAAATGAAATTCATAATGAAATGAAATTAAACATTGTAATATTTAAGGACAGTAACTAAATGTAGAAAGATAAGGGCTGGCTGGCAGAGCAGCGCCGCAGCAGAAACGCTGCCTGTGTAGACAACACAGGCGTGCAAGCCGCAGCAGAGAGGTAACACCACGCACACAAGCTGCTCACGCAGGCAGTGTGTCCCATGAAATGTGTGCAATAAAGAGTGCAATAAATGTTTTTTATTGAAAAAATAAGAATCGTGTTAGAGAATTGTGATCTCAATTCTTAGGGAAAAAAAACATGATTTCACATTTTAGCAAGAATTGTGCAGCCCTAATACACATACACAGACACATAACTTACTTCTAGTGCTGGACCACAGTGCGGGGAAAATCCTGCCTCCACCACACCTATGAGTCTTATTGAACCATGGATTTATAAACTGGATCATTGTAGTGTGAAAACCAATTAAACTACAGAAGCCCTTTAGGGAATAAGGGATCTTCACATGGTAGCAGTTTAAAGTAACTATGTTGGGCCCCAAAGCCCCCTGAATAGACCCTTTTCACAGATCGTCAATAGCTGGGTACAGTAACTTCCTGTTCCTGTATTTTTAAAATGAGGTTGGTTTTGTCAGTCAGTGTAAATTGACTTGACTAGCTGTGTCTATACTGGTGCACTGCCATATCTAAATGGAACGGACCCATGATTAATGTTATGAGCTACACATGTGTAGCTACTGTGAAAAGGGTCTATTGGATCTCCTGAATGGCCTACACTTGCAATTCAAGAGATCCTATTGCACAATGCTCGTCGTTTTGGACTTCATCGTTTTAAACTGTCAGAATAAGATTTTGCCAAGGTATTGCTTTCAACTCTTGGGGGCAATCTCTTTGTTTTGAGGTGTCATATGTCAATATGTGTAGAGACCCGAGAGAAGCAAACTGGGTCATCCGCTGTTTTCAGAGCTCAGGGTTACTGTTCCAAAGCACAAGCGTGTCATGTTGTTTGGGTCCCTCTGTTGGGTGTCAGATCCGTACACCACTGACATCGTAAAATCCTTGGCAGTGACCATCGTGTCATATTGCATTATTTTTTACAGCAAGTTCAATTGTAGTCTGTTCCTACTAATGCGCTGTTTTTAGTGTTGCTTTTTTCAACTCTAATGTTTTTGAAAACCACATTAAATTGGAAATATATCACTTTTTGTCTCTTTAAAGTTTGAGACAATAGGGTTTTACAAAACATACAAAATAAGAGCCTGGTTCCTCCCTACCACGACTAGTGTCATATTGAGATCGGGAGATCACAAATTATACAACAGCCCCATTAAAAGACTGCTTTCAATGTATTTGGTCAATGAGCTGTAATATATATGAAAAACAAATGACTTAATAGTTAACAGCTAGCTTAACACGGGCGTCACCACAGTGGGCGCTACTGTGATAAACGGTGATGACGCCGTCTTAAATTTGTCTTTGGCTTGACGTCACCGGCACAGTCAGGGTGTGAGGCGCCGGCGGTGGCAGCGTTGGTTCCTGCAGCAATGACAAACTGGTCGTAGATGGCAATGCTGTCTCTGGGCAACTGAAGGGGGGCTCTAGGCTTTCAGGAGACGGCTCTCGTGGCAGCAGTGACGCCACTCACTCCATCGCACTCACACAATCCCCTCCCTACTCATCACCGCCCGCACTCACTCGCTGCAGGGCCCAGGCGCTGTCCGTGTGAAAGGACATTGTCTTGTGTGTGTGTGTGTGTGTGTTTCCTGTTATGACGTCAGGGGCCCACCAACGGCCTTAGCGACCAGAGCAGCAGGGAGGGGGCGCTGAGGGTTACGTCAACCGCTTCAGAATGTGTCATTGTGGTGTGGGGGATAAAAGATTAACATCGTTAGCCTTTTGAAATTGTAATGGCCGTCTGTATATTATTAACCACGTTTTGTGTGCATTTTTAAAGGAAAGCCGGGATTATACAATTAGATAAATCTAATTGTAACTAATGTTTTGTTTTTGAAGAAAACCACACCAATGCACCTTTTGAATTCATTATGAGATGTTAATTTTAACACCTTTACTTTGTTGTGTTATTGTCCAAAGCACCTGTTTCCTAATGGGACCATTCAAACAACTCAAACGAATGTTTGAACCAACAAGACTGATTGCCACCATTGTCATGCTGGTAATTATGTTTTCTTATTCATTCGTTTGGCCTTTTAATTGAGCATCCTAGTTGAACTGTATGTTAAGCTATGAATAATAACCTGCACACAACAGAACATTGAGGTTCACGCCTTTTGTCTTATCAGTTCTACTTATGGTCAATTCTGTTATCTATTTTGGCAGGCTATGATAAACGTCATGCCCTACGCCTGAGGCTATTGCAATTGCATTATAACTGTAAAACTAAAAACGAAGTAAACTATAGTTGGTAAATATAATTGTGCAAGTAAGCTGGTGGTATACAATCACTGTACAGTTCACATACTGCTTTGGCTGGCTTTGTCCTCAATATGTAAAATGGCGGCTGAATGACTTGCCAACATCCGTAACAAACTAGCTTGCCGGTGTAAAGACATTGGATTCCATTTTGAATGGCGTTAACACTCATTTTATCTGCTGACTAAGGAGTATTAGTTCATGGTTTTAATCAGTCAGATTTGTAATGGATCATAACTTATAAAATAAAATGCAGAGGAAAACACATCCAAGATGTGTAAAAAGCATGTGACATGTAACAACAGATCTGCATTGCTAGGTTACTGATGCATATGTCCACATTGTCAGTGTAGTGTCCACACACATTTGCTCCTGACTGCATTCCAGGGCCCTCATGTCACTCACACAGTCATGTTGCCATGGAAACCCAGCACTCCACCCTCACTCAACTTTGTGTCCACAATGGTGCCAATAATGGACACTTGGATACCAAACAATGGATCCTACTGTTTGTATAATAATACTTCAAAGACGGTTGCCCTCCATGGTTTGAATGCTGGGGGGGAAATCCACTAAATTGCCTTGCATTGTCTTTAAATATATTAGCGCCACCATAATGATGACAAAGGTTGCATGCCATAATCTGCATATTGACCATATACAGGATGGAGACATATTTGAATGCAAGGCAGGATCAAGCTAGATGGTTCTTGGTCTGACCGTGAGTGGACAAACAAAAGACATTTGAATGCATTTGAATGGCACTGCTACTACATGAGGAGATAGACAATTGTATAATGGATACTTTGCGTTTAAAAAAAAGTTCACACAGAAATGTAACAATGTCTTTATCTATTGTGAGTAACCGTATCATTGTATTTTTTTAAATATTTATTATTACTTGTTTTGTTTTGTATCTGTTTTTGCACTTTGAGAGCCATAAACCAAATGCCATTAAGTTCCTTTTGTAGTAAGGAGAACCTGCAACTCACACACCAATCTGGATAGATAGAAAGCACTTGGGGAACAGTTGTTTCTGGATGTGAACTAACCATTGACACTTTTCCATTCCCTAGCTCTGCCTTGTCTTAACACTATGTGCTGCATTTTGGGTAAGTAGACCACACTTTCACCAGTTGTATTATCCCATAACAAGAACCAATGTCATGTCTCACCTAACCATTCTGTCTTTCTTTTGTATAGTGGAAAAAAAATCTACTGGCCATCATCTTCTGTATTTTGCAGTTTTTGGCGATGACGTGGTAAGCTACGTCCACCAGCCTCTCTACTACCGCGCCACGGTTGGCAAAACGGTTCTAATCGCTCACACCTATTCTAATAGCGGCATATTCACACACAAGTGGGATTAGGCCATTGGGCCAGCTGCCTCCACTCTGCGCTACATGTCAGTGGGGTTGACGTGAGCCAGCTGATGGCCAACTAAGCTGATTTACTGCCGTGGCCACACGCTGAGCCAAATCCTGTAACACTTAACTGACAACTGGTTTTTTGGGGGGCTAGGAATTTGATGTTTAATTTAAAGCACGGGCAATAGTTTAGTTGTGGTTGTCTTGTTATTGTCAAAAAAAATGTAAAATGATTAAAATGTGTAATCATTTTTACACATATACAAACACCATAATATAATATGAGCAATTTGGATAGATTGTGTTCTGCTTGTGTTTTTGCTGACCAATCAGCAAGCATGCTTAACCTGTCCAATCAGAGGGGTTGGTCAGTAATGAGACCTCAGGGCAGACTCTATTCTTCTTGGTAGATTAGCCTTGAGGTGAACTCAGGACAAGGTGAAGAAAACCACAGCTGTAGCCTGGGTCACAGGTGACTCACTCAATCATGGTGTGTGTACAATGAGTGTGCCTCGCTTGTTGGCACATAGTCCCACCTGTAGTTTGACCCCATGTAGGGGTAAGGTCGCCATATGGAGACTTGAATGTCCTTTTCAGTCGTCTTTTGTTTGCATGTCAGTCCTTCTTGTGTGTTCTTTACAATGGGAGTATATTTGCACCTTGACCTAGGAATTGTGTTTAGTATGTGTCCATGGGGCTGGACATCCCCAGCAGGTCAGGTGCAGCAGAAACTAAAACGTATGGCCGATACCACTGGAGCCACCCAGTGCTAAAACTAAAAGACCATATGACATGGGAACTTGACTTTTCTACCTCGACGGCTCTTTTTCTGATTGTGACACATTCCAGCAAATATTGATGGAATACCATTGGTGCATCTTTTAATTACTCCTGCTATGGCTATGGCAAATCAAAACACTTGGGATCAATATGTCATAGCAAGAATGTTCTTCGTCCTCAACGTGCAAGTTGTCAGTCCAAGCAGTGTGCCGGTCAGAGGGGCCATTCTGGCTGAGCGAGGGCAGATGAGATTGTAATCATTCCCTAGAAAGTCCCTCTAGCTAATCATTCAACTTCTGCCATGAATTCCTCACATATTTGAAATGATGAGATTTTGGACCTGGTTCCTCCTGTAGCCATGTGATTGTTGCCCTGTAATCACATTTTTTGTATTGAAGCTGAGTTGAGCTATTTTGGCTTTTGTCTGCAAGTTGGTTGGTTTGCTTACACAGTGATGTTTGTGTGTGAATTATGTTGATGTATTTCAGTCTGAAATATAACATATTTATAATGTAAAAAGATACATATCTATTGTATACAACAACCTTTTAATTGAAAGAGTATCAAATCAACTAATGTATGGGGTATACAATTAAAGTGAGCAAGGATACATTATATTGACTGTAAATTAAACTTAATTGTCTATTTATTGTTTTTTACCCATCAATCTATATTTATCTATATTTTACACAGTGTTTTTTTCTTTCTCTTCAGGTATGGCATTTCATACATTCCGTTTGCCAGGTAAGTAACAGTAACAGTTGAAATGCAGCTTATATGTGTGTATATGTTGTCAAAGGCGTTTGTCATTTTAATCTTCCTTCTGCTTTGGTGCACATGTACTGCTGCATAGCTAAGCTGCACGCCCACACGCACACGCACACGCACGCACGCACGCACACACACACACACACACACACACACACACACACACACACAATTAACACTACTTGTTTTTTTGCTGGTTTTTTTGACAGAGATGACGATGAAGCAACCACTAGCATAAAAACATGTTTTGATTTACTTGAAACTGCTGTTTGGCTCCACCATATGGCGCTAATCCCTCCCCTCTCCGGGGCACACAAATGGGAGCTTGTTGTTTCACATGGCCCTGGTGGAGCCGCTGGAAGCCCTTCACTTGATGTATTACCATGTCTGGGGATGGTGGTTTTTGTGCCATAATGCACTTATGACTACGAAGTACCACAACAGATCACTCCCTTGAGATTTGGCAGGTCTCGTAATGCATATAGGAAGATAAGCATTCGTACTCAAAATAAATATTGTGGTAGAAATCGGGGGGTATGATGAGATATGATGTCTGCTACTCTCATAGGATACAACCACCAAAACGTGGGATTTTGTCGTTTCTAAATCTCCCCCAAGACTCGTCATTGGGTTGACGTTATTGATTGCTCAGTTTTTTACACAAAGCCATATGCCGCAGCAGCACGGCCCCAGAGCTAAGTGCCAAATGGAGAGGGGGCGGGGCTAGTGATGTTGTTTTCCAGCTGTGGACAGGGCTCTCTCTTTCTCCCTCTCTCTCTCATTTGGTGATGCCCCTAGGTTACCCCCACCCAACCTTCTCCAAAGAAAAGTGCCTTGCATATTTAGGCGACTTGATAATCCATCCTGACAGCTGAGACCCCCCACAGCTAAACACCACTGCCCCTCCAACCCCCCCCCAAACCTGACAATAACACAGGCCAGACAACAAAGCCATTGCCAATCTTGAGGCAAACCAAAATCTCCATGGTAAATGTGATAAATGGTACATTTCCTTGCTGTTGAATGGTGATTTTTATATAATTTGTTGTTCTTGTCTTCCATCAACAAATACCTCCACATCCCATCCCCCCTTCCTAATCCTCTTGCTTTAATCCATTTTTTCATTTGTTTGGGATTGGATTATGTAGCGTGTTTTAAGACGGAAGTCACGTATTTTCAAACCGCTTTGCTTGGTGTTTATTTGACCCCCGGTCACTCAGACAAATGGCTATCTGGTTAGCCGGCCATATGGCACCTGCAGCTGATCCTCTTAATGACTTTTACCTGGTGGCCCGCTTTGTGGAGCACCTCTCTTGGCTGGCAGAGCGGCAAGGCTAACCCCCCTCTGCTTTTAGTTACACAGCAGGAGGGAAAGGAGGGGGTGCTTCCGCTCCCATATTTCATCAGAAAAGGAAACCCACGCAGAGTTATTATTTATTCACACAGCTAATTCAGAAGCCAACAACAAAAAAAGAAAAACGACAAGCATCCGGCTTGGGTATGAAAGCAGACATGGGGGTGCTTGCATGCGTGGTAGCAAATGAGGACGTGCATGTGTGTGTGTGTGTGTGTGTACGATATGAATGAGCGAGGTAGACGAATCGGAGCAGAGCGGATGATGGGGGGGCGGGTGGGGGAGCGGTCTTATCAACCAACCCTCTCTTTTTCTCTCTCCGTCTGAAGCCGGGCTGTGATCGCCCTCCCCCCCACTACTACCACCACCCCCACACCTCTTCTCCCTTTTAACCTTGACAGTGTTCACGCCTCCTCCACACAGAATTTGAGGGCAGTGGCAGCAGGCAAGTCTGCATAGCAACATGCCGCAGGCCGTGGAGCGGCGGTGCGGGGTAGGCCAGGAGGTTTTCTGTTGGTTGCCGTGGCGACCGGCGTGCATTGCATCACCCCTCAACAGGCAATACCTGGACAGTGATGGTTAGGAAGTGCCTAGAAAGCAGCCACCACTGCTTTCTAGACATGCGGTACCTCCCCCTCCTCAGTCAAAACACTTAGTAATTTATAATGTGCCCCACCCCAAGCCAGCCAATAACAAAGGGAGAACATGCTTCATGTGTCGTCTTGAACTGCATATGCTTCACTGCACATATGGTATATTTCAAGTCAGGTTTATTTCACTGTTAACTTCCATTTTGTTTTGTTTTCTTCACAGAGATGCTGTGATGAAATGCTTTACAACCTGCCTGAGTTAAAAACATTTCCTGAGGACGCCAGTTACAATATGTATGCTGCATACATATTTGCTTTGTATTATAGATTTGTTTTTTTTGCAAATTCTTTATCTTAAAATTATTAACTTTACTGTTGTCTTTACTGAGTTCTTACTTAAGTCACTAAATGAGGAAATATATCCACGCCTGCAATCATGATGTAACATCCTGACCATGTACTCATCTTGGTATAAGATTAGTGATTTTAACACTTATTATTTATATGCTTGTTTTCTTGAGCATTTTATACATTTGCAGTGCAGGGAAAGTACTTTGAATGTTGCTATGCATTTGGCATCATTTGGTTTCATGAAAAAGTTGTCAGTGTTTGATCAAAATGTACATACTTGACAGTGGGAGTCAATCTTCCCCATTCATGGTGCAACAATATACATCATTTTCAACTACTTGCACACACATATATGAAAGAGGTGTTTAGTACATCATTGAAAGAAAAAGAGGGTCGACCAGGATATTCCACTATTCCATCTTCTACAACTTTCCTTCAGGTAACCCTGCCAATGCTTTGCAGGTTATACACATATGCATTGTTTCGGAAACGCAGTAAAGTTGTCCTCAGCCACAGACACCAAGAACGTATTTGTTTTCCGGTGCTCCTTTGTATGTGTACATCAATAAAGCTCAACTCACCCTATCTCCCAAGAGAGACATCTAATTATTATTGTTGTTATTTTTCTAATATACAGTATGTCGGGAGTATGAATAACCCAGCCTTTTCTGCTTTTGTAAGCAACGTGATATGGACGTGACCTAATAACCCAAGATGCCACAGCACCCGGTTTCCCCTGTATCGCTTCGGCATGAGCGCACAGCCTCTGAGGATGCAGTTGTCATGACAACCCCAGAAAGATATATAACCCACCCCCCCCAACAATCATCGGTTTTCCCAGCACATGACACACTTTCCATTATGCTAATGAGTGAAAGAGAGAGAGAGAGATGCTATACTGCTATACCGGAGAACAATCTAAGAATTCACCCAGGGTCTTGGGTACAATCTTGACCTGCAACTGTTAGTGTTCCAGCTAGCAATGGATTATGAAGCTAGTCATATCCTTTTTGTTCTGCACATAAACCAAAGACCCCATCCAAACCCATGTGTTAGCCCCAGTTTTAACCATGGGGTTTATTTTTGTTTACCTCCAGGATTTTCTACATATTATAATGCTTCAACATTCACCAAATCTTGTTATGGAATCTCCTCTATTCTCGCCTAATCATGTAGTCATCATCCAGTAGGTTGTATTATGTCATGGTGGATTAGCAGCATAGACAAAATCTCCTTTCCGTGATACTATTCAACTGGCCGACAAATTGTCAGTTCGCCATATTGGCATCCAAGTAATCGGAAGTGATCAAATGTTTCTGTGACTCTATTCCGGAAGTGGGAGAGGATTAGCTTTTTACAACAAAACCTACAAAAATGAGTGGGAAGCCATACTTATTTTTCCTGAGGATCACGGCATAAGGAGAATAAAGATGAAGAGTCATTTTAACCACTGCAATCTGTTGGAGTAGACTGAATCTAATCAGGCTACAAATGACTTATTCAGATGGATTGATTGCTTTAATAAAACAGCTTACATGCTTCATGGTACTAGGCCTACCTAATAACAGCCTACTTTGGGGGTAAGTATACTCTACAAACATATACTAACTCTTTACAATATAGCCAAGTAAGCCATATTTTTAGTAGGTTATCAGAAATATGTAGGCCTATAGGTCAAATAAAAGAATCAACATGTTCCATGTCCCCAATGTAGACCAGACCTACAACGTTGCATCATTTGTATGCTTTCTGTCCCAAATGCCTGTATGGAAATTGGAAAAGGGCTTGTGTGTGTATTGTGCACCCTTGGCATGGAATAGGTTGCAGTGACTTGAAACTTTATGAATGAATCTCACTAAATGCTTTTAAATCCAAAATGGAAGAATTAGAGGCAGAGTCCTTAAGATGTCAATTTATTCAATGCCTGGCTAACTCCTTGTATGAAAATATGAGTTCCCTATGTTTGTTTTTTAGTTTTGTTATGTGTCCTTTGTGTTTTCAGTGTTTTGTACTCTCCTGCCTGTCTTGGTTAGAGATACTTCATCTCAATGGGACTCTTCTGGTTAAATACAAGTTTAAACAGAAATCACCAGGGGCCTCATTTATCAACGTTACGTACGAAGAAATATGTGCGTAAACCGTGCGTACGCAGTTTTTCGCCAAAACGTGGGAATAATCGATTTGTCCTTGGCTTGAAAATGTGCGTACATTGTCTGACCATGCGTACGCACAGCAAGCGGTAGAGCGAATAGGAAAATCACCAGAAAGAAATAGCAAACATTACCAGTTAATGCTTTTGACCAACTTATACAAATAACATTTCCAGGGGGAAATTGTAGGCCTATTTGTTATAATTGGACTATCCCTTACTTATACCATGGCCCGGGTGATGAAATACTCCATTCTGATTGGGGAGGTGTGCATTATTTTTTTCGATAACATGCACGGTCGTGACGTAAGCAGCCTCGTCGCCGGTCTAAAGATTAATGCGCGCAGAACGAAACGTTATCAACTGTCTACTTGGACCGGAGGGGGACTACATTTAGAAAGCTTCCCCGTTACCATGTCGTTACTAAGATCGTCTCTATTTACTGGAGTAATAAGGTAACTTTGCCATGTCGTTACTAAGATCGTCTTTATTTACTGGAGTAATAGGGTAACGTAGCCATGTCGTTACTAAGGTCGTCTCTACTGGAGTAATAAGGTAACGTTGCCATGTCGTTACTAAGATCGTATCTATTTACTGGAGTATTAATAAGGTAATGTTGCCATGTCGTTACTAAGGTTGTCTCTATGTAGGCCTACTGGAGTAATAAGGTAACGTTGCCATGTCGTTACTAAGATCGTCTCTATTTACTGGAGTAATAAGGTAACGTTG
>JAOPJI010000016.1:9977012-9988244 GCA_027122695.1 Merluccius productus
CCTGGTCCTCTGTGTGTTTGTTTTCATGAATGCAGACGAATAAAAATCGAGCAGCTGAACCCCTGGTCTCCTGGTCTTTGAAAGGGTCTGTTACATTGGTGCCGTGACTACTTCTGGATCGTCTGGATCAGCTCCGCAAGCAGATCGCCGAGAGTGCTGCATGTTCTTCTGGTGATTCCGTAGCATGTCCACTGGGGGTACTGTTGCACTGCATTCGTGATATGGTTCATTGACACATGGGCTTGCTGTATCGTACATTAGTCTGTCAATGCCAGTGTCCAGTGATTATTAGTGCTGCAATCGAAAAAAAAAATTCTTACATTACACTGCAGTCTGTATTTAATATTAATTCATTTGGGTTGAATTACTGCAGTATTTCTTTTTTCTTTTCTGTTTCATTCCTGATGTTTTACTGAAAGTATCATGGCTGAGAAACAGAGCAGTCATGATAGTGAGTTTAAAGGCTTACCTATGGGCAGAGGCAGGGGTGTTCATTTTGGTGGTTTGAATGTTAACACATTTACTAGTGGGTATGGGAGTGAGGGTGTAGGTGGTCTCCAAGGACATGTTAGTGATAGTAGGGGCAGGGGGCATAGTGTGAGCCCGAGCTGGTCTCCTAGTGAACAGTTCTTGAGGGAGGATGCACACACTTCTACTCCAATGAATGATAGCATTGCCATGCAACACCTGACTGATATGGTAGGCCGACTGGGAGAGCAGATAGGCAACTCCATTGTAGCTAAGCTTTTCTCCTCTGGATTTACTGATCGCACTCATACACCTGACACACCTATGGCTGACAAACCAGCGACTGCAGACACTACACAGCAAAACAATACAGACCCTACAGAACAAAACACAACGCAAGTAGTAGTACATGTCAAAACTGAACGTGAACCCGTGACCTTTAGGGGAAATAGTTCAGACAAATACTCAGTTCAGGAATGGGTAACCATGACCAAAGCTCACCTTAGGAAGCAGCCCTACACCACAGCTGAGAGAGCAGATGAGATACAGGGAAGGCTTTTGGGAAAGGCGAGAGACGTAGTCAAAGTGGCTCTGAGGAGTGATGACACACTTGATGTGAGGCAGAACCCAGATATCATTTATGATATTCTAATGCGATACTTCAGCCAGTCCTCATCATCCCTCCCTTTACAAGATTTTTACACCACACTTCCCAAACCAAAAGAAAACCCAGTTGACTACTGGATCAGACTAAACAAAGCAGCAGACACAGCAGATGAGGGTTTGCGTCGCCTTGGTAGGAGAATGGAAAATATAAGTGGGGAAGTGGCACAAATGTTCGCAAAGCACTGTCCTGACCCACAGCTCTCTTCCATTTTTAAATGCAAGCCTGTCAGTGAGTGGTCTTCCAAGGACATTCAGCTCAGGATAGATGAGTATCAAAGGGAGTCAGGAGTGTCTGCCATGTCTTGCAATGTCCCCCAGTTGAAGACTTACCCGTCTGCTGTACTTGACAGTGACTCTTACACTTGTTCTCGCACTGATTCTGATGATCCGGTTCTCCAGTCAGCTTGCCCACCATATGCCGCTCCCGACCCGTGTCCAGGGTTCACTTGTGTCCAACAGCATGTCCAGCGCCCACTGCATCACCCACCACAGCACGTCCAGCGCCCACAGCCTGTCTCACCGTCACAGAATGCTCAGCAACCTGACAGTGATGTCCTAGGCCGAATGATGAACATGCTTGAGAGAGTCTTAGCCAGGGTGGAGCCACACAGTCCTGTGCGTACTCAGAGGCGCTCCAGCCCCTTCAGCTCTCCACCGTGTAAGGTTTGTGGGGCCCCCGATCATTCCACCCTGTCTCATTGCAAATCTGATCGTCTCTGTTTCAACTGTCTAGCCCCTGGTCACTCAAAGCAGCGCTGCTCCAACAAGGCTCCTCCCCACCTCAGCCCAGCTCCGGGAAACTAGCTGACCTGTATTCAGAGGGGGGCAGTACAGGTCAAAACAAAACCTCCCACCCACTTGACATTCATTTTGATTCAGTTTTTGATTTTGACACTCTTTCACAATCTCAGTCGAACAACATTGTTTATCAAAACACTCATACTGTAGGGGGCAGTGACAGTCTATTCTATGTACCCGTGAAAGTTGGGGACATTATGACTCTGGGGGGGATGCTGGATAGTGGCTCCATGGCGTGTACAGTCAGTGGCACTGCTATGCATAACCTGCTTACTGCAGGAGCAGTGTGTGATGCAGACAGATTCTCCACCGACGTGACTCTCATTGGTGTTGGGGGCCGACGAGTGTGCCCAAAGTCTGCATTCCACATCACCATGGAAATTAACGGCTGCAAAATGAGAGTGCCAACAATTGTTGTGGAAGGGCAACATGATGACTTAATCATTGGGACCAATGTGATCAAACACTTACTGCGTGAGTCAAAGAAGTGTAGTACGTACTGGACAGCAATTTCTGCCCCGTCCTCCTCTGACACTGAAACGGAACACTTTCTTTCAATGCTGGCTGGCTTGCATAGATGGGGTGACGGCGAAATGCCAGAAAAGATAGGGACTGTGCGTTGCAATTCGGCCACATGTCTTGAACCCGGCCGTGAATACCTCTTGTGGGGAAAGCTGCCAAAACCTGTCCGAATGTCTCCTGGCAGCGCAGCAATGACAGAGCCTACGTCAGCACGGTCTGCCCCCAAAGGTCTCATGGTTGCCAGAGTTGTCACACCCTTATGGGGGGATGGATGGGTTCCGTTGAAGGTGATGAACGTCTCCGAAAAGCCTCTGTTTTTGAGACGCAATGCAAAGCTTGCTGACTTGGTGCCTTGTGTCGCTTTGGAAGATTTGGACCTGGTCAGTGCTCATCAGAGTACTTGTGATGTGCCTGCCTCCCCTGTCTGTCCTGATGTGAGAAGTGCTGAGGAGAGGCTGCAGTCCATTGGCCTGGGTGAACTGGACGTCAGCAAGTGTGATGTGTCATCCGAATGTAAAGACAAGTTGTCTGAGCTTATTGTTCGCTACCAGGATATCTTTTCACGCAATCACCTTGACTGCGGAAAGGCGAAGGACTTTGTTCACAGAATTCACTTGATTGATCAAAAGCCGTTCAGACTCCCTTTCAGACGTGTGCCACCAAGTCAATACCAGAAATTGCGGCAAGTCCTGAGTGAAATGGAGGAGAAAGAGATAATTCGAAAGTCAACAAGTGAATATGCCTCACCTTTGGTCCTTATCTGGAAGAAAAATGGTGATTTGCGGGTGTGCACTGACTTCCGGTGGCTGAACAAGAGAACTCTGAGAGACGCTCATCCACTGCCGCACCAGGCCGATTGTTTGGCGGCACTTGGTGGCAATTCTCTCTTTAGCACAATGGACTTGACGTCAGGGTTCTACAACATGCCCTTACATGAGGATGACAGGAAATACTCAGCATTCACTACACCTATGGGGCTTTATGAGTACAACAGGTTGCCACAGGGGCTCTGTAATAGCCCAGGGAGTTTTATGAGGATGATGACGTCTATTTTTGGTGATCAAAATTACTTGAGTCTGCTGTGTTACCTCGATGACATTTTGGTTTTTGCCCCTGATGAAAGCACTGCACTGGACCGTCTTCAGATGGTGTTCAGCAGACTTCGTGCCCACAATTTGAAACTGGCCCCCAGAAAATGCCACTTTTTGAGAGGTTCTGTCAAATTTCTGGGCCATATCATTGATGAACATGGGGTCTCGACTGACCCAGACAAAGTTGAGTGCATAAATAATATGACTGTGGCTGATCTGATGGAGGCAGATGGCGTGACACCTTCAGAAAAACGTGTGCGCTCCTTCATGGGCATGCTGAATTTTTATCAACACTTCATCCCAGGATACTCAAGTCTTGCAAAGCCATTGTTCTCTCTGTTGGCAGGCCAGAAACAGAAGAAAGGGAGAAAGTCCAAATGTGCTGCAGTGAGCCGCAAGCTGAGGTCAGATGACTGGACTGTTGACCATGATCAGGCATTTGCAGAACTCAAAAGTGCCCTGGTGCATTCTGTTGTTTTGGCCCACCCAGACTTTAGTCGACCATTTTTGCTGTCCACTGACGCCTCATTGGATGGCCTTGGAGCCGTTTTGTCTCAAGTGCTTGAAGGTGACACGGTGGCTAGACCGATTGCGTTTGCTAGCAAGTCCTTGGCTCGGTCACAGAAGAATTACCCGGCCCACCGATTAGAATTTCTTGCACTAAAATGGGCAGTGTGTGAAAAGTTTAGCCACTGGTTGAAGGGCCATGACTTTACCGTGTGGACCGACAATAACCCACTGACCCACATGATGACAAAACCCAAACTAGACTGTTGCGAGCAGCGATGGGTGGCAAAGCTGGCCAGTTACAATTTCGACATCAAGTATGTGCCGGGTCCAAGAAACACTGTCGCTGATGCCCTCAGCCGTGTCCCTTTTTGTAAAACGGTTGGCTACAGACTGGTCAGTGAACCTCTTCAGGAACTCATTGCAGAAGCTGCTGTTTTGTCTGATACAGCTGTCCAGCAGACTCTCCGAGAATCCACCGACCAGTCCGTCATGGCAGAGAAAGTGGCCAATTTTGTATCCACAAATGCCCAGTCCCTGCAACTGTCTTCACAGTCTTTATCCGATCAGGAAGTCGCTGCTGTGATTCAGTCACACACAGAATGGGCCTCTGGAGCAAGGAGTCGTGCAGCAGCGCTTGTAAGTCACCTGCCTCAGCTCATCCCTGACACATTCCCCAGCCTGCCTGCTTTTTCTGTTGACGAGCTGAGACATGCTCAGTCCAATGACGAGTCTCTATCTCGCATTCGTTTTTATGTGGAGAGATCTCGGAGGCCTTCCAGGCGAGAGAGAGCACATGAGCCGAGCCAAGTCCTGAGATTGCTGAAACACTGGGAGAAGTTTGTTCTGAGCGATGACGTCTTATACAGAGTGTCCCGTGATCAGATTTCGAAAACGAAGCGCTATCAGTTTGTGGTTCCTGACTGCCTGAAGGCCGAAGTCTTGAAAGGAGTGCACGAGAGTGCGGGGCACCAAGGTCAGTCCAGAACTCTAAGCATTGCCAGACAGAGATTTTTTTGGCTGCACATGGACCGAGATGTGAGAACGCATGTTCGCCACTGTCAGCGTTGCATAGTCAGCAAGGTTACTGAGCCTGCGGGAAGAGCTCCCCTTGAGAGTATTGTCACCTCCCGACCCCTACAGCTAGTCTGCATTGATTTTTGGTCAGCTGAAGATTCACATAACAAATCTGTTGACGTTTTAGTCATAACTGACCATTTTACCAGATTAGCACAAGCTTTCGCCTGCCGAGATCAATCAGCCAAGCAGGTAGCCAAAGTCCTCTGGGAGAAGTATTTTTGTGTCTATGGTTTCCCTGAAAGGATCCACAGCGACCAAGGCCCAAGCTTTGAAAGTGAATTGATCGCAGAATTTCTACAGTTATCTGGGGTACGTAAATCTCATACTACTCCATACCACCCAATGGGAAATGGCTGTGTTGAGCGTTTCAATCGAACTTTGGGCTGCATGATCAGAGCTCTCCCTCCTGAGTCGAAACTGGACTGGCCAAGACGCTTACAAACCCTCACATTCATGTACAATTGCACTGCCCATGAAACTACTGGATATGCACCATTCTACTTGATGTTTGGGAGGGTCCCCCGTCTTCCAGTAGATATGCTGTTTGGAAACGTCCTGTCTGACCCTGACGTGTCCAGCTTTGGCAAGTATGTCACAAAACTGTCTGAGGACCTTAGGGAGGCCATGCAGATTGCTCAGGAGCATGCGAAAAAGGAGCAGGGCAGACAGACTAGACTGTATAACAGGGCAGCGAAAGGGCCAGAAATTGGAGTTGGAGACAGAGTCCTTGTGGCTAACAAGAAGGAGAGAGGGAAGCGAAAAGTAGCTGACAGATGGGAGTCTACCATTTACACAGTGACTGAGCTGAACCCACAAACGCACACATACAAAATACAAGACACTGCCACAGGACGTGAGCGGGTTGTCCATCGTAATCTACTGATGTTAGTTAACTTTCTTCCAGTGCAGGATATGCAACGTTCTACTCAGTCCAATCTCTCAATGTCCTCTGCAGAATCCTCTGCCTCTGTCTCTTCAACAGTGTCTGGTCACGCTGCATCCGAACATTCTCAGGATCGAGTGCCTTCTCAGCCAATTGAGCCCCATTGTGCAGTAGACGATCCGCATAGTCTTGTAGGCATCTCTGGACTTGAAAGTTACTCAGATATCTTGCCTACATCTGGGCAGAGAACTAGAGAGTGGGTCCATCACTTGAACTCTGAAGACTCAGAACAAGCTGAACAGTCTGACACCTCTCACACTGATAACACTGTTAGGGATGACATTTCAAATGTTAGTGATCATGACACTGCTCAGTCAGTAGTAACTAGTGCCTCTGTAGTTGACACTGAATGCACTGATCATCCTGCACCACACCGCACTACACGGCTGGGTCGTGTCGTTCGACCGGTCAACCGGCTTCTTCACACTATGGCTAGACAGGATGTTACTGGGCATTTACGGCGTAATGTTCGGACTATGTGCAGCTCTGTAGTTCAAGCTCTTCGGGCGTAACTTTTAAAATGTTTGCTCTTGTGCAACATCCTCTTAATGTTTTATGAGGTGTCTTCATACGCAAGGCCATCTATATGTGTTTTTGACAGTCCTGGGAAAGTGTGGAGTGTGTAAGGCACTCCATAGCCAGTGGTTGGTTCAGAGGCCTCTGTCTCTGTCCACTACATCCTTAAGGGATACCTTTTTGAGTCGGTCTTAATGTATGTAATCCAGTGACAACTGATGAGTAATAGGTGTATTATTGAAACCATTTGTGATATTTTGTCCAGAATTCAGTGGGGGTGGGTGTAACGGAGTTAAAATATGCTCTTTTGTATTAAGTGAATTCTCACAAAAATCTGAGTGTTGTTTTCCCAATGTTATTTGTTTGAAGTGATTTTACATGTTGTACCGCATTCAACTTAGTTGACCATGGGCCTTCACGACTGCCTTTCGCGTTCGTGCCTTTTGGGTGCTTGCGCCCTCCGTACCTCCAGCTAGATCTTCCCGCGCTGGAGGTAAGAAGTGTTTAGTAGCGCTCCGGTTAAAACATTATATTTTATTAAATGGGTGCGCTGTAATTACGAATCATTGCTTGAATACAAATGTATATAAACTGTATTAAATGATTCTCTGAAAAAGTCATGTTTCCACTCGATGTAAACGTGTTATAAATCGAGTTGTATTTTCTGTGGTACCCTACCATAATGCGCAACATGGTGGGAAACCAAGGTCCTGATTTCGTATTTCTTCTCTTAATTAAATTGCAGTAGTTGCAGTCGAGTGACGGATGCCCTGGTCCTCTGTGTGTTTGTTTTCATGAATGCAGGTACGGTTTTGTGAACTGTTTAAGATTGATGATTGTTCTTTACTTTATGAAACCTCAGTATGCTCGTATATTGTCTGCCATTTTGTTGCTCTGTGCATTGTAAAAAAAAAAAAGGCAGCTAGATCTTCCCACGCTGGAGTAGTTGCAGTCGAGTGACGGATGCCCTGGTCCTCTGTGTGTTTGTTTTCATGAATGCAGACGAATAAAAATCGAGCAGCTGAACCCCTGGTCTCCTGGTCTCCTGGTCTTTGAAAGGGTCTGTTACATATATATATATAAAATTTCTTCCCTTATGGCCATGGATGTCGGTCGTCGGTCCGGGCTGTATTGCGAACGCGCACCCCCCCCCTCGCCGGTCGCCGGTCCGGGCTGTATTGCGATCGCGATAGTCACCCTGTAGATTTACACAGTAGGCCTATCAGTTTATCTAAATGACGCCTGTTCGGAAATTGGCTCCAATGTTTTCGGAGATGTGAGGTGACATCTGAAGAGACGCAATGCATTGTGGGGCAGTTGATTTCCAATTTTGCCATATTATACATTACCATATATTTATAGTTTAGATAATGGTAATACACAAGATAATGGTAATACACAAGTTTTAAAGTTTCACACAGTTGTACCTGTATTATTCCATCTTATTAGTTTATTTGTGTTAAAGGTGAAATTTGTAGTGGACTGTAAACCGGTTACACATTTTATTACTTTTGTGTTTTATGACTTACGGTACGGTTTTCTAATGCCTCCACCTAGTGGCCAGAGAGAAAACTACATACACACACCTACTGGCCAGAGAGAAATCCATAGACATAATATACGTAGACGCCTCATGACGTGCTGGAACGTAATCCAGCGTTGCCGCCATATTGTTTGGGTCTCCTCACTCTAGTCTAGCATCGGAGTCAACGGAGAGCAAGCTATGCCAGTATGTTGTGCAGTTTACGGCGCAGTATTGACACCAGATCGCGTGGGATTACTTTTCACAAGTAAGACTGAACAATAATTCTTCTTCTTATTATTATTATTTTTTAATTAATTTGTCCTGTATCATAACTAAATCTCTGCCGTTTGTAACAAACCAAACCGTGTGAAAATCCGGTAAAAATTCGGGGAGTTATGCTTATTATTGTAGTTGGGGATACACCTTCCTCAGTAGAAATAAATGCACTGGGGGCGCACTGGGGACCCATCCAAGATGGCGGCCGCGCTGATACATCAGCTCCAACAGGCAGCGTCAGTCTATGAGGCGTCTACGTATATTATGTCTATGGAGAAAACTACACACACTGTAAACCTGTTAAACCTTCTATTACTTTTTTGTTTTAAATTACTTACGGTAGTTTTCTAATGCCTCCACCTAGTGGTAAGAAAGACAACTAAACACACACCTAGTGGCCAGAATGAAAACTACACACACGCACACACCCAGTGGCCAGAGAGAAAACTACACACACACCCAGTGGCACTGGCCAGAGAGAAAACTACACATACATAGTGGCCAGAGATCAAACTACAAACACACCTAGTGGCCAGAAAAAACTACACACATCTAGTGGCCAGAAAGAAAACTACACACACACACCTAGTGGCCAGAGAGAAAACTACACATGCACCTTGTGGCCGGAGAGAAAACTACCCACACCTAGTGGCCAGAGAGAAAACTACACACAGTGTAGATGGAAGTGACCTTTATTAGAAACCAGAGCAGAACAGTTCTGTACAAACTCTTCTGATTGGGCCAGCTAGCGTCAATGGGCAACAAGGATAGTCCAAACAGAGAGAGAGAGAGAGAGCAGAGCGGTTCATCCTGATGGTGGCAGCCATGTTGGATCTGTGTGCTGGGTCCGAGGGTGTTGCTAGGCAACTGATGATGCTATTGTGGTGTGTATCGTTCTGCTCAGCTTCATGTCAACACTAAAATAGTCGTCATAGTAACACTACACCAGAACACCAGTGGAAAACACAACAAAATACGCACACACACACACACATACACACACATGCACCCAACCAAACATGCATACACACATCCAACACACACACACACACACAACCAACACATGCACGCGCACAAACACACCACACACACACAACACACATACTCATATATTTACACTCAAACACACACACACACACACACACACATAATTTGAACAAGACAAGTTAATCTCAGATTTGTACTGAGGTGAAAAAAGAGACTATTCTTCATCATCATCATCATCATGGGGGGGAGGGGTATATATATATATCAACAATATGAAGGGGGTGGAGTCACTGGAGCCCTCAGACCACAGAGCTCTGTGATTGGCTGAGGTGGCAGTTGGGTTGTGTGAGGGCGGAGCTTCTGTCTCATAATGTCACATGACCGCCCGCCGGCCAATAGAAACAGTCTTGGAGTTGTAAACTGAAGTTTCACGCCATCGTCCGTCCCATTGGACGAATCAGAGTAGGCGGAGCTTAGAGAGCACTGATAGGCTGAGTCCTGTTTGTGTGTGTGCATTGTGTATGTATACATTGTATGTGTGTGTGTATTGTGTATGTATATATTGTATGTGTGTGTATTGTGTATGTATACATTTTATGTGTGTATTGTGTATGTGTATATTGTATGTGTGTGTGTGTATTGTGTATGTATATATTGTATGTGTTTGTGTTTGTATTGTGTATAGATTGTATGTGTGTATGTGTGTATGTATATATGGTGTATGTGTGTGTGTGTGTGTGTGTGTTTGTATTGTGTATGTACATATTGTGTGTGTGTGTGTGTGTGTGTTAAGTGTGTATATTGAGGACGCTGCGGGGCACCCAGCCTTCAGCAGGGGGGGACTCTGAGTTGGCGGGACGAAACACCAGACTCTGGCCCTGCTGATTGGACGACAGCACCTGGACACGGTCGCCACGGACAACCGTAATCTCATCCTCACGCACCGCGCTGAAGTCCTGGAGCACCAACACCAGGTCCTACAGATTAAACCAGATTAAATTAGCTCAAACTAGATTAAATTAGATTAAACCAGATGAAAACCGATTTAATTAGATTCAACCAGATTCAACCAGATTGGAAACAGATTCAACTAGATTAAACCAGATTAAAAAACAATTAAACTAGATTAAACCAGATTAAAACAAATGGGGGCGTCATGCAGATGTCTCTGAACCATCTGAGGATCTGGTTTCCTTCAGCTGAGGGTTTAGGACCCTCCTGTGTCAGGGCTACTTCTGTTTTAGGATTTAATGATTGTACGATTGTACGATTTGTGTGTGTGTGCATGCGTGTGTGCGCACACGTGTGTGTGTGTGTGTGTGTGTACCTGGTCTTCGTGGGTCTCTGTGTCTTGGTTGGGTTGAGTGGCGTGGCCATTAGGAGTAGGCGGCGCAGAGGGAGGTCGCCCTGATGACAGAGGACGAGACACAACCCCCTCCTTCCTCTGGTACTCTATAGGAGACTGAAGAGCTACACATACACACATACACTGTTATGTGCTGCATGTTCACCAATGTATTTCAGACCTCCCAAGATGGCCTCTCCCAACCAGAGGAATTACAGTCTCTCTCTCTCCAGCCCAGCACTGTGAGCACGACTGCATCCACCACCACTGCTTCTCCCCCAGACCTAACCCTAACCCTTTACTAGTGGCTTATCGACATTTAGATAATAAATACCCATTTCTTATTGAAACGTTTGAGGGTTCTCTTTATGTTGGGGGGGGGGGGGGGGGGTTGTAAAAAAAATGGTATAAAAAAAAAAAAAAAAAAAAAAACCAAAAAAAAACAAAAAGAACAAAAAAATAAAAAGAGACCACCCACCCAACCAAACCACGAACAAAAACCCAAAAA
>JAOPJI010000016.1:9988344-10000185 GCA_027122695.1 Merluccius productus
TAACATGCAACATTATACTAAAACTATACTAGTATACTATATTAGTATACTAAAAATTAAAAGAAATCTCAATTCCACTTAAAAGTGCTGTTGCAGCTTATCTTGAACATGGGAAAAAAACTAAATCTGTTTACTTATTGGAGTAGCAGCATTACAGTAAAACATTGCAAGGCACTCTTTTGTTATTTGTTGCATATTCTTAATTGGAGCTGCTCCAGGAGTTTTTCCTCTCGCTCATGTAGTTATCTTTACTTACTCACTTCAAAATTAAGTGAAGGTTCTTTAGGAAAATCAGCATCTCTGCCTTGTTAGCGGACAGCCGGTTCCTCTTCTCATCAATGACGTTTGAGACTGCACTCGAGTCCCTCACTGTCCACACTTGTGCAGGGCGCACAGAAATTTGGTTGAAGTAGCAGCCAGTGAGGGAAATTTTGTACTGTAGTTTGTACTCCAGTACTGTAGTGGATTGTCTGACCTTGGGATGGTTTGCTCTGCGAGGTAAGTCTGCACCTGAACAACTGCTGATGAGGTTCTCACAGACATTATCTCTGTCTCATTCTCTTCTCCCTTCACTGGCGGCCCTCCTTGCCTCCATTTCGCCACTACTTGAATGAGAGCATCCTTAGCATGCATCAGGTTGTCTGAATTTGTGAAGTATCTGAAAATAGATAAGTAAATATACATAAAGGTAAATACACATAAATAAAGGTTAAATGATTGATACTGGTGACTTACATTTGATTAATTATGAAGCAAATATACTTTATCATGGCATTCAAAAGGTACATTTACTGGACTTGCCTGTCTTTGTATCTGGGATCCACCAAAGTGGCAATGCAGTAGAGTGGCTCAGTCTCAACCTGGCTGAAGCGTCTATCTACTGCCTCTAGGAGAGTGCTTTTCATCGTTTTGATTCCTAGGTAAGTGCTGTGCTCTCGAAAGAACACATTTAAGGACCGTTAGGCAGGGATCACATCAGCTGCAGTTGTAGTCTCAGTGCTCACTACCCCCGTCAGTTCTTCAAAGACCTTGGCTGACTTCTCCATTAGTGTCCACTGGTTCACAGTCAGTGTAGCTGGAAGGTTGTGGTCAGCTGCATAGACACTGAGAGGCAGATTTTGCTCCATAAGGCATACTCTGCACCATGTATTGAGTGCTGTTCCATCTAACTTGCACATCTTTCTGTAGGTGCTTGGCTGGCATTTTCATATCAATCTGAATCAGGCCTGTGGTGAATGCTTAAAATGCCCTACAATCTTCCTTGCATTAGCCAGTGTGTCTGTGATGCTGTGCTGATAAGCAGACCCTCGTGTACAACCAGTTGAAGCGTGTGCGCGATGCAGCCCATGCTTGGTACTCCCATATCATCCATTGCTTTTTTCATATGTCTTGCATTGTCCCGCAAAATGACATGGACCCATCACTTGTCTATTTCAAGTGTTCAGCATCTCCACGATTGCTCAAAATTGTTTAGCATGTAATACCGCATGCTTAAAATCACAAGTGGAGTCAATCCAGTGTGCAGTGAGACTAAGCAATGCCACAGGCAAACATCAGAACTCCAAATGTCTGTGGTGAAGCCAATAGCAGTCACATCTGATAAAAGACCTCATAGGTGGTCACGAACCTTGTTGTAAAGTTCAGGTAGCGCAGTGTCTGATATGGTGTTGAGAGAGTAGTTTGTACCATGGCTCCAAAAGCTCTAAAAGACAGCAAAAACCTTTATTCTCTACCACAGTGATGGGCTCATCCAAAGCAATTAAATGTACCCTCTGTAATCTTTTTGGCCATGTCACAAGTTATGAAAGTATCCTCCAGGTTGCTTCGGTGCAGCCTTTGCCTGAGTAAACTCACTGTATTATGTTGCGTGTTTATTTTTTAAGTGCCGTTTCAAATTGGTAGTATTGAACGCAGCTCTGTTACTACCGCCCCACGAAATGCTGGTATTGCAGAGGTTACAAGTTGCTGTTGAACTGCTTTCGTTTTTCAATTTAAAATATTTCCACACTGCAGACTTTTTTTTTACGTTTAGCTGTGTCCTGCCACAAATTGTGCTTAGCTGCGTCCTGCCGCAAATTGTGCTTACTGTTTACAACACCTGTGTGACAGCTGACTATTCAGTTAAAAAATGCCTTGAACGGGCCTGCTACCAATCTTTGAGATCGTATCGGGACATTCCTAACATTTCACCATGTTGTAACTATTGTAATTATTGCTCCAATGAATTAATAGTGTTGAGTAAATTAGTGTTCATTGCTTGTGTTTTTATGCTACCATTAATCCAGATAGTCGAGCTGGAGGAAAGCATTAAAACCAGTGAAGAAGAATCCAAGGAACTCCAATCCCAAGAAGAAGAGGTAGGCACTTCACCTCCTCCTCCTATTCTTTCTCTGCTACCCCTCCCCCTCAAACACACAGTCTCCTCTTGTGGCTGGTCCAACCTCCTCTCCTTCTGCTTGCAGGCCGTGACAACACTCAAGATCTATAACATGAACAGTGAGAGGCTCCAGAGAAACCTGGAGTCAGCCGAAGAGGAGAACATACTGCTACAAGAGAGCAACACACAGGTAGCACACCCACGGGTAAAAGATATCCTAGTTGGTGAAAAAACAACCATTAACCGCTGAGATTAGATCGCCCTTTTTGCTCTCCACCTTGTGTAGCTGAGTGAGCAAATGGAGGGCTGGGTGGAACGTGTGAGTGAGCTGGAGGAGGAGATGAGGAGGTGTGAGGCCGCCCACAGTGTGATGCAGCAGGATGTAGACACCAAGGACCATCGCATCAAGGTACCCCCCCCCCCCCCCCTACTCTATCAACACTCTAACCTTTGGATGGAGGTAGGCAGGGCACTTGATTTGAGTCACAGACCATTATTGTTGATGGATGTGTGACAATTTGTCCTATGTGATTAAAAAAACGAAATCTTGCACTTGGTGAAAAAGGTAACAAAAAAATAACTCCTTAGCTCCTCATTAGGTCGCCAAAGTGTATTTCTCGATTACTATGTCTGGACTCAATTTGCAGTTCATGTTATTCATGGAACCATGGGCTTTGTTTTATCTCGACGTATACCAAGGCATATTAATCCTCAGCTGCAACACAACAAACAAAAACTAGTCATGTCGAAATGTACATTTTCTGAAGAAAATGCATGTGGTTGCATGAGCCAACTCGTATGCGCAATTTTTCGTGAGCATGCTAAAATGCTACATTTCAAGTCCCTGGGCCACTTAGGTCTGGCTATGCGAGACTAGCTTCTATCTCCAAACTTCGTTTTAGCCCTGTGCCAGCGCTGGTGAAAGGTCTGGCTGAACTCATTAGCATTCTGGTATAGGGGAAAATAACGATCCGTCTTGATTTGTATTTCTTTAACCACTCACAATCATCTTGGGCGGCACTAAGCCCAGGATGCAGCAATGGTGCCCTTGCAAAATAGTGTCAGGGGGAACTTGTTTTGGTGAAACATTTGCACATGGGGAGGCAAGTACTGCCATTAAAATGGCTAAATCTCTGCAAAAGACAACGCCACATAAAACAGTACAAAAATAATCGTGTGAACTGTTGAATCTGCATTTGTGTATCAAGTGACAGTGGTGGGGTGGAGCACCTCAACTTGGCGCTTACAATTCGGTCACGGCAGCTACACTTTGGAGAGGTGCAGTCAAGCCATCTACACATAAAAATTGATTGCGCGTCTACATCACTTTTTACGGTAAAGCGTGTATATGCCGAGCACACAGGAGATTGCCTACATTCTGCCAGAAAGGGCTTTGTGCCTAAACCTAACCAAGAAGTTGTGTTGCCTAAACCTAACCAAGTAATTGTGTTGCCTAAACCTAACCAAACTGTGATTGACAACTGAAAAAAAAAGAAAAGTAATACGGGATATGAACCCCAGTCTTCTGGGGGAATGTCCTGTGTGACCCATTCATCCACCATGACCCATTTCATGCATAAATAAATACTTAAGCCATACCCAATACACATACATTGATTTATAGGCATATTTAAGAAGTTCCACACAAGAAACATACAAATGTTTTTATTTTTCATTGTTAGGTTTAAGCCAGGGATTGCGTTACACCTAACTTCCACTGGATCCGTCGCGGGAGTTTTCCGGCTCCAACGCGGGAGCGTTCTGTCCTCTGTCCTCAGCTTCCACCAGAAAGTATTCGCGACGGATCCAGTGGAAGTTGGGCTTTAGACTTTGTTGTCTGTCATTTTGAATGACAGGGTCATAAAAATTCTGTCATCTATTACATGTCATTTTATTTGACATTTTTTAATATTTAATAGCATTTAATTTTCATTCATTCATTTTCATTTTTTTATCATAAAAATACAGAACAAGCTTATAGATTATGCATTTATAAGAGCATAGAGAGAAAAGATGGACCAGAGACACCGACTGCGGTCACTTTTCATGTCAACACCACACTAAGCAGATGAATGATTGTTTTTTACAGTGGAGGACACTAAAATACTGCAGCTATTGTGCCTGAACAGGCAAATATGAACAATGCAATTGTACAAAGTTAGACAATTACAATTAGGCTAAAATATGAACAAACCGGTTACAAGAAATGTACTGAATTGAACTCAATTGACCTGCTGTAGTCTAGCCTGAACTCAAACCTTCCTCCGGGTCCGCATGGACTTTAACTGGGTGCTCGATTTTGCATAATTTTGCGTCTTTAGTTCCATGCGTCAGATCGCTAATTAATTACCAAGTAATTAATTAACTAAGTAATTAGTTTTCAGGGAGTGAATATCTATTGAATATCCAATATCTTTCTAACAAAAAAACAAACACTTTAAGTCAAGACGATAGTCGCGCAAACTATTCGATTAAAAATAATAATAATTTAACATCTATTAAATGAATGTATTACATTTCTATTAAAACAACTGACTTCTTGGAGAATCAAGTCCAGGGAGATGATGCTGCTAGTGTTGCTTTCGTCAACGAAAATTACGACTAAATATCGTCGTCAACGAACCTTTATCACATGACGAAAACGAGACGAGACGCAATGAAAATGGTGGTCATGTGACGAAAACTATATAATCAAATTTATAATGCAATATTGTTGACGAATAAAAACGGGACAAAATGTGGTTTGCAAAATGAAAACTCTGCTAAAATATCTCTTCATTTTCGTTGACCAAAAGGAGACGAGACGAAATGTTATAACGTTATTTCGTCTTGCTATTATTATTATTATTTTGAAATATTTCTGTTTCCTGAGTCTCGGGGCTGCATCAGCGCACTGCGAAGACGCAAGCGACGTCACTTCCTCAATCCCCACTCGCGGCAAGTTAAAGGCCTTTACACACCGGGGCGGTTTTTTCTTGCGATTAATTTGCACGTCAATATATGTTTTCTACTTTTACTGTTGTTTTTGTCATGAGTACTTTCACACAGAACGCGAATATTACGCTGCGAAAAAGTGACAAATTTTTTTTCGGAAGGAGGTCGATTTTTCTGAGCTTTCACACAGCGAATAAAGAAATCAACCAATCACGTTACAACGTCACGACAATGGCGGACCTGTTGATTGATTGTGTTTCTCATCACCCTGTATTATCTGATAAAGGCGCTAGCGTCCCCAGAATGACCTCAAACAGACATCCTACAATATGTCCGGAACCGGCTGTGGTAGAGCTTCAGTTCCTGTATTATTATATTATTATATTAGTATTATTATTGGCGGAATTCTCCTTCTGTTTCTCTACGTTTAAAAATGGGATGTGCCCAAAATCTCTTCTTTTGTCGAGTGAGGAGGGCTAGGACAAGATCATCATCACTGGATGATGTTGAATCCATAATTTCTTCTGAAGGATGAGCTGGCGCAAATCTTTCCAAACCTTTTATTGAACAATTGTCGCAACTGTCGCAGATCCGCATCGCTGCCGGTATGAATAGATTTGATGCGAAATATTTGCAGGTGAGTAATTCGCATTTTCGTGTCGTTTATTCGTCACGCCCCCGGTGTGTAAAGCCTCAAACAAAACCTGGCAGGTTAGCCATGTGTGTGTACTTCTTACATGTTTGGTGGGTAAAATAAATATGTTGTAAATTCAAATCAGAGCATCTTCCATCTCTGGAATTGAATGTTTTCTTGAGTCTATAAGGTAACAATAATATAATAATAATAATAATAATAATAATAATAATAATAATAATAATAATAATAATAATAATAAGATAACCTTGTTTGACGTGTGAAATGGGTGATAGATAATTCTGACTAAAATAAGATGACTGAAACTTGACTAGACTAAAAGCGTATAAACATGATTAAAACTAAAGACTAAAATGACACAAAGACTAGACTGAAACTAAAATGAAAACAAGCCACCAAAAACAACATTAGATGCTGCAATGTACATACAGGGCTTACTTCTTTAAAGGGGCTATAGATGATATATTTAGCCACAAGATGTCGCACTAGAGCACCAGCATCTCAAACCACAACTATTGGGAGTGTTCTTTACCTTCTTAACTCATCTCATGCACAGCGCGTGCGTTATCATGAGCCGGACTGTCATGTAATCTGAGCTTCTATTTTCTTTGTTTTGGTGTCCACACAGAGGAAGTGTGCCTTCATTCTCTGGTCAGGACGCCATTACTCCACTATATTTCTACATAGCCAATAGTTGTTTGCTGTTATATTAATGTAAGGATATCGTCTATAGCCCCTAAGTTTTAAAGAATTAATTTTTGAATGTCTCGCAAATGTCCAACATAAGACGTAGCTTACTTATCGAGAAAGCTGTGTTAAGACAAAATGATGTCAAACTGTCAAACTGCCAAACATCTCATTGACTGTTTAAAATGATCATCGTTGATTGTCAACAAGTGACATGGACAGGTTCAACAAACAACTAAACCATGAAAGCCAAGTTCATGAATTGTATATCGTTTTTCATGACTCAGTTAACTAAAGCTAGCCTTCTAACATTTCTTAGCTTTACAAGAAGGCGAATTCTGTCATTTATTGATGCAGTCAAATTATAATCTTCATGACAGTGATATTAGGATAACACTACAAACAAACATTAGCTATGTTACATTAATATGCGAAAGAAAGACAAACCAACACATTCACCTCTGGAAATAGTGTTTTTTCATTCAATTATCAGGCTTTACAAGAAAAACGCAATACAATGCAGTTTATACGTTGATTACGATTATGTTGTGCTAATGTGACCACAGTAGCTGATAGGAACAAAACGGTTTATTGCCCCCTGGCTACACGCGCATCCAACCATGAAACGGGAAACCCGTCTATAGAGGAGTGCATCTGCCCGACCGTTTCTGTTGGAAGCCCGTCTCCTCAGCAGATAGACACAGGTCGACATACGGGACTCCGGTGATAACGTCTTTAGTTCACCGTGGCACATCGCTAATTCAGAGCATGAATATTTGTTGAATATCCAATATCTTTTATTTAAAAAAAAAAAACACTTTCAAACTAGATAAACTGCTATTGAGATTATCTTTATACACCACCACAGTAGCACTTTGCTGCTATAAATGTAAAGCGTATTAAACGTGGGCCAGCTACTAAACGTTGGCGAACAAACCTATTTTAGTTTCAACAACAATATGCAACAGCGAAGGCTTTATTTATCTAGAGACGGGCTACTGTAGAAACATGGCGGTGCAACATGGCGGCCTCCGTGGAAGGGGTCCGCTCCTCGTGTGGATATAAATGGCTCATTCTAAGTGAAGGAAAACACAACAAATATTATTTTCAGGTCATTATACACCAATTAAAACATATTTATGGATATTATATTCAATTTCTGCCAAGAGATGCCACTTAATTCTACACATTGTACCTTTAATGAGATAACTGCAATTGTAGAAACATGGAGAGAGACAGAGCGAGAGAGAGAGAGACTTTTGACTTTTAAAAGACTTTTATTGCATCACATACACATGTGGTACATCATAAAGGTCATTTTTAAATTATATTTTTAAATTTAATTACAATTACATCCTCATCACCCCCGCCCCTCCCCCACCATCTTAAACCTTGGAATATTATTCCATCAGTGGAGTCTGCTGAACATATTACATCACCATAGCACCATTGCTGGTTGTCATTTTACAGTATGCAAAATCAGCTGCCACCCAGGTGACCAACCTGACCATCACTTTAAACACCCCCACCAAATCCTTCCCATCGACCTCCTCCCTCTCAGTCTTGTGGGCATTATAGATGGCCAGCTTTGCCTGACCAAGGAGGAAGTTTGCCAGTGTGCATTTTCCTTTCCTTTCCTTACTGTATCTCACTGCAAAAACAAACAGATTGATTGATTAAGCAGAAAAGAAAAACCGTGTCCAGGCAGAAAAGGCAGGTGGGCATGACAACAGGATTAAATCTTGAGACAAAACGGATAGTGAGGATGGCGGACGCGCCACTGCAAATCCCCCCTCTTTTAGATAGGAGGCTTGTAGAGCAATGTGGGAAATATGTCCAGTGGAACCTGGCCATGTTCCCACCACTTGGTGTCTTGATGACTGGCCAGCTGCTTGAAAGACAGGGATTTAGTGCAGATGTAATAAAGTAACTTTTTGTTAACTATGGCAAAACCTAATTCAGTTAAACCATTAAAAGTCAGCAGGTGTCCCTCTCCTCTCATGTTTACTGCACACCTGGGAAATACCAGGAGTTCTGGGAAATCCACCTGTTCCGGTGCTCGAGCTATAAAGCTGCTGGCTGCAGTTGTGAGACTGGCCGGGAGGGAGATTCTAAGCCTGCCTACCAAGTCACTCACCAGTCGCAGGGACCTCAGTCCGGTCTGGGCACTAGACTCCTGTGCCAACTTCCACCTTCCATTCTCAGAATCTAATAGGCATCTCAGCTTGGTTATGCCTGCTCCCATGAAAGCTATAATCACACTATCCCCGGCTCTCTCCTGGGTGGTTATGAGTGAATTAGAAAACAGGGGCTCTTATGCACCATAGTGTTCAGTGTTCTAGACACAGTATGTTCCATGTGAAACCCTGGGGCGTTTTCACACCTATAGTCCATTTGCTTTGCTCCAAATCAGCAACTAATTTGTTACAATGTTCGGTTACCTGATTCGGTTTGTTTTCACACCGCAATATTTAAAAACAAACCAAATTTGGTAAACAAACGCCATGTGTGAGCAAACGGTTCCCTCATTGGACAGAATTTCCAGGCAAGAATTTCATCAGTATCTACTGAAAAGAAAAACACGGAACAATGCATTGAAAATGGAGCAAACTCACAAGCTCATTGCAGTTGTTGTGATTCTGTAGTTGTTATACCAGCATTATCAGTACAAGTATCACACTCATTTTGAACGTGAATCTAGACTTTGTTTCTAAAATAATGTATGATGCATTTTGGACGACAACGCGCTGCTTTGAGACACATCAGTAGGAGAAGGCGCTGATGTGCTTTAAATAATGCATACAGTGACATATTCACCCAAAACGTTCTATTCCTATGCCAACCCACTCGTCATCCATTGCGTCACAGTGAGTTGTTTTGGTCCGTTGGGTCGGATTGCATTCTCACTGCAAAGGAACCGTTCCAGAGTGTGCTTGTTTAAATCCGCACCCTGGTGCGATGGCTGTGTTCACATATGCCCAAATGAACCGAACTTGGGGTAGAAACACTCCAGGGTTCGAAAGAAACACTCCAAACGAACTAGGTGTGAAAACGCCCTTAGTATCCAGTCATTATTCTCTCTCAGAAAAATGTGTCAATCCAGAGAAAACCTTCCAATGCTATGTAGTACTGAACGGGCAAAAGAAAGCCAAATCACACTGGTGCATAGAGGAGACACTGGGCTGTCTGTAGTCTCATAGATGCAACCTTACTTGCCAGGTGAATCAGTCCCTGCCCCCCTTCAGCCACTGGCATGTGCAAAACTCCCGGGGGCAGCCAATGATACCCATCCAAAAAGAAATGAACAAAAGCCTTTTGGAGACTGCAGAGGAGGGATTCGGGGGGTGAAGTACAAACACTGTGCCACAACCTCGATGCTGCCAGGTTATTAACCACCAGCACCCTTCCTCTATATGAGAGCTGTGGTAATATCCACCTCCAGTGTTGCAAACAGCCTGTTATCTTTTCTTCAGATTCAGCTTATGATAGGCTGCTGTACTTATGATCAGGGGTGGACTAGGACTGAAAAACGGCCCTGGACTTTCAGACAGATCGGCCCACACATACTCATTTCTACTCTGTCAGTGTCAGACCATTACAGAGCTCACACATAGGCCTACTTTCAACAGTGGATAGCGCCATTACAGAACACACATACTGTTGATAATAGTACACACATACTTAATATTAGAAAATGTATAGAATAATAGAAAATATGATGGGCTTGATGTCCCTGTTTTTACTGTTTTTATGTCATGAGTGCATACTGAGGCAAATTCTTAACCACTAAGGTGGCATGGCAATAACGATTTGGAATGCAGTATGTTTGATCACTATAAACAATTGAACTTACTACAGTCTGTAACCTGTTAGTGAGTGCTCCAGAGAAGATCTTTGTGTCCACACATAGGAGGGAGACAGGGGGCCAATTCTTAAGATGACCCAAATCCCCACTTTTTTGAGCAGCAAGGACAGGACTGCCCTGTGACAACTCAAGGGGAGACTCCCCTTTCTAATACACTCCAAGAGGACAATATGCAGGTCTGGCCCTACAAGAGACCAGAAAGCCTTATAGAACTCACCCGACAGACATCTAAACCAGGTGGCCGGCCAGAGTTCTGTTGCTGTACTGCGTTGGTGAGTTCACTAAGACAGAGATGTGCTCTAGCCCAAGGACCTCCTCTCCTAATCATGGTAAATCATGCAGGAGCTCATCCACTGCTGTTACATCACAATGCTGAGTACAGGTCCTTGTAGTATGATAAAGTAATGGACCTTTGATCTTCAATGACCGCTTCTCTAATCCAAAGAAGAATTTAGTGGGGCCATCCATGTCTTCATAATGCAAGTAGCAGGCTCTCACTATTGTCCCCTCCCCTCTTTTCTCCAGAAGTTTCCTAAATTGCAATTTATTCTGATTTATATAGGTTTCAAAGCCTGCTGTATCCACACCACTGGCCTGAGCAGTTATCAACAAGATCTCTTGCTCCAGAGCTTCAAATTTTCTCTTTACAGCTCTGGTGGAATTTTCTGTGTATTGTTAACAGAAAAGTTTAATCTGGACTTTGCCTACATCCCACCACTGTGTTAAGGACTTGAGTCATGTTCTGTCCCCCCTCCAGGTCTCCCAAAAATGGGTGAAAGCACTCAAAAACCCCTGATCCTGGAGTGGCCTACTGTTAAAATGCCAGTATGGGCTTTTGGGATTATTTATTGCGGTAGCAATTGAAACAGATACATAGTAATGGTCAGAGAGGCCCATGGGGGTGATATTGCTCTTAAATCATCCCCTATCCTGTTTTCTGACATATATCCAATCCGGCCTATGAGATTTTAAAAAGTGTGTTCTGGGCTGAGAGTTCTAGGAAGGAGTTTGTTATCCCCATGGTTTGACGTCGCTGTGTCACACCTTGACTCAGGGACAAGGACTAAAAAAGGGCAACAAAAGACGCTCTCATGGAGGATTCAAAACTATAACAAAAAGCTGAGGTTTTTGTTATAGGAGGTTACAAAAACACAATAAATAAGGTAAGTATCTGGACACAAAAACTGGTAATTCTTGACGCGTGGCAATACACATGGGACGCAAGACGAACTGACATGAGACAAAGGCCGTTTCTCAATTCGCGTTCTCGTGCGTACTCGTGTACTTGCGTTCTCGGTAAACGTCATCAGTGGTGGCCCAAGC
>JAOPJI010000016.1:10046794-10074148 GCA_027122695.1 Merluccius productus
GTCACCATCCCCAGGGTCATGCTTACCTAATGGCTACACCTACTGACGTTTAGGTTCGCCATTATATTTGAACGATACGTTTTTTTATTTGTCGACGGCATTATGTTTCCCAGTAAGCGGGTCTCCAAAAGGTTTGGTACCACTTCGTCCATAGGGGGGCGCTATACTTAGCGATCAAAGTTAAACGCTCAGCCCTGCTGTTCCCCCCCCCGAGCGACGACAATTTCCAACTTGATATGTAGTCCTTACTTAATTTTTCTTTTGGGAAAAATGAATGTTAACCTTTTGGGAAAACTTCAAATATCTTCCCTCTAAGTAACCACCAATCCGAATTACACCACATTGGGTACAGATGCTCTATTTTAACTTATTAAAAGCTATTCATGGATTAAAAATGAAAAAAAGTTTAATCAACATTCAATCAGCCTTGAAACTACGTAGGTATGTGTAAATATATAACCATCTTTATTTATATACGTTCTGTATATAGGAAATGAGCAGCAGTGTTAGTTGCATTTAACACTTCTGCAATGTGTCTTAAAGATGTTCAGAGTGGAACCTTAATTAGCCAGGGATTGTACGATTGGTATCTTCTCATCTAAATGTAGCTTAAACTAATTAAATGAACCATCTAAACTTTTCACCGAAGCAGTCACATTTGTTCAAACTTAGCAAATGATTTGAAAGGATAGATGAACGTCTAAAGAATAAAACCCATCCACACACGGCTGGATGCATCCTGGCTTTATTATATCTACCTCTACATCAATGTGACCTGTCATGAAAAGCACCTTGACATGAGCTTTGTAGCAGTGGGTGGAAAGAAAAAGCGCTACTTTGTAAAACGCTTAGCGGTTTGAAGCAGTCGATGGTCTCCATTATACTTAGCATCAAACCGGTCTAAAAGGTGACGGCTACAGTAAAAAAAACGAAATAAAAATAAAGTGTACAGTGCAGTAACAGTGCAGGTTTAAACCAAAAAGCAACAACCCCCCCCCCCCCCCTGCACCCCCGACAAAGAAAAGTTTCCATTAAAGCAATAACTGTACATGAGTGGGGAAGGTTTGGATGGAGAGTGGTATGTTATCTCCAGGGGTTATCACGAGGAATTTGTCACTTTGTGAAGGATGGTGGTGAGAATGGGGAACAGTGGTGGTCCCAGGGTAGAAAAAACAATCAACTGATCCCCACAATGTCTGCAGTGTGTGTGTGTGTGTGTGCATATGCGTGTGTACATCTGCGTGTGTACATCTGCGTGTGTGTGTGTGTGTGTGTGTGTGTGTGTGTCTAAAGGTCATTTCAAAGACACCAATCTGGAAAAATGAATAAAAACATGAAAGAAAATGTGCTTTTAAAAAATGTTGTCCACCTTCCATTATCCACCTTGATTGTCGGCATAATGAGACTGTGGTATGCTACAGCGTCTGCACACATAATTACATATTTTCTTCCGGTATTTTCTGCACGTATTTTGACCTTCTCAACACCATGACTCGGCTACATCTCCCAGCTCAGTTGTTTGTGTGCCTTTAAACAGGGTTATGCTGCACAAGCTGTTGAAAGACCAGATTTTATTATTATTATTACTATTATTACCTGGTTTATATGTCAACCCAGGAACCCCATTCACTCCCATTGCTTTAATTCAAGATTCGAGAGACGTTATTGCCTTGTGTCACTCCCCCATTCACTTCCACATTTTCGAAGAAAATAAGAATAAGATACATACAAAACAGAAAAACACTAGGTGGTGCGCAGATAACAAAATGCTGCAATCACTAAACATTTCCAGCTTTAAAGGAGCTATAGACGATATTTTAAACATTAACATAGCAGCACAAAACTATTGGCTGTGTAAAGATAGTAAAGTCAAACTCCCTCTGTGTGTGATGTAATCCCAGCATCTCTTTTCTTTGTTTCGATAGCCGGACCATCCGCGCATTCACGAAAGCACACACGCGCCGTGCATGGCTGTTTATGTTAGTCCCTCCCTGCACAACTAAATAGAGAGTGATGTCGCACACAGCTTGACGGCCGAGTTCAGGTCGAAGCGTTCAACAAACCACGTTCTTTGGCTTAAAAAGGCCTCCGACGAAGAGAGAGAGATTTAAGACCATGAGTCGACGTTGGTCTGGCTTTTCCGAGATGGAGAGATGAACATCGTCTTGCTTTCCTACTGTACTTACGTCGTCACATGACATTATTCACAAAGGTAACTTTATGTTGTTGGGTCTTCACACGCAGCTCTGTGGTCCACAAAGACTTGCAGACAACACGAAGGGAGGGAGGGAGGAACGCCAAGTTAGGGGGGAGGAGTTAAGAAGGTAAAGCCATGGCCAATTGTTTTGTTCCGAGAACCTGGTGCTCTAGTGCGACATCTAGTGGCTAAATATCGTCTATAGCTCCTTTAAGGATTAAAAGTCAAAATGGGTTCCTGAGGTGGGGTGGTGGTGGGGTAGTCTTACAAATCATTTTACCCCACTGATGGCTGATGGCACACAAGGTCAAATCTGAAGAAAGTAGAGGCAAAGGATTTTTTTTTACACACATGGTGAGATACATTAAAAAACAGCGTCAAGTGGTGGCTGTGTCTGAGAAATGGGTCACACAGCGCTCTGAAGCTCCAGATGCGCACAGAGGCGTGTCCGTGGCATCGGGTTAGTATCTCAACAAGTACAGTAAATGTCAAAGAAAGAAACTTCCAGGACAGGCCTGCCAGTAGCATGTGCTGGTCCCTTGCTTCCTGCCTTGTGCATAATTTGTAAGAGAACAGACAAGAACATAACTGTGGCAACAATACCAGAAGGACTATCTGTCACAGGCAGAAACTTCATTTTCAGCAGGTAGGTAAAAATACATAAACACATTACATACACACGTTTGAACTCAAGGTTTAAGTTTTAAAAAATGCCATATGCTGGTTACCATGGCTAACTTGAATTACAATGACATCATTTATTTAATATTTATAGACAGTCAGAGTCAGATAAGCATTGTTTTGCATACAGCTACAAGTACATATACATGGATACAGCTACAAGTACATATATATGTATAACATAATAGAATAGGGAGACTCTGCATTAAGACTCGAAGGAGTCGCCACCATTAAAACTTTTAATGGTAATTTGTACAAACGATAACTAGGCTAAACAGTGTATGGATCCTCTGGACCAAGTAATTATACACATAATATTTTGATTTATACATGGTTTTACATATAAATTATATCACACTGACAGGGTAATAAGATTTATCGGAGACCAAAGAGACTACTTAGCTGACAAAGTTTTGGCAGATGGATATTCTCTTCGACGGCATGGCCATTCAAGCCATTCGGTGCATACCAAGTATCATCGGAGACCATACTGCAGTACATAGTCAAGCTTGCACAAGTGTACACAGACTTGGTGATTGATCAGGAAATGAGTATTAAAAATGTAGAACAGCCACGTAGACCAGGTGGTGCTACACAATGGGTACACATTTATTGACGGGATCAGAAGACGACAGAATGGAAAAAGTGGAAAAGTAAAAATCAGATGGAACAAACAAAGAGGCACTGGCAGAATTTTCTTACCGCTGTGCGCAATAACTTTAGCTTGTACGTAACACATGGAGAACTGTGTCACGCAGAAGGTTTAGAAACTCTCGGTTCCTCATGATCTGACATGTGATCATGAGGAATGTGACACCAGGGTGTCACATGCACAACATACTGCAGAGGAATATCAAACTGTAGTGATCCAGAGCCCTGATACTGATGTGGCAGTGATTGATGTAAGTCTGCAGACAGATTCACCATGTAGGTTGTATTTTTTCATAGGACTTGGCAACAGAACAAGGATCATTGACTTAGCTACGGTGCCATCAGCTCTTGGCACAAGTGTGTTTTCGGCACTTACTGGCCTCCATACCGTCTCAGGTTGTGACTGTACAAGCACCTTTTATGGGAAGGGCAAAATTAAAACATTGTCTGTTGCTTGCGTCAAAGAGGAATACCTGACTGAATTTACAAATCTGGGTAGCATTTTAAAACCTGGACCAGTCTACCTATGAACTACTTTCCAAGTATGTGTGCCACCAGTCATCTGCCGAATATGTGAACGATGCAAGATACAAAGCATTCTGCATGGCATCGTCAGCTTTGCCAGGACTATCCATCAAAGTGACGCCCTATAAAACACTGCAACAATGGGGAGTCAACAGTGACCTGGATGACTAGAAATCCTGCCCCTGAAAATGTGTTGCAGGTAGTCCACTGCAGTTGCAAGCAAGGCAACTGTGAGACTGGAAGATGTTGCTAGATGTCCGCAAGACTGTCTCGTGCTTACCTATGTCGGTGCCAAAATTGTGCGAATGGGATGGCTCTGACGATAGTGATGAGTAAGAGACGCGCTGTGTTCCCCGGGACGCACCATGGCAGTCTGCGTAGTCGGGCACAGGCTGCTGCAGCTTACTGAGGAGGGAGTCCTGCAACGAGACAGAACGCTTCTGCTGGGTGATGATTTCAGGGGGGGTTAGTGGTTTCTGATCTACTGCTTCAGTCTTCAATTCTGCCATGTGGGACCGGACCCCCCCCCACGGAGTCGCTGGATTCAGACTGCAACCACGGAGATGGGCGCACACCACAGACGGCAGGAATGGAACGGTTAAGTTGTTATGGAGAAGTTCTTTGTGCTGATAGGTACATTTTGGAATGAGACTGCAAAGCTTTGACCTTCTTAGTATTGAAAAAGGCTTGTATGCTGTTTATCTATTTAAAAATATGTATTTTTTGTAATAGTTTGTCTGTAAATGACTCAGCTGTTGTCCTTTTCTCTCCCCTGCAAGGATTTGGGATCGAGAACACATGGCTGGTCATCCGGTTTCTGGATTGATGCACCAACCTATATGTGGCAGTTAATAAAATTACTTCTTTGTGTTTTACAATTGAACCCACAACCTCAGCATTGTTAATGCCATGCTCTACCAACTGAGCTACAGGAGTTACATTGTAATGATTGTAATGATGAGACATTGTAATGATTAGTGATGAGATGCTTTAACATTAACATTTAATTGCATACCATATTTTGGGCTGATTTTGAGCTGTAATGCATCTATTGTAGAATTGTCAATTTCTGGAAATATTCAAAATGAAGGGGGGTGGGTTAGCATTTTGATTCATTTTAGCTATTTTCAGAATCAGATTTATTGCCAGATAAGTTTTCTCAGTAATGGCGGTGTAATGATGGTGCACCATCATTGAGTGATTTTTTGATAAGGGGGCCATTTGAGGTCCTGGGAGATGGTGGAGCCCAGGAAGCGGAAGGACACCACAGTGGTGTCTTGGAAGTCACCCAGGGTGATGGGGGCTGGTGGGGCTGCGTTATTTCAGAAGTCCACAACCATCTCCACTGTCTTTAGAGCGTTTAGTTCCAAGTCGAATTGTGCATTTTCTTTTCTTCCTCTGCTTACACAGTGGCTACTGAACATTTTGACATTTCATGGTCTAAATTCACACTTGAGTATACTAATGCATGAATACTTGTCTCAGATGTTTAGGTACATGTATAAATATCAGTTTGAGAGTTATTTTGTGTTGCTAAAGCAAAACCAGCAGCATAAGATTTTTTTTTTTCTTCATATTTATATACATCATAGATCATCAGGATCATGACAGAAAACTGCAGGATATTTTGCAGAGAACCTTTAACACAAAATCCAAAAGGGTGTTTTGAAAAAATGCATTTTAAATAAAAAAAAGTGCCCAGGTGTGGGAATGAAAATCACTTTCAGGCTACTTTTTCTTAGTTTACCTTAAGGCCTATTTGGGCTTGAGTGCTTCAAGGTCTTTAGATTTTCTAAGGCTAGAAGGCTGCATAATAAGCAACTGATGTAACCTGTGCGGTTTCTTTCATCGATACGCTACTAATGCGTAGAGCAGGAGGAGTTGGTAGTGAGTACAATGAACTGATAGTATGAACATTTAAAGAGATAAACTTTCCTTCAATGCAGAGTGCTTTGGAAGACTGAGGCCATCTTATGACTAAGTAAGGAAAAAATGAAGTTTAGCAAGGAAGAAGAATACGTTATTAAGCATGAGGGGGAATCTCGCCTATGTAGGGTTCTATATTTAATGTTTCAAAAGGTAAAAATAAAGGAATATTGCAGAAAAGTTAGTGAATTGTCCCAGGCTAATGGTTTTAGAATGGTAGGAATACAATATTAAACATCCAGTTAGCGCCACATGCTCTGTGGGGAGAACAGGTGGCATATTTTTTATATATTTTTATGTGATACAATCAAAACAAACATGTTTTACTTAGCAGACTTATCAGTTGAATAATGACACAAACACATAAATCCAAAAAAACGAACACATGGGGAAAGCACTGCATTATTCAAACTGCATTATGAAAGTATGATGTGTTGCTTCAATATGCACACACAAAACATTTTGTTCTTGGGAGTGTTTTGACACAGTGTACATTTTGGATGCATGTTTAATAGTGGTGTAGCAGTTTCGATTGTAGTTCGGAAATCGATAAGTTTGATTTCAAACTGCGAAATGTAAAAGGAGATCAGGATTCTGCTATTGACTTCACATCAGACCAGTGCTCCACTAAAAATGAGTCGCCGTCCGCGTTGAGTCAACACAGCAGCCACAAAACAATCAATGTACACGATGTGTCATTCGCCATTGATAACTGAAGCAAAGTGTTGCACTAACTTACAAATGTACAACATGTAAAACAGCTAATAACAACATTAACATTTAATTGTATTAGTTTAGACAACTCATGTATCTGTATGCTGGACTGGTCTGAAAGCATACTAAGTTGAAAATCAATAATGTGTTTTAAATTCATACAATCTTCTAAACTATATTTTTTCTCACTGTATACGATGTGGGTGGCCATGTTGAAATAACGTCAAATTACATTGAGGCTTGAACTAGGGGTTGAGAAATCATACCCGAGTTTCAGACTAGGAACTCTGAGTTGACCCTCTGTTTTTTTTTTTTATTATATATATTTTTTCCTATAGGAAGTGGGAATTTCGGACCTCCGAGTTATAATCGAACGCAGCATAATGCGTGCTGGTATGCTAGCGTCAATGACAACAACAATATAGCCTGCGCTGCTGTGACACTTCCTGTTATACGGGTCCATAGTCCAATATATACGGACCTATACGCCCCTCCAAAACTATTTGGTTAGCGGCAGGAGGTTTAGGCTAATGCATAATTATCGTTATGTCTTATTATATATATCTATTTTTGTTATTTATAAATGTTACTATGAATAGTTTAAAGTTATTTAATGAGAACCAAGTGTTTTTTTCTTTATAAAACAAGTTGTGTAAGCCTAGCCATCAGCATTGTTAAAAAAGCCTACAGTCAGACAAACACTGCTGTCAAGAAAAAAGCAAATTGCTGAACACCAAGTGTTTCTTCTGGGGTGGAAAAAATAATAATTATGTATACACACCTGCTTTTGGAAGGTGTTGAATGAAGGGAAAGCATATAGAAATGTGCTGTGTGCGCGCCTGTGCATGTTTATGTAAGGCTTGGTATAATTAAGTATTATTTGGTATATTTGCGCAGGCACCTGAGCATTTACTAAAAAACAACAAACGCGATCTTTTGCAAATTGTGACAATGTTTCTGCCATCAAATTAAATCTGCCACCATAATGGCATAGTCTTCATGATGCAACACTACAAATAAACACCCTATAGTTAGCCCAAAGTGGCAAAAAGCGACCATTTATGTAATTTTTCAGAATCGGAAAATGACGTAAGGTCACACGAAGAGCAAAAGTTGAGCTCCTTTCCTGTACTGAGCAGGTGATGGGGTGAGGGGGAGGACAAATAAATAAAGAAAGAAAGAAACGGCATAACAACATGGTTTCCAACATAATAAAATACAAAAATATAAACCATTTGCCAATGCCACAGGCAAATCGGGAACAAAAACACTAGGTATCAAGGTGTTTCTAATCTATATAGTGTATGTTATTACCTTCTATAATGGCTCAGGCCAGTCACAATGGCTGAAAGGATAATGTCTTTATACCGAACAACACTAGATTTTTGTGATTCTTCTCAGCACAGCAAGGAGCAAGGTGATGTAGTCCTTTGCCAAAAAAATAAAGGGTGTTAAATTCAAGGAACCTCTTTCATAGCTATTTCTGAGAGAGCCTGTTAAGGCCACACCTTTTCAACTATGGGAATCACAGTGGGGGATCTGACGAGAAGGGGAGTGGGTGGTGGTGGTGGTGGTGGTGGGGGGGGGTCAGAGGTGATGTTTCCTCGCTGCTAAAAAGCTTAATGGACACAGAAGAGAACTCCCTATTGAAGCTTCAAAAGAGAAACAGAAATAGGTGAGGCACAGGGAAAAAGGAAAACATGAGGAGGTGAACGGGAAATGTGGCCGAAAAGTGGCTTGCCGGTAAATTCGCTCCATAGTGTCTCACTCTTGTCAACGTCGCCTCTGTGCTTTCAGTAGCCTCTGTGCTTTGTTAAGTGCTTCTAAATGCCTCGTCAATAAGGACAAATTGGCTATTATACGCCATTATTAGGTTCATTCATCCGATAACTGCAATCCTGGCTCGTATATCATTTTAGTCTGATGTCAATGATAATAGTTCATGTCAAGGTAAATAGCAACATCTCTTATAGTTTAGCATATTATGATTGTTCCCTCAAGTCCTTCATGAGCTGAAGAGACGTGCTCATGAATCACGGCCATCTAATTATGTGGGACGCACAAAAAAAATCATACAAAGGCTAATATATACACAACTAAAGAGTAAAAAAAATTAGACACTGCTCTGCATACTGCTACACTGCAGACATTATGAGCTTAGCAAAAGTTAGAAAATATAAAAGCTTACTATGTACAACCTACCTAACCTATTTCTATAAAATCTACTGGATGTGTCTTCTTTGATTCCAGCATCCTCCTCCTCCTTGACCTCAGTGCAGCATTCGATACCGCCAACCACTTCCTCCTCAACCACCTGCAGTCCTACATTGGCATAACCGGTTCAGCACTTGCATGGTTCAAATCGTACCTCTCCGACAGATTTCACTACTATCTCCGTCAATAACTGCAGATCCGGTACTACCCCAGTCACCCACGGTGTTCCCTAAGACTCGGTGTCTGGTCCCCTCCTCTTCATCCTCTACATGCTCCCTCTCGGTCACATCATACACCACCACAGACTACAGTTTTACTGCTATGCTGATGACACTCAGCTGTACATCTCCACCAAAACCATCAGTTCTGCCACTCTCACCAAAGCTGCCTCACTGAAACCTGTATGAACAGCAACTTCCTCAAGCTCAACTGCAATAAATCTGAGTAATGTATAATTTGTCCCAAATCCCTCCTCCCTTCCGCCCTCCCTCAACATAAATGTCACAGCTTCCCTCCCAGTGCGAAACCTTGGTGTCATCTTCCATCCTACCTCCCCCTTCAAGCCAAACATTAACCACATCACTAAAATGTCTGTTTTCCGTCTCCATAATAATGCCAGGCTTTGTCCCCTTCTCTGCTGCAGAAACACTTTTTAAGGCATTCATAACCTACAGACTCCTCCTCACATTCAAATCCCTCAAACCTCCTGAGCCCCAGCAGCAGGACCAAGCACCGTACCTTGGGGGTACAACATGTTGCAGATTCGAATCTATAAGGTCAAACATTGTCTGAAAAAAGTATTGGGTGTTTTATAACTTATTATTTATAATTTATTATTATATACATTATAATTGCCATTTTAAATGCTTAATACCGTTTTTCAATCAACAAATAAATGCGCTAAAAAGTGGGCCACTTGCATTATGACCATTGCACATTATCAGACAAAACATGACAACTCACTAAATTAAAAGTTATAAAATTAAATACTAATTAAATACTAAATATATTAATACAATGTAACAAAAAAAAGGCTGAAAAGTGTGTCGGCTCTCAGGTAGTGAATGTGTTCATTGCACCAGTTGAGCTGTTAGGTAGGGAGGCAAGACTAAATAATCATCCAAAATAAATATTTTGTCTGTCAAAAGACGCGATAACAGTGATTCTCATTTTATTGATCTGCTTACTGAGTAAGCAAGCCGTTCGCGTGAGCAGCTGTTCACTTAAACTCAGTAGGCCTAAAGAAAATTAAGACACACGTAGTAAATATAATCTGGCGGATCATGGTTTCTTTAATGTGAACCGGACTGAACTGATTGACATTTCAACGATACGCCTCCGGAGCGTCTGGAGTAGCTGAGTGCTGCTGTGTGCGGCAGCAGAGTTCAATCCTTCAGTGGGATTACAAGCTTGTTCATACATCCTATTATTCTATATCTGCTAAAACAGGAAGCCTATTCAAATTAAGTCATGAAAAGACCAACTGATTGAGAAAGGCAGCGCACTTGACATGGCCGCAGTTACTGAGCGCTGTTGAGAATTGTGAACCTGATTAAATGAAATTATTAAAATTAATGATTAGATGTTTTGGGAAACTACATGTTGTTTAACATTGGTTAATTATGCCAATTAAAAGCATTGACTCATTCTGATATGCATATTTATTTCATATTGCATTGTAACAGTGCATGGTGTGCTTCTGGGGTTTATATAGGTCTATCGGCAGAAATGCTTTTCTCAGAGAGAAAATAAAACACAGCAACGGGTAGTTGTTTAGTTTACTACTCGCCCACATATAAATAAATCATTTTAGTCAAATGTATGTAAGTTATTAAAGGTCTATAGTATAAAAGCAATCATCCACAAATCAAATCGACTCAAGAAATCATGCATTCTGATTTAATTGAGAGGATGTGACGTCAAAGCGCAGACCTGATATTAGACTAATATTGAGTAACGTTTATTTCTTTTGTTTAAAATCAAACAGATATCCCTATTAGCTGGCTTGAAGACATAGATGCTACTTAAGGTCACAGCCACGTCAACAGAGCCGATGCTCTCTGGTGCTGCTAGAGGCTCATTTTGGCAAGAGAGGCTGCTAGTGTGCAAAACGGTCTTAAGAAACATTTGAGGCCGGAGTGAAAGTCCCGACATTTAGACAGTGATGAATTTCAAAAGCGTGAGTTTGTTGAGACACAGTTGCTGGGTGGAGTCCACCAGCGATAGCATAGTCTCCCAGTCTGTCACCGTCTAGATTCATATGATTAATAAATACAATAACCTTGTCTGCGAGAATTCATTTATCCAACTGTGTTGTCTAAATGTGATTGTGGAAACACATTTTGAAAGGCTCCTTTAGTCATGTGAAACAAAGTGAGGGAGTGAAGATGGAAAAAAATAGAAATTCAACACTTGAACCAATTTCTAGAATGTTGCCTCAAGAACACATTCGCATACATGAGACATAAGACGTAAGTCTTATCGGCTTAGAAGGCATTTTAGTATTGCAATGAAATATTTACCATTATGTATAGTGTCCTCATATTGGATGGCATTGAAATGTATTCATTCACACAATTTGAATAAACATTTCAATGTTAAGATGTTTCCACTGCCACCCCATTCATTGCTGCTAAACGGTTTCATTTGATGCTGTGTTGAGTATTTTATCTTTCATCGCTTCATGGAATTCAATAAAATGTACACCATGTGTCAATAAAAATGTGCGGATCCGCCCCTGCTGCCCCTGAATGGGGGGTCGAAGCACTTGTCATTTGAGTGCACTTGACATGTTTGTTATGTAGTCAGCTTCGAGCAATCAGCAATTATAATACTAAATGCATTATGATGAATCTCGCCGGCATTATGGGCGGATGCTATTACCAAACAGATCGTTATCACAGCCACACGCCCACTTGGTTTTAAACCGATGACAAATGAAAACAAATGACTAAAATGAAATTCAGATGTCTAAAAATATGGAAATCTAAAAAATACGGCATCCTGGCCTGTGATTGTGGGCATGAATACAGAGACAGCGTGTGTGTGGGCAGTTGAGGTTGTCCTTCCTCCCTGTCATTATATTTGAAAATGCATTTAGGGACACATTTAAAAACATACACCACAACGTTTTAGTTTTCTACTGCGCTAGTATTGCAATACAATCAAATGGTTCACCTTGATTTAAAAGCTGATAACACTGTAGGCTGCAGTGCTGAACATGAAAGAAACACAGCGTCTACAATGGTGTGTTTATGCAGGAAACAGGTTCAGTCTTAAAGGAAGACTTTAAGTCATTTAGTCTAAAAGGAATAATACAGGCGTAAAACTTTGACATTCATTTCAGGGTTTATTTTTCTGATATTTGTAATATTTTATTTTGCCACTGGCTGTTGTTGAAAGCTAGCTAGACATTCGGCAGTTTGCTTTGATACAATATCAATATGCCACATGGGCAATTAACGTGACAACAGCCGCAAGATTAGAGAACTGGTGACTCTCAGGCTAGCTGGGAGAGCTACGCTAGCTCGCTATGGCTAACTTTAGCGTAGCCAGTCCTGGAACACGCAATGACAATGATGCTGCACTTCGATCGTGTACCGCTCAATTTTGTTGGGAAATACCAATTCCAAGTCCCGAACTGAAAAAAAGAAACCTTTCGCAGAGTTGTAGCCAAGACTTAAAGAAAGAAAATGGATATCCAATGAATCGATAGATCGCTAGACTGGTCTGGGACTGCATGTCGAAAACCTAGATGCATTGGCCATATCTGGGCTCCCCGCTGCCAGAACAGACCAAATCGACCGGGTTAACAGTGACTACCGGGCCGTTTCCTCCCCGAACGAGGCCATGCCTCGGCAGCTGTATGGAGATCATGGCCACCACGCCCCGAACTTGCAAAGCCAAAGTGCAGTCTGGATTTACGAGGCTGCTGGCCCAGCAAAAATGTGTGTCCTCTTACTAAATTACAGATTTCAGCCATAAATGTAATATGCAGTGATTCTGAGACAGAGCCCCTGAGTTGGAATGAAACTAATATCTGATGCTTAGGGTTGACGCTACAGCGATTTGAAGACACACTCTCCTATTAAACACCATTGTAACTGCTGCAGCAATGACTCGGTGTGACGTAGTAGCAGCTACAGAAATCGAGCTCAGCCGCAGCAAAGTGAAATACAACACAAAACGGTAAAATAGGACCTGGGGTGTGTTGTACATCACCAGCAGACATCTTAACGATGTCAAAGTGTTTTAGGCTGTAGTTTCACTTAAAAACCCCCCGCCAATGGCGTGTTGTTGAGTGTGCCCTTCTCGGTGCGGCTGTCACTTGAACTGCTTTTTATAACAACTGCTGCACCTATGCAGTCACAAGTAGGCTACAGATGGTGGGGGTAAAAAAGTGTGGAAACTTTCATTTGAAATAAATAAACTTTGTTACTGCTAAAAAAGAAGGGAACGATTAATTATCCTGGGGTTTAGAGGGCTAGTCTACTTTAACTTGAGCTATTAAAGCAAGGCTATTCAACTCTCTTCAACCGATAATAAAATGCAATAAAAAGCCATGTGATGTATGGAATGACAAATCCTTGAATATAAAAAAAAAAAAAAAAAGCTGCTGCTATAGTGCGACCCAAACAATAGCGCCCAAATGTAATTTTTCGCTAGCTTCATATAGGACTCAACTCGATTCAGGACATGAAAATCCGTAAACAGAATTTTTCGCATCTGTCCAGACACGGCCATGTGCTTCGGGATTTAAAGGCCCCATGAAACAGTACTAGTGATATTTGGTTCTGCATATTAAGGTATTTCGACGAGACTTGTCTTGGATATTAATTTGGTTGTTAAAGTAGCCAATAGCGCTGAATGTGTCGCCAGATTGACAGCACAACATGGAAAGCCACAACGACAGCCTGCTCTCTGTTGACTCCTCGTCACCACCTTTGTTTACGGCCTGCGGATTTTGCCGACGTATACATGGACAAATCGGACAGGGATGAAAATGAGGAAGACGGCCACGATGAAGTCGTTGGGAGTGAGGCCATAATACGTTCGAGCCAACCGGCAGCGCTGCTGGTGAAGGAGAGACGCAGGCTCATCCCCGCGATAGAGCCGAAGCATTTTCATTGGATGCGAAATTAGTAAATGCCGGATTGCAGGATGAGTCATCAAACATTTGAAACTCTTTTACAGGAAGAGAAAAGACAGGGATTTTGATATATTTACATATATTTGGCATATAGCAAAAGATAAATTAACAATTAACACAGGGACACAGGATTAACACAGGATTAAAAATGTGTTTTTCATTTCATGGGGCCTTTAAAGGGACTGGGAATGTGTGTGTGTGTGTATATCTGTGTGTGTTGACTAGAAGGGAAGAGGAGGGGATGGGTGGGCAGTGCCGAACCCTGCGGACAAACCCAGTAGCTGTAAAAGTAATAGCCTGGGCTTGCGCCGTGATAAGTCAGACAACGCCTCGAGTTCGCTGATCCACTGCCAGCAACGGCCATTTGTCAGCGCTGACGTGGAACTCCCACCGCCGCAGGAAAATCACTTTGGACAGGTGAAGCCGTTTCACGTCATCCTGCGCTCCTCTTATCACTAGACTTATCACTCTTATCACTTTCACTCCAAGCTAGTAGCCGTTTCCTTTGTTTTTTCGTGCTACTTTTCTTTATTTATTGTCGTGTGTGTGTGTGTGTGTGTGTGTGTGTGTGTGTGTGTGTGTCGTGTACCAAAACATGGCATATATTTTAATTTGAAAGAAGCTTGTCTCACAATGTTTTACAAGTAGTGAAGCCTTTTAAATGCATGTCTTATTTATTTGGGTCCTTAATCTTGTTTTTGTTTTTTAATATTGATTTGCATCTCTCAATGTGTGAAATAAACAAAAATGAACATAACTAAAATAATACAAAAAATATAATGTGTATATTTCTGTGGCTTCCGATGTCAATTAAAACGAATACATTTGTGCCTCTAGATGGATGATCACATTGGGCAATTTTAATCAAAAGTTTTGCACAAGCTGTGGTTTTGCATACAAATGACTTCAATTCCAAATTAGGGGGGGACTGACTCCACACCTAGAAAGTCGAAATCCATCAAAACCGCTGGCAGATATGCGAGTTCAGTCCCCCCCAACCAAGTGTGTAACTTTTCATCCCTTAAAATGGCCGAGTAATTTCCTAAGTTCCAGATATAATTATGCCGGAAGAGAGGAGACTCTTAAGAGTTGTTAAAATGTCAAGCTGTATTCCAGCGAATCTGATTTCCTTTAATTAAGTTGTCTCGCCTAATGATGGACTGTCTGGCGGGGGAAAAAAAAAACCCTGTCCCGCTCCCAGCTCTTGGCCTTAGAGGAAGTGTGTAGCGCCACCGTACCGAGGTTTCATCAGGATCACAGAGGCAGCCTGAGGGGTTGAAGCATTTAAGTGTTTGACTACCACCACGCTGCTCCTCCTAAGAGGTGTTTGCTTGTGCTCATCACGTCGTCCTTTTAAGGACAGACATTAAAATGGAGCCATCAATTCGACATATGGCTCGACCTGTTCGGACATCAAAATAAACAATAACCCATTTTTATGGGTGACATTTGCATCAGGCAAGTTTAACAGCAGCAGTCAAACGGTTTGCTGTGTAACTGAGTGGCATAATTACCTTTCACATTTGCACTCCAATCAGGGACACAAAAAGATCTTGCATACACCTGACCCTGGCTAAATATAACGCCGAGACACGGTGTGGTAAAAATGTTCTTGGAGCGTGGTTGGTTTAAATGAAGAGACGTTAAATCACATTTATTTTCGTATATACCTGTATAAAACGTAGTATTACCCTTGCATAAATAATTCCCATCCAAAGTGTGGGATTACGTCACTGCAATTATTTTGCTTCACATGATCGCCGCAAGTGGTCTTGGATCGTTCCTCTCAACAGTGTTGTAGTGTTGCTTCTACAGAATCAGTGCTTGGTAATGACCTGCATTATAATGAGCTTTTCTTTTGAATTTGAATAAGCTCGCTAAAGCCAAGACACGGGCATGTACTTGGTGGTTGCAGACTGACCTTTTTCGACACCTGTAAACACCGGACAGCAACAAAGCAAGAAACTAATTGCTTTTTACCTCAGCCATTATCTTTTAAATACAGATCCAGATTGTGCCCCTGTTAAGCTTGCATCCAATACTTGCTCTGCCTGGGTGCTGTTAACCTTTACAGAATAAGGCAGCCACACCTCATCTCCTTGGGAGAGAACATCATTGCTATGCACCCCCCCAGCTTTGGAAACCAGCCAGTAGCGCACCCCCCCCCCCCCACACACACACCTCCGCATTTCATATCTCTCGCTTCTCACAATCGATCTGGTGCACAAGACACACATCACTTGAAATGGAATGATTGACATTGATGGATGATTGTGTGTTTAGGTTGCTATATGGTGGACTAGTGTGTGTGTGTGTGTGTGTGTGTGTATGTTTAGGCTAGACCTAATCTGGGATCCAACGGCACAGAGTCTGGGGCCGGAAACCAGAAACTGCAAGGGGAGGAGTTACGCCTCGTTTCCTGTTTCGTTACGTTAGATTTTCTACCGAAGAGAAACTCATTGTCGTGAGTGGGTGAAGCTTTCAGAAGGGGATGCTAATGAGGGGATTTGCTAATGAGGGGATTTGTTGGTGTTGATTTGAAACCTTTGCAGACACGTTTTTACAGTTTATTACTGCTGGCCGTGTTTGTGTTCGCCAATGACGTGGTTACAGATCCCCGCCTCCAGCAACGTGATTGGTCGAAACACATATTAAGACGAAAGAAAGTGAAACGCCCGTTCATCCAGATTTGAGCTCAGACTTTAAATATTTATCTAAAGTAAAATTGTGGGACTAGGATGGACCAGAGGATAGACTAGTGTTTGTATGCGAGTGTTTTCAGACCCCTATATAATCAACTACTGTGTGTGTGTGTGTGTGTGTAATATATTCAGACTCCTATATAATCAACTAGTGTGTGTTTGTATGTGTGTGTGTGTGTGTTCCTTGTTGGCTGTGGACCCGCCACATTGAGTTGTTCATTTAACTGAGAGAACATGCCAACGATTATGTTTCCGTCCATTTATATTGATCGCTACTACTTTTACTTTATCTCCTTTCCTGTGCCGGATATAATCAATAATAATACTGATTCACCCTGCGGTTGCAAGCCATTAGATCTGATCTATTGTTTAAAAAGCTGTGGGCTATTACTGCTTGACATGTTTCACTTGGCGTGACACATTTTTAGTTTTTTGATCGACACAATACTCAGAAGCCCGTGGCTCACGCTGCGTTGCACCAGAAATGAGAAAATACTACAGAAAATTGATGAATGAAAAGAAAATGAAACAATGTCATCCAAACAACAACTTAGTCAAGACGAGATGTACACTCTGTAGTCTTCGGCAGGTTCAACATTTTTCCTTAATGAAACACGCCATCCCTCTCGTTTGTCGTACTTCATGATTCATTTTTTTTGTTGTTGTTTTGTTTTCATCTGCCGGCTTGTTCCCAACACATCCCGGAAATAAATGGAAAACCAACTGTGCCGTTAGAGCAGCTCAATAGCCAATAAAGTTTGAGTTGAATAATGTAAAGTGCTAACCCCCTCCTCCCTCGGCGGCAGAACCCCACCGACGTGAAGTGGTTCGGCATCACTCAGCGGCGCCAACAGGAACCACCCGTGAGTAGAAAACATCAGGTCCGGGTATAATCTAAATCTCATCAATAACACAGGAAGCAGCGCAGGCACCTCGCCTAAAAGCCAATCGCTGCTGCCAGCCAACCACACCTCACTAGCTCACGCAGAATAATGACCGCTATGGACGCACGCCGCCGCCGCCGCATAGCGCAATTTCTTTTTTCCCACCTGGTTTCTGGGTCAGCTGCAAAGAGCGATGAGGTGCAGGGGGGGGGAGGGGTGGCTGGGGGTGTAATGGATGGACTCTTCACAGCCAGAGTGGAGGAGTGCAGGGAGGTGTAGGGGAGGAGCGCAGGGAGGTTTTAGGGGAGAGGCTGCGGGAATTTACTGCGGGTGAGAGAGGTGGGGAAGCTGCAGGTGAGAGAGGGGTGGGAGGGGAGGGAGGGGAGGAGGGTGTTTGCCAAAGAATGTCAAGATTCAATTCAGCATCGTTCAGCATTCGGTATCGCCGCGTTTTCACATCCAACGAGGGAATGACAGCGGCTTTAAGTTCGGGACCTCCCCTTTCAGTGTTAGGATGTGCTTGTCTCGCAACCCGCCCACGCCCCATCCCTCTTCTTTGCCTCCCCCCTTCCTCGGCCATTTCCCACACATACTCACTCTTCCTCACCCAGTCAATGTGCTGCACTACGCCGATTGATTTGGATGCACTCTCTTAATAGCACAAGGGTCTTTAAAAAGAGCCAATATGTATAATTGGACCGGCGATGTCAGCGACGGGCGAACAGTGCACCACTATATTAGTATTATAGGGTGTAACACACTTTCATAATAACCACCAGAGTTGTGTCCCTGTTACAGCCAAGATGATATTAGTAACTGCTCCTTTAGTGTCATCTGTTTTTCTTCGAAGTCACGGTGAGGGGGGGGGGTGGGGTGGTGCTCCTCCAGAGACATGTTTTATATACTTAATTCCCTCTAAAAGGGACCAAATTGAGTTTATATTTTCCAGCATCTATGCATCTAATACATTAGCTCGGGATGTTATTAGGTCAATCAAGCCCCTTGCCTCTCAGGAGATGACAAGATGCATCCGTCTTGCTTGACTGGACTCTCGGATTAGATTGCGTGGGGGGGGCTCAATAGGGAAAAGGCCCTCCAGTAACTGATTTAAGTCAACTCTTGAAGTTGTTAAGATGGAAGATATCAGGCTTGGTATTTTTCATTTAGATAGTGTATTCAGGGATAATTGTCTTAAAGTAAGAGAAAAAACTTTTTTTTTTTTAAATGATTGATTTCTGTCATTTTCTGAATTCCACAAAAGCACTGTTTATGGAGCGGTTTTACAGAGGCTATTGATCGTGCACAGTGACAGCGGTGATCCACAGTTATAATTATAACATAATAACATAATATCCATGCCGACCACAAAACGTGACTATTTCATTTTTATTTTTGTGTTTTTGTTTTCATTGTTGGCTCATACGGCTGCGCTGATTTACTGTACAAATGAGACAATTAAACTGAAATCAAAACACATCCTGCACGTTTCTTAAAACCTTTGACTTCCTTATTATTAATATTTTGAAAGTTTACTTCAGATGACAGGCAGATTGTCATTTTATAGTGAAATGGCAACGATTCACCGCACCGTTATTCGTATTTTTATAATGGACTCAAGCTGTTTTGATTGACAGACAATATCTTGGTCGGTGATTTTGCTGCAAAGCATTACAGAGACATACTGACATTAGATACTTTAAATGAATAAAATAATCATACATTAAAATAAATTACCTGTATATTATCATGGACAATTGTTACTTTAGTTCAGTTTGTCAGCGTAAAACATTCCAACAAAGTTTTATCAAGTGCAACTTGCCGATATTAAAACAGATAGGAAACATAGAAACAGTGAAGTGCAGTGTTAAGATACTGTTTGACACCCTGCACATGTGACTTACGCTTGTGTGTGTCCTTCTGCACGTATGACCCACTTATTATGAACAGCTTCGGAACCGAGGCCATTTTTTGAGTACCCTATTAGGGACAAACGGACATGATCCAATTTGACTGACACGTTAAGTGATGTGACTTTAAAAGCCTCCAGGCAGCCTGCTCATAATATGGACCCATTTTTTCTGGCCATCATCGCTACCTGTCAATCGAGATGGATGCCCACTTGGCCGGTATTGAGTGTAGCATGAAAACAAATATAAATTTTCGCAGCAGCCTTTTTAATCAATAGATGTTTCTCCTTAATTGTATTTCCTGTTACGACCCAATGAGCTGCGCCAATTAATATAGAACACAGCGTTACGCTATTAAGCTACTATTGCTGCGCATGTTACTGAGAGGGTTTGCGTTGATTGAATTTTCATAGCAATTTGGTGTGCGTGCCTTGAGGAACCAGTAAACATTGGGAATACACAACAAATACAACCACAAAACACGAAACCAACAACAACAGATTTGGGGCTTTGTTTTTTTTTTGCCCCTGTTCCCAGTGAACTCGATATTCACGAAGCACAACAGCTATTTCAGGATAAGGCTTTCGAGAGGACGCAGTTGCTTATTACGAATTTGAGCCATAATTTGAGCCGTAATAAGAAAGAAGAGTGCTCTGCTAAAGATGGCGTAATTGTGGAGCTTTAATGTGCATGTGTGTGAATAGCATGCTCTTTAAGTCCCATACATGAGAGGGAGGAAGGCTCCCAGAGGGTCCAGGTAACCATTCATCATGCTGGGATAGATATCGCCACCTCTGTGGCTAGTTAAAATGTACTGCTGAGCGCACAGATACTGCATAGTCGTAACACATTTATCCCACCAAGTCGCAGCGTTATGAATTGCATGTTTATAACTTAATCAATCACGGGCCTTGTTGGCTGCCTCGTCGACGAGGTTGTTTTCTCCTGAAACCAAAAAAACATAAAAATGGATTCACCCACCTGAATGCAGCTGTAAGATAAACACGGGCACAAGGCAGTCTATTGTTTTTGTTGCGTTGTCGCGGTGGATAGATAGCGGCCTGCTAACGCTTGTGTCCACCGCATGAATGTCCCGGCCTTGAGGTGGTTCATAGCTAAATCTGAGGTATCGCTAGATACGACGGCAACAAAAATGTTCGGCACCCGAAAAGCCTTGAAATTTTTGGTCTGCGCCTCAGGAATTAAGAGGCCCGCGTCCTCGCTCTACAATAGGAGTTTGGATATTGAGTTTGGCCCCGTTTCCAATTCAAAATGATTTTATTTTTTTTATTCTCAGAGCTGTAGGTAATGCTCATTGATGTGTGAAATTATGAGTCACTATTATAAAGGGTCCATCACATGACTCGTCGCTGTCTGAACTCTACCTCATTCAGCTGAGAAGTCTGAGCCCACAGGTTCATTTACATCACAATGTACATTATTGATTTAGATGGAGCTCTTGTATAAAACGCTTTTAACTGATGTGCCCTCTGGGTTGCTGATAGCTTGGGTTATGAACCATAACAAAGAAAAGTAATCTTGGCAGAGTGGAAATTATGTCAATCATATTTTGCCAGTGACATGCCTTGATTCTTGCACAATTCCTTTCCACTTTACCCATTTCCCAATAATAAAATAAGCACACAATATTATTTTTAGTTACTTTATTAATTACTTGGAACATATTTATTATTCAAACTTTTCATAAACACGCCTAATCTAACCAACACAACAAACATTACGATAATCCCGTCTCACCTGTTCCTGGTAATTAGTGCAAAGGCATTAGGCCAACATTTATATTTTTTATAGATTCAAGGATTTACTACTTAGTTATTTAATTGGTTGTGCTCAACATAATAGCTGACTTTTATTCCATATCGTGATTCATTTGAATGATTATGTGTGATTGAATAATCTTTTCTTTTCTTCTCAGTTTCTCATTCGAGAATGGATCGTTCCAATCAAGGGAGCCGGCCAGCAGTTTATTTAAAGGTCCTGTAGACAAACTTTTTTGCTTTAACGTATAAATATGAAGTAACCATCGGTGTTTAGATTGGTTCCCTTAGCTTCCCTATGAGCCTCGCTTTCACAATGCAGCTCTGTCTGCCGCCGGTTACGATCTCCCGGGAAGAATTAAGGCTCACTTTACGACTAACGCATCAACCATTGCGTGTGCAACCAAACCAGGAGGAATAGCGCGTTTGTTTACCCCGGTAGCTATCCCCATTAGCTATCCCCAGTAGTGGAAATGGTGGACGGGGGAACAACCGAAGTAAAGACAATCTGATGACACCACTTATATCTGCGTATGCTATTTTTTAGTTGCATTGAGTAAACAACCTGAAGAAAACCTTGTGTCGCGACTCGCCAGGCTACCAACCCATTCGCTTTTCTCAACACATACTATATAATTTGTATCTGCTTTTATGTCTCCGTTATAGACTTAATGAATGAATAAACGGTTTTCCTCCTCATGTTTTCTTCTACTCCCCTCCCGACGCCAAGGGTGGGAAAAGTTGACTACAGCTCCTTTAAGGTCACTCTGCTTGTAGAGGTGAGAGAGTATCGCTTGTGTATACAGCGCTCTGCGAGGCTGTTTGGTCTAAGTTTGTGTTGTTGTTGCAGAACAAACTTAAGGAAAACTCGGACAATGTTTTTGAATATATTTGTTACGTAAAAAAAACACACAATATATTTTCAACCTCTGTGTATAACCTCCAGCAGTCTTTTTACCATCACTGCACCCACTTTTCTGATACACTGGATCCAACAATGAGCTAACACTGCCCACCCGCGTCTTTGTCTCATTGCTTATACCACCTGCAGACTTTTCTTTTTTTGTTGGTAGCCGCCATAAACTTTACCAAGTCACTTTTATATCCTAGTAAGAGCTGGAGCCATGAGCCATGACTCTGTGCTTATCTCCAGATAGATGTTAACCCTACAGCGATCACTGTAATTACTCTAGGAGTACAATATTATACTTGGGCCACATCCAGAGATAAACTTTCTCTTGTGATCACCAAACTTCAGCGATTGCCATCTTTCTGTTGCCGGTCATTGTTGTATCTTCAAAATGAGTCTGGGTGCCGTTATTGACACCAGAACAGAGCGATAGCGGATAACAGAGGGAGGTCCAACCAGAAGAGAAACAGCTTTTCTGGATAGCGATCATCGTTTAATGTCATGGCCATTGTTTAATCCTTGTTAGGGGCCCAAATGTGGAACTCAGACACATTAAAGCTGAATTCGGCGTGTCTTTATGAAAACACCAAGCAAATAGATGATCTCCGACCCCATATGCACACTTCTCCCCAGGGCTCCCTGTTCCCACCTCTCCAACAGCACCCCATTATGAGGCTTGTATTTTATTTCCCAAGGAAGTCTTGACTTATTTGAGCATTTCTGGATAACTACTGCTATCCGTCTTGTGCTAACCGCTAAGGTAGCGCGCTGTACAATGATAAGGGGCCATGTCTTACAGTTTAGCTGTGCAGTCTTATTGCGTGGCTGACTGCTTTCTTTTAAAATATATTAATGCTGTTTTCAAATGAGTTTAAGTGTCTATTGTTTTTTCTTCAGAGGAAAAACAAAATGCAATGTGCGACATTATTTCTACTATTAGTGCCTATGTAGTGGTGTATGTAAAACTGGAAAAATTAAAAGCTATTGACAGTAGCTAACATTTGTAATTTTGTAAAAAAAAATACAACTTAAATTATGTTTATAAGCTATATGAACAGGGTGAGAAACATACACATATACGTACTTGTGTATATATACACACACACACACTTCGAAATCTAAGTAATATGTTCGGCATGCATCCTGATTATTTTCACTTTTTAATATAATTTAACAAGATGTTAGAGAAATAACTAATTTAATTTCGTACTCACTGAAAGGGGTTATTGAATGACTGGATTAATGAATTAATGAAAGTGACATACTGTGACACTATACTTTATATTTTCTCTTACTCTACTGAGCCTTATATTAATAAAGGTCTGTTTTGTATATAAAGTGATTAATGATCGTGATCACATCTTGTCCTTACTGGAATTAAATCATTTTTCCAGGAATTGAAAACAAAATCACAATAAATACCAAAAAAGCAATACCAATTCATACATATTATTCCATATAATACTTTTTGTTGTGTACTTTGGTGGTATGTTGTTCACAAACAACCCAGGATGAAAACTTCTCAGCAGACAATAAAAAAAATATTTAATTTTCTCCGAAAACTTTTTTATCCCACATCTTTGGTTTCTATTTGTGTGTGCAACACCTAATTTCCCCCAGAAGATGAACAAAATGCAACCTCAGGTAATCCAAGGAGCTTTTTGTATCTCACAACTCTCTTGCTACCTGCATGTTATCTACAGACAGAAACCAACGATGGCTCAAACCAAATTATATTTACCATGTACAGCACCTTAAACCTTTTTTGCTGACTCACATTCAAATCTTGGTGTTTTTGCATACAGCATAATAAACTGTTGTGAAAAAAAAAGTACCGTCCACCACAATATTTGGGTCACAAAAAGGACAGATTGCTCAGTGTGTGCAGTCTGCACAGCGAGCCCTTTGATGAATGAAAGTCAACTGAATGGTGGCAGACCGCCAGAATGAATAGGAGTGCAAATACCATTAGAGTTAGTAGAAGCGGGGCATGCCCAGTCCAATAAATAAACCTAGAAATGTAATCTTTCAGGTAGCTTTTACTTAAGGATTATACTCGATGAAAGAAAAGAAAGAAAAGAAGAAGGAGAAATACAAAAAAAGTGGTCGGCCACAGAGAAAAAAAGATGGACAAAGAGAGGTAAAAAAACAACGCATTTGACAGTTAGAGGAGAAATGATAACGTTTGGCAATAATAACATTACATAGAATATAATGTAATATATAAACTATAAAAGGAAGGGTCAATTATGCCCAACCTTGAAATAAAAGGAGATGAAAACTGTATTTCACCATATTTGCAAGAAGGTGAAATGGTGATATAGATAGGCTAACCTAAGAGACAACCTAAAAATGTGTTTTTGCAATGTACAATTACAATCAGCTGCAATGTACAATTACAATCAGCGACTATGCACACTATTTTGATAACTGTATGTTTTGATAATATTTGATCATGACTGCTTTCAATACAAACCCTGTGGTGAAAATACACAGGCAGGAACTCTTAATATACATACATCATAATCATAACAACATACATGTTAGTTGATGATAGTGTAGTAGTTAGGGAGGTCAGGCTTTCAGCCAAAAGGTTAAATCCCTAATCTCTGCAATCCTCTTGTAGCCTACCGGTAGGTATAGCATCTGAGCAAGATGCTTATCCCCTACCTGCTTCTTAATAAGGCCTTTATCACAAAGGCGTAATAGTGCGGGGAACACAGGTGCAGCTCATTAAGTTAATTATGGGACTGTATGCATGCCAGTGCCCGTAATTAACATCGCGAGACACACCTGTGTTCACCCCTACAATTACACCCATAGACTTCAAATGAATAGACAAAAATGGCGGCCCATTAATTTAATTGGTTCTGCTCATTGGCGCAGGTAAGCACAAAGTCTTGCGATATGGGGGGGGCTCAAATCTAGATGTACCGGAGCTGACATCTTGGATTTCAGATCCCAGTAATCGTGTGCCACAGTCTGCGACAGTAGAAGTGCGATCACGCGAATGTGTTAATCCGTCATTTTTTCTTAATCGAATTAAAATAAGATTGCGTTAATGCGTTATTGACTTATCAGCCTAAAAAAAAACATGGTGTCGACGGGTGAACTACTGAAGGTATTGTGTGTATAAAATATGCTTTTTAATAAACTATCTGTACACTTACGAAGTTGTCAATGCCTCGTTTTATATGCTAAGACCCTAATTGTACTACCAAAGAAGTGTCAGGCTATTTCTAGCCTTGTAAGTGCTTTAAAATAGCGATTTATTTTTTACCAGGTCAGATGCCCTTAGCATGTATAGCAGTTTGGTAGAATCGGCTAAAAACAGCGAACTTAGCTTTGCGTCGGCTTTTTTTTGCTCTCCATGGAACGTTCAAACTCGTTCTCATACTAAACATCCCAGAACCAGTTTACACCGGAGTTCTCCTTTAAAGTAACACTATAGAAATTAAAATGAAAATCAGTTGATAAAAAATCAATTCTGCAGCATTGGTCTCAGCCGGCTCCGATTCAGGCTGGGAAAGATACACACTATGAATTGACTTTTGACTTTTTCTCTGAATATTTGAATATTCGTTCAGAAAGCCAAGCGATTATCCGAAACTTGAAATTATGTATTCGGGCCGGCCCTATGAGACTTAGATCACCCCTGAGAACACGGCCACCCCGGCTGCCCTCTCCACTGCCTACTTGTTTTCACACACCCCTAGACCATCGGGATGAGGAGGGGGGACTGGACTCATCATCTCGCCGAAGTGGTCCTACCAGGTCCTCCCCCCCACACCGTGGCAGTCACCCTTCCCATCAAGCTCTACATTGCAGTGATCTACCGTCCACCTGGCCCCTTCTGCGACCAGATCCTCCTTGGCACCCTCGCCGAACTCGGCATCACTGACTCGCTATCCTGGATCACGTCCTACCTGACGAACCGCACCTGCCAGGTCACATGGAATGGCTCCTTGTCCTAACCCTGCTCTGTTGCCACCGGCGTCCCTCAAGGCTCAGTATTAGGACCGCATCTGTTCTCCCTATACACTAGATCTTTAGGCTCTATAATCACTTTGCACGGTTTTTCCTATTGCTGCACTCAACTATTCAACTATAACTCAACTATTCCTCTCTTTCCCCTCCTCTGACAGCCTGATTGCAACTGCATCTCAGATTGTCTGGCAGACATCAGCAGCTGGATGTCTGCGCACCACCTGCAGCTCAATCTCAACAAGACTGAGCTCCTCTTCATGCCGGGGAAGGACTGCCCTCACATGGACCTACTGGTAACTGTTGAGGATGCTGTGGTGGGTCCTTCACCAACTGCGAGGAACCTCGGTGTCATACCGGATGACCAACTGCGCTGCACAGCCAACATCGCAGCGGTGACCCGATCCTGCAGATTTGCTCTCTACAACATCCGCCGAATAGAGCCCTCTGCGCAACTACCTCACCCGGCCAGCTGGTACCGCCATCCCTGAGAGCAAGCAAAGGTTGCACAGCTAAGTCACAACTCTTCTCTTTTTTTGGCGCCGCTATGGTGGAACAACTTCACTGCTGATGTGAGGACTGCAGAGTCGATCACCTGCGTCTGCAAGAGACTCAGGACCCACCTGTTCAGAGTTCACCTGGACCCCACTTAGCATCTTTACTCTCAAGACCCACCTGTTCAGATTTCACGTGGACCCTGCTTAGCATCCTTCCTCTCAAGACCCACCTGTTCAGAGTTCACCTGGACCCCGCTTAGCATCCTTTCCTCAACTACCCCTCCCCCTCCCACTAATAAAAACAAAAACAAAAAACATTGCAATTATTTGCAATGGTTTTTTTTGTATGTCCTGGCTCTTACTTTGATATTCTGTGCTTAGTATTTTTGCACTTATCTCTGTTGTATACTAGCAATCAGTTAATCGGTTAAGGCAATTGGGTGTTTGACATAGGCGTAGTTTGGGGGGGTTCCCGGGGTGCCCGGCACCCCCTGGTGGCCGGAGTCTTTTTTTTTTTTTTTTAGTTATGATGTACAGATACAATCGCGACCAGCACCCACCGTCAATCGCGACCAGCCCCCCCCCCCCGTCAACAATCGCGACCAGCACCCACCGTCAATCGCGACCAGCCCCCC
>JAOPJI010000016.1:10091982-10105577 GCA_027122695.1 Merluccius productus
CCCCCCCCCCCCCCCCCCCCCCCCCCCCCCCCCCCCCCCCCCCCCCCCCCCCCGCCCCCCCCCCCGCGCCCCCCCCCCCACCCTCCATATATACAGGACCCCTCCACACCTCCTCAGCCGGCTTTCTCCTCAGAAGATAGAGGGTAATCTATCAGACAGATGCACTCCTGGGCATGTTGGAGCCAAGGCGGTGGGGGGTGGTGGGATTTTTAGATTACCTCCTCCCCCTCCTCCTCCTCTTCTTGTTTGGGGACCAAACTTTGCTTCTTAAAGCTCTGTAGGTAGGAGGGAGTCTCACGATGCGGTGCGGGTCTGCATCCCCATGCCCTGCCCAGGAGTGGCCCTCGTCGGCGACATGCAAGGACACGGTGACCTCGGCCACGCCGACGCCAAGGTATGACGTTGTCGCTGAGTCAGCGCTGCAGCAATAGGACGGTTTCAAATCATGTGACCTGAAGTTCCAAATCTGCACGTTCCAAGCCGCCATCTTGGGACTTCTTCTTGACAAGAAAATGAGAGAATAACCAAACAACCATTCATTATAATGGTGAAAAAGATGGCGCCTTGGAATGTGCCATCATGTGAAAACCCTCCTAAAGGAGGTGGGTGGGGTATTTTGTATTTTGTAACAGCAGCAGTTAGGTGATTCTTCTAATGTTGATGTTATTGCCAATTAGAGCTGTTAACTGATATAATGTAGTTAGTGAAGGAGTAAATCACTTTTGTTTTTCATGGGGGAGGTGCGTTCCCTTATGCTTTACCTGCTGTTGTGTGTGTTTGTCTCCCAACTGTCATTCTTGTTGTCTAAGTGTGCGGTGGCATCAAGTCTCCCTTGTAAGGATTAATAAAGTGTATCGCACCATATCATCATTTTATTCACAAGAACGGCTATTCATGCCCGTGATATTTTTCTTGTGACCTTGAGATACAAGCCATGTCTATGATGTAAAGTTGAAGTAATTGACTAGAATTTCAGACTTGCTGGTGATTAAGTGAACGAGTACACAGGCAGGACTTCCCTCCCTCTCAAATCCTCTTACACGCCGTTTCATCACCTTCACTGTTACTACAAACACACATTTCAATAAATGCAGTCGTAACGTATCCATCCATGTTTATGTCCATCAACATTGTCTTTTAAGCTGTCTCAGACTCACGGCTTTCAGTAACTTGAATATGAAGTTCCTACAGTGATTTATATTTGCAAGATGGACTATGATGTCGTATGAAATATTTAAAATATAGTTGAAAGAAGACGAAGTGTACTGGCTTTCTCAAAAACACTACAATAGTACATTTCATATGTTTTGGCTTGTTGTGATCATTTCCTCTTGAGCGTTACCAAATGAAATGATTATTAACGAAATACATACATAATGAATAACTGTGTAAAAGTGTTGTAACTAAAGTTGGTAAAGTTGGTTTTATTGAATGAAATGTGGATAGATCCTGTTTGTGTGCTGTTTATCCTTGGCCATCAGTTCGTCTAGACAGGTCGATCACAGCAAAGCGTGTTTAGTTCAGAGATTCATGATTTAATTGATTACTTTATGTATTTATTAGGTCAGAATGGTTCACATTGAGTAGGATTGTAGTGGGCGGTGTTTAGCAGGAAGGCCAGACAGAGCAAAAGGAGGGATTTCAATGAACCTATAAGTTATAACCCTAAAGTAAAACAGTTTATTTGCTAAATCACATAACTTTGAGCCTAACGTTACACTGTGTGTAATCTCACTTCGTGTGTTTGTTTATTTTATATGAATAAAGACCCAGGTGGTGGTGACCCAGAGGACGGACAGAGAGAACGGATCGTCGGTACCGAGCCCCGGTCAGGATGCCGTTATTGGTAGGAATTTGATTTGTTTGCTTTTGTTCGCTGCTGTGATTGATTGGGAAATCGTTTGTTTATGCGTTCGCTCTCACTGAGAGTTATCCCCGCTGACTTCCGCGTATACACAAATATAGACGTGAGTTAAATGTTTGGCAACTTTAGTTGTAAGAAAAACATCTAAACTAGATATATTATTTACTCCAGAAGATAATATTTTCACAATACTAGTCTCCTGTTTGGTCCATTTGCGTCCATTTGCGTGCATTTATTTCATTTAGGCATTTTCTTTTCTAAGTATTGTTACTTTTAGATCCAGTTCCCAATATATCAATATTCTGTGATACCAGTTTTAAATCTTGAGGCTGAAACAGGAACAGTGAGTCTCTGACCCTGTGACCTTTCGCCTTTACGGAGAAGACCTCTCTTCCCATCTAATTGGTCAAGCTCCTCTCACACACCTTACACACACATTTGTCTTTCGGGGCGCACTACAAATATGAAGCCGCTTCTGGCTTAAGGCGAAAATCTCCCGAGGTTCGTCTATAAGTGAACGGCAAGCGTGCGCCGGCAGATGAATTATGAAGAGGCCGTATTCTCTTGTCTCCTCCTCCCCAGCCTCGTCATAATTAAATGCGCAACGATGGGATGTCGCACATTGAATTATTTTTAATTGACTCTCCCCTCTGCTGTGGTTCGCAGCTCCACTCACACATACAGCGCGTATAATTAAACTTTTTTTTTCAGTTTAAAACGTCAAATACTAAATATCCTATAGTGTGGCAATAAAATAAATCCGTATTGAATTTGAGGGTCAGGAACCTTGTTAACATTCTGTCGATAGGCCATTTGCTCACGCCAGCTTCCTACATGAATTAACTATCCTCCGTCCGCACAAAGTCCCTTTTAATAGTGGTCCAAATTTAAATGACATAGAGATGTCCTTTAGATTAGTCATGTATTATGCATACCATATCTGGCTAGTACTGATGACATAGCTCTTTAAATATATGTAGCCCTCTTCAACGTGCATTAGGCGGAAATAAGACTAAAAGTGCACCTCAACTTATAGTAATTAGATACTGAAAGTATAATTTAATGCAGAGGATAACTGATTATGATTATAATCAGTGTAAACAGTATAATCACTGTAATAGTCTCATTGGTTTGACGTATGACGTCTCTAAATGTCGGCATTTATTGACAGATGCTGTTGTTAACACACCTTAGATGGTCATTTCTAAAAATAAATGAACGGTGTTATTTGTTTATCTATAACTCAGTTCAAATAATTAGATTTGAATCTGTGAATTACCTTCAAACAACCCAGTGAGTGTAAAATCTGAGTGTAGTATTTCATTTGCTAAGTAAAGATAAGACAACACTTCCAATTTCAAAAGCTGCAGAACAGTGCAAATCAAACAGGAGAAGATAAGAAGATGAAATAGGAATTGAATCGAGTGGAATATCAGCGATGTATAAGAAAGTAAATACTTTATTAATCCCCAAAGGATAGATCTGGCTGCAGCGGCACAGTGAGAGAAAAAGAGAGAAAGGGGAATAAATAAATGCATAACAATAAATGAATAAAGATGTCAATTACAATTAAAATAACTAAATAATAATAATAATAAAATCAAATTAAAAAAAACACTTTAGATTAGGGACCACATATTCACCATTAAGTCAAATCAAGTCACAAAAACCGAAATGCCGTTTCCCTCGATCCCTGGTGCAAAACTAAAACTAAAACAAAGCTATTAACTAGTTGCTAAGATCGTAATTGATGTACAACAACTTCCTTACTTGCTATCAATAAGCAGTAATTAGGAGGTTATTGAGGGAAAACTCTAATATTAAAGTGAATGGCCTAGTAGTTGTAGAATATGGTCATGCAGAATAATGCATTAATAAGTGCTTTATAATGACTAATAAAGAGCCAATATGCTTATAAGCAACTAGTTAATGGTGAATATGTGGTCCCTAATCTAAAGTGTTACCGGATTTTGTACTGTGAAATGTAATCCATTAGTGTGCAAACAGAGACCGTAATCAATAAAGGAAATTGATGATCGTACATTCATTACGTGTTGAATACGTTTTACAATGCAGAAGGGTGACAAATCTTGACTAAACCTGCGTGAACTCGATCTCTCTCTCACTCAATTCTCCCGAAAAGGAGTCTCGGATCTCTTTGCTGTCGCTTTTTGACGAGTTAAGTTTAAGTAATTGATTCACTCTGCCTTCCTAGAGCTCATCACGTTTCTAATTACCTATCATAAACGTCTTTGGGGTTTGTCGGCTGTACATTGCTGCTTGATTAAACGCGCTTCCGCCGCCACAGAGTCTGAATGCCCAGCCAATCGAGGCTGGGATGGCACTCCTGTAGAAATCTTGCCTCCCCATGCCAGTTAAACATCACGAGCACTGAAAGTCTGCAAAGGGAAACCAGAGGAGAAGTGGTATACCTTGAGTGAGAGCCAAAATAAGCAATTTGTTTCGTTTTTTTTTTCCTAGTCTTTTTCATTGTTTGAAGGGATTGCTTTCCAGCTGCTGTATCCATGTGAAGTTAAACAGCACCCTGAGAGCAATCGTTTGTGTTTTTAAAGCTGGTGAAATGTGCAGGGAATTTATTCATTGTGAGTTTACTGTTAGGTTTGATCTCCCTACGTATACAAAATGCAGGCGTGCACGCGCATGTTTTCTCCCTCGCTATACTCTGAGGAGTCATTATTTTCTTCCTTACGTTGTGTTTGCCTGTTGGATTGTAAGACAGTGGTTGTTTTCTCTCTCCAGAAACGTGTGAAACCATGTATGTTTGAATCAGCCATGGCTTTCCTCCATTATATCCATTATGTTTTTTGGGGAAAAAAGACTGATACGGCTATAATATCAGTCCCCTGTCATGTGCGTTACTCTGCGTCAGCAACCTCAGAGGCCACCCTGTTCTCTCTCTCTGGAGGAGAAAAAAACATGCAGGCTTAGTGTGAGTGTGAACACAACAGAGTTACTGCTTACGCTTGCGGACAGCAGAGAGCGGCGTAAACACCTCGATGAATACGGCCTCATTTTGGTTTATTCAATGTGTGGTATGCATCTCCATCTTGCAGTAAGTAAGCCCCTTGTGCAGTGGCCTTCACCTCGCTCAATTCTGAGGTCATCTGGTTGTGGGTGGTGGGGGAGGGCTCTTGGCGGCAGCGTAACACAATGGGATGATTTGCACTTGTACTGTTATCTGGCAAAACACAGGATGGCTAGAGTTTTTGTGTGATTGTTGCGGCCAAAAATGCTTGATTTCACGGCAGCTTTTCTTTTATGTGAATTTTGTTTGCAAAATTAAAAAGCCCAAAAGTTGCGAATGAACAACAAAATACAGATATTATATTCATTAAGTCATTAAATGGGAGACTTTTGTAGACATGTCTCAGGACCGTGCAAACATTTCCTTGCCTACAACAATGCCTATTCAGTGTTTTTAACCTGAATAACTTTTTCCTTCTCCTTCACTTGGTGATAACCTAGTGGAGCTGTATATCTCTGCGCTAAATGCTTTAGAGCAAAAGCAGATGTGTAAATCGATGTGTTCAGTGCAACATTCACCCTTAAATCCTGGGGTTGTCTTGTCTTGCCGATAAACTGTTCTGCATGCAGGGAGCTATTTCTGTGCGTTTGACACACAGACGGGTGTGTATCGCAGGAGGGGGGCAAGGTGTCTAAATGCTGCAGTTGGGAAAACATTGAGAGAGGCGGCGCACAGACAACATCACCATTAGCTCATACGTCTTCCTCAACGGAATCAGGTGTGTTATACTTTTAAACAAATACATCAAACCTTGCTTTCATCTCTCTGCCTGTGCCTTTCCCTCTCTTTCCTTTGCCCTTCATCATCTCTGTTTCATAATTGTTACCATAGCAATAGAGTTCAGCGTCAGCCGTCAGCATATTGGATTGATTTATGACGAGTTAATGAATCATTTGTATTCCAGCGTTACCCGATGATGGTCCAGTTATGCTTTAAAGACTGACGGAAATGGAAGCAAAGATTAGTTTTTTTTAAATCACACACTTTCACATTTTACGGTCATTCCTGCGCTTGGAAGATTAATGTTCAAGTCATCATAAAACTACCTTTTTCTTGTAACAGCCTCTTAATGCAAGCTCAAATGCTCCACAAATGGTAATATAGCACAGTAATATTCCTGTCCACCTCCTCAGTATCAGTTTGGCTTGTGCCCCATAGCCGTGATCCAGTTGTCTTGCAATTTTCTACCTAAGCATTACATGAGCAATTTGCAATTTGCAAAGTTAAATCATTTTAAAAAGTGGATTCTGAAAGGTGTGGAAGGCCCCAGAAGGAAATAACATCTGGAGACTTGTTTGAGGAGAAGATGCCATGATACTGGTGTAATCTGGTGATTTGGGCAGTTTTTTTTTTCCTGAAATATGTATTTGGTTCCCTTGCCTTTATTAAATAAAATGAAGAGCTCAGTTGAAACACAGCCACTATTAACATGAGTGATTTCGCCATTAAATTAAATGCAAAGTGGACGGATGAAATTAGTTCTGGACCACTTCCTTGAACACTCAAACACACCGAATACAAATATGCATCCATTATATTAAGGAGGAGAAAGCTTTGCTAATTGAATTTTAAGTCCATCATCAGCAGCAGCAATTGGTGCTTGCTAATTGGCTAACACCTCTGGAGTGGACTTGGCAAATCGGAGCCATGACATATGGCCAGCCACAAGGAGGGGACGTGACAAATTGTTATCGTCCATCAGACGGCCTCTGATCAAACAGATCAATTCTGAAAATATCACAGCAGCCTCGGGATCCTCGAAATGGAGAGACGGTGTCAACAAGGTTGAAAGTAAAAACAAAACAAAGGAACAACACAAACACTGGCACCTGATGTCGGTGCTACAGAAATCAATAGGCTGACCCATGAGGGTTTACTGTCACATTTGTGAAATACCAAATAAGTCTGACTTTTAAAGGGATCCCACAGGCTTAGGACTGACGTTGTTTGAGCAGAAATGGCAAAGTATGGACCTGTGAAATGAATGTGTGTCCTTTACGGATTTTTTGTTCTGAGCGAATGAAGCTGAGAGTAACTGAATCCCCTCCCCAATAAAAAAAAAGTAATAATAATTACACACATCACACATAGGCCCCTGTGCACAAGTAGCCCCTGCACTTTTGTACCAATCACCTGTCGCCGGATTGGCTTAAAAGGAGACAGTGTCCTTCTTTCACACCTCAATGACTTCCCTCATTTCTTCCTTTCTTCAGAACACATGGAGCACACAACGTGCCGATCCCCTGCCCAAAGCAGCACGTATTAAGCCCTCTTAGACTTCATGGTGTCGTTCGCATTGCCGTCTGTTTGACCCTGGACACATTGACAAATGCGCCACCAAAAACTCCACATGAAGAGACTGCAATGAGGGCCATCATACTGCTAAAAATAGTGATTATCGGAGCACGGCATTTCAGGGCTTTTGAGAGGAAGCCACTCCAAACCCATACAGACTTTTTTTTGGTGATATTTAGCTACTGTACTTCAAGGGATACCTCGCTTATGTGAGAAAATTGCTTATGGGAGAAAAGTTTTTATTATTATTTGTGCTTAATAATAAAAAATAAATATAAAAAGGTAGGCATTATCCACCTCACAAGGCCACTCAATAACGAGGTGGTTTTAGGTCAGATAAGTGGGAGCAAGTTCAGATCTACCATCTGGGATGGTAGATTTGTGTGGTTTTATGTCTGAATCGCGCTTTGCTCATCTATCATGATTATATAGGTCCCAAATGTCTTATCCACTCAATTATGGCTCCTTTAGGTCTTTGTTAATGGTAAGTGTTTCATCTGTGCTATATGTCTGTTGAAGAGTGGGTGGGTGGGAAGAAAAAGAAGAAAGAAAAGTTAGTTTTAATTTGCCTTTTGCTGAGACTTCCTCAAAGTAAGAGGGGAATCTCAGCCTCCTACTCCTTGAGTTTATATTATTTCTTTGTATTTGCTAAATTGTTTATTTTTGTTACAATTATTTTTCACAGTATTATGGCTCACCTTAGATGCTGTGTTGTTCTCTGCGTTTCAGTTCAGGGCAGGTGGGGTTCACCGGGGACTGCGTCTAGGTAGGCCTCATGAACAGGAATAGAGTTACAGTCGTTAAGAGACAAACTCAAGGACTGGAATAGAGCAAGAGACTTGGCGCATTAGCCGAGGGGAAGTGACAAGGAATCCACAAGCTACAAGCAAGGAACAAGGAGCTGCAGTCAGGCTGAGAGACCCAAGAAGCAGCAGACTCATTGAAATGTACTGAGGACGGGGCGGGAATGAGGATACTATGCTGATCAGCAAACTGCGGCAGAGTAGATAGGAAATATATTCTGAGGCAAAGTAGGAGAAGCCGACCAGGGTGGGACATGGATTAAGGGTGTGATATATAGGGGAACGCAGGGATATCAGATGGGGAAGAGATGGATAGCTTGAGGGGTGGAGAGGTGAAAAAAACAGGGATCTATTTTGGAGGGGAATTGCTGCCATGTATTGTTTTTCTGTCCTTTTAAACTAACAAAGTATGTGAAGCCCTCCGCGGTGCAACATGCAAGAGGACGAGGTTTGACTCAGCATGGCACAACAGACGCAGCGAAAAGTGCTGTCGTTGTGGAGGTGGCCGCCTGACGTTGCTCCCAGGATCACCAAAGACCCGACACCATGTGTACATTGGTTTGTGTTGTCACACCGGTAATGTCAAGTTGAGTTTTTGTCCTGTCTCCACGTTTGTTTTGTGACTTCCTGTTTTATTTTGGGAATTAACTCTCCTCTCGTTTCAGGTTCCTTGCCCTTCCTCATGTGTCACCAGTCTGATTGTCTTCCCTGATTCCTGATTGTGTCCACCTGTTCCCCATTACCCTCCATGTCTACATATAGTCAGCGTCTCCCCTTGTCCTGTGCCAGTTTGATTTGTCTGCCGTCCTGAACACTAGCAACCTAGTCAAAGTCAAGTCTTTCTACCCCCTAGTTATTTCGTTGTTATGTTCTAGTTCCTCGTAGGAGTGATTTTTGGTTGGCCTTTTGCCTTTTTGTAATAAATAGCTCCTTAGTTTAGTTAGTGCTTTTTCTGATCCATCCCTCGTTTGAGGCGCTTTCTGTTCCCCAGTGGATCCTTGTTTTTTGTTGAAAATAAAGCCTTGTCAGATTTCTCCCGAACTCTGCATCCGAGTCCTCTCTTTGAGTTTCCTGCCTGATATGCATTGAATGACTCCCTCTATAAGTTCAACACATGCTATTGCATGCATAACCTCTCATTAGCTGAAATGCTTGCCGGGTCACCTGGTAATTAGACACACTTGTCTTCCGCTTATTAAAACTGAATTGAAGGGCCGTTTACAGGGGAGCCAGCAGCCCTTCCCCTTAATGAAAAAAACAAACCTGAAAGCATTTTGTAAAGGCGGGGTCAGGTTGTGTTTGCTTCTCCTTTCAGGAAAGACAAGTTCAAAGTGTCCTCTGAGGCACGGAAAAAGAGAAGCGCAAGATTTCTCTCAGTGGCCTCTAAGTTCCCACAAGTTTGAGCCAGCATGGAGATTTCCACTGTGAGGAAACCATGTCATGCATATTCTTTATAATTACAGAAAGTACCAACGGATAAGAGGTGATCTACGAGACACCGTGAGGAAGGAGAAGGATATTAAGGACGTGGAATTGAATGATGATAATGATTACGTCTAGCTTAACTCGGATGTTTTATTATTAATATCCAAAGGGGATTTCAAAGATTTACACTGGAGTGTTGGCGTAAGCCTGAATTAATGTGTGTACAAGAGACGTGATTAAAGCCAACCTTCGATTGTCTTGTACTTACTACACATATACACGTGTTTAAGGAAATTGTAGCAAAAGGGCATTTGCAGGCCGAACCCTAACCTTATAATCCTGTCCAGCGTTTGGTACAAGCAGATCTGGATAAAGTAATGGATAGAGAATAAGGCTAAAATTAGAAGCAAGGATAGGGATGCAGCAGATGTGGAGGTTTTCTTGGATGCACATTAGTCTGAATGTATTCAATAGGTAGGCCCACAGGATTTCAAATAGAAACAGTGAAGCTCTATGTATAGATTTAACCATTGCGTCAGTAATCCCGCCTATGATAGGGGATTGGGATTGCAATGAGGGCAGTAGAAATGGCGTCATTTAATCAGAGTGGGTTGGAAATTTTAACTAGACCCATTGGAAAAACAACACCTAAATGATTCGATTTTGCTTTTGTAAAGTATCAAGTAATGCAGAAAATGATGACATTGTTTCGCTTTGCAATTCTCTTGGTTACTGTAAATTAAGTTGGAATAGTACAGCGACATCCCCATTTTAAAAAAGAGCCGTAAAAGGGGGCTTAACAGCATCCTGGTACAGCAACAGTGGTCGAATAGAAACTCACGAGAAAAAAAAAAATATAATACAACTTTGGTCCAAAAAGATGAGTGAAAGCAAAAAAGTATGGTGATTGAAGAGGGCAAGATGATTTGCTGAAGTATTGTGTGGACTGTATGGGACCTGAGACCTCTGTCAAACAAATATTGCCTAGAGTTTGTGGAAAGTCACGAAAAGTTAAATGCTCTATAATGCCATGTTTCAGGAGTGTGTGTGTGTGTGTGTGTGTGTGTGTGTGTGTGTGTGTGCGCGCATGTGTGTGTGCACGCAAGAGAGAGAGAGAGAGAGAAGGCTGATATGTGATATGTGATAGAGTTCACAGTAGTTCATAACTCACATGCTTTAGGTTGAACACGCACTGAGAGCCAGCAGTGAGACTTCAGTGGAAGTCAAAGCCAGTTGAATAGTGAGTCTAACTTTCCTTCTCGGCTGGGCGTGTCTGGGGATGTATTAAGTGTTGTGCTGGACGATTTGGGCAAACAAACATGTATGTTATGCTGTCTTGGAAGAGATTTTATTTGTATACTAGTGTGGTGATTAGGATCTGCTATTAAATCTTTGGATATCTCCAACATGTGTATTGTGTAAAATCAAGGAAGGAATTCTTCTCACCTGATCACAGACACAGAAAACACACATCTATAATAAGCTGTATATCTTTGGATATCAACAAAGCATATGATTTTCCTTTCAGTAAAGTAAAATTTAGATACATGATGCAGGTTTTAACATTTTAGATGCACAGTTCGAACATTTAGAGGACAACATTCAAAAACTACAGCTAACTGAGACATTATATCAGGTCTCTTCTCTCATCATCTCATCTTAAAGTCTTTGAGACAATATGTACAATACGTCATAGAGAGAAGCCTCTGCAAACTCAACTCTTGACATATCTGACCCTGTCCTGGCTTTCAGAGCCATTGGCGCAACACCTATCACGGCTGCGAGTCGACCCTTGGAGTAGACACTTGTTTGTTTAGGTTCCACCGCAACCTCGATGGTTCTCAAGGTGGGAGAATGAAAATGATCTTGTGAATAAAACATTGGTCTACACAGGGTTGAAAGCATTGGGGTGCAAGTGCAAAGTCAAGGACCAGACCAGTATAGCTGATGGCTGGAAACAATAGCACTAGTCTTTCTAACCCGGCTGAGGCCCGAGGTCAGTGACCAGACTTGGTCAGCTGTTTTGAGGACACTGAGGAAACACCCGGGTGTTAGAAGCATGTGAAATTGTGAAAAAATCAAGAGCATTGTTCAAGCTGTCGACACTTTTTGCTGGTTTTGGAAAGAGACTCAACAGTCTGTGAGCTAATACCTGATTTTTCTCATGGGACAACTTTTTATGGATTTAGGTGAATAAGCAGGAGCGACATTTTCTTACTGAGCGGAGGAGTTAAGTACAACCGTGTCTAGACAAAACAATCAGCATAATACAAATTTGAGATTTGATTGTCATGGGACTAGTACCGGCTGCATCTACTGCCGTTAACTTCAAATCCCATAATTCTGTTTTGTCATTTCTTTGCGAAAGTGAGCTTTTTTTTACCCATTGTTTGATTATTAAGATCTGGGTATAAATAACCAATGATGTCAATGTAACCTAACACTTGTGTGTCCACACACTTGAATGCCTGCTTCTGGGATGCTGTGTTACTTGTCGTAAACAGTTCCAGAAGCGGCTATGTTGGCAAATTGAAAGGATATTTATATTCTTCCAGTCTTCAAGGGATAAACATCTTTGGACACATGGCCCCCAGAATACTTTGACTGCCGATAGAGTTCAAGCTCACATTTCAATCTCAACATTTACTACAGACATACATATTTTAATCATATTGCAAAACTGCTGAAGTAGTCGCTGGTCTCTTGTTCTGGCTTGAGGCGAGGTTGAAATTAGTTTTACTTGTAATATTTGTCACATCTTTTGCTTGCTCAATGGCTTTTTGACAAGAGAGCTGATTTAGGTCACTGTTGTTTTAAAGATGGAAAAATGGGACGATATTTCACAGTCTTGGTTCATTGAATATCACAAATTATTTCGATATATTCGAAAAATGGCTTTGATTATTCACAGTAACGTTATTGTGCAGCCGAGTATCCAGGGCTTATCGTAAAATTGCTCTCAGCAGAATTTCAACCAGCAATAACGTTTGAATTACTGAACCAGAAATGTGCAAATAATGTTATTGTGGTCAGAGGAACTTCCACAAAAAAAACACACACATTGATTCAGTTGTTAAAAGGTTATTGCTGCTTGAATTTTCATAGCATCCTCTTTTCACACATGCTTCAAGAACATATTCTGTATAAAAGTGTAAGATTTAAAATCTTTAATAATTTTATACTCATGTTCACCGGTATGTCAGTCCATTAGCACTTTTGTCGCTTGTCTCCACAGCGTTGACGTTGAGTATTCCCGAGGGGATCTAAGCAAATCTCTCGCTAAATGCACAGGGGTGTTTAAATGTATCCGCGCCCACCCGCCTCTCCTTGTCCATATGAAACAAAGTAAAATAAAAATGTCTCCTTCACCATTATTTGACAGTTCCACTCTACTGCTCAGATGTTCAGCGTGTCCCCAGTAAGTGATACTAGGAACTGCGATGCAATTAGTTTTAAGCTGTCGAAACTAAACTCCCGCTGGCATTCTGCCCTGTCGTCCTGTCTCCATGGCAGATAACCCTAGAAATTAACGCTTAGTTGCACCAAGGTTTCCTATACAACCCTGGGACTGTTTCACAATGTTTCCTTTGGTTGTTCATGCAAATGTAATTATTGGCCTTTCAGGGCAGATCTACTCACACCTATGTCAGGGATGGGTGACGTTAAGGGATAATACAGGCTAAAACGCTTTCATTGACATTGGAATACTAATTATTTTCCAATATATGTAATACTGTGTGTTATCATTATGTGCAATTTGCCACTCACTTCCAGTGTGGTCTACAATACCCAGGATGAGAAGTTGTATGGGACTGTCGGCATGGCTAGACTCGGTGTGTCTTCTTTCTTAGTCACGTATTTCTCGGTTGACTTGCAGTGATTCTGAGACTGAACTCCTGAGTTGTTTTTCATATAGCACTTGAATGGATATCTGATAGGTATGGTTGACACTACAGCAAGGGAGGTTGGTAGTTGAAGACATAAGCTGCTCCCAAAGCCCTGCGTGAAAACTAAAAAGAGGAAAATTACTTCTAGGGAGATGTGCCTTGACTTTTTTTTTTTTTTTTTGGGGGGGGGGGGGGGGAGGTGGTTCTTTTTTTGCATTAATCCTAATTGACATAAGTTTTTGCTCCTCAAAACCATACCGGATATTTTGCGCAGA
>JAOPJI010000016.1:10132747-10144343 GCA_027122695.1 Merluccius productus
TTTATGGTTGGCATATATATATGCCAACCATCTTTTCTACCATTTCACCCTCTGTATTAATCTATATATTACATCTAACACACAGATTCACAATATCAAGCTCTAGATCGTTTGATACCACATGTCTTCATGGTATTAGTTATTTAAACGTTGGGTAATATTGAACAAGTCAGTAACTTGCATCCACATGAAATACAGCAGAATGATCTTCTGAAAAGTCAAATAATTCATAAACAAATCAATTCTAACTGGCAGATACATTATAAAGAGACTATTGAACAGATTCAAGAAAACAAATCTTCATGCATCATTAATCATGCTTAGTTTTATTCCCTGCGTTGGCCGGCGTTTTCTCTGCTCAATAAAAACTATTGATACAATCTTGCATGGAGGTTAATTTAATCAATGTTACCGGCTATATTTATGCCAATTTTCACATATAAATGTCAAGCTGTCATCAATCAAGGTTCCTCAACTGAAGGGAACGGGGAAAAAAAGCATAAAATATCTTTTGACTTTCAATTTTTTAAACATTTATTTATTAAAAAAATGATAAACATTTATTAGGACATGAGCCAACTTCCAGCTATACGACGGAAACGTCAATCATCGCTCGCCATCAGGTCCACCGCCAGTTTACCTTTCAGACACTTTGATATGCCCATGAAATGAGCTGAATTTGATTAAACTGCGTCCCGTTTTTTGAGTTTTTATTCCGGCGTGGTCTCTTGTGCTATATCCCATGCTTTAATTTGTCATTGGTGCCGGAGCCAACGGACGCGGCCTCTTTCAGAGTGTGTTTCTGTTTGGTGTCAGTGAGCTCTGGGTCCTGGCAGATGCACGCGCCAGTGGAGGCTCACGTGGAGGTGATTAATCAAAGCTGACATTTGCATGGAAATGAGCAAAGTTGGAGGGCTCATCTCCGTAATAACAGTGTGCTGCAGAAAGCCATTGTCCAATATGCAGATAGTAACTCGCATAATATATTTGCCCGCGTGAACATTAGTACTTTATACGTCGGGGCAGGATGTAACGGAATCATTAGACCAAATAGATCAATGGCAATATGAGATGTGTGCTCAACAAGCCATTTAAACCAGACTTCAATTTGAAGAGCCAGGCATATAATCTATCAGTCATGTCGGACACGGAAACATGTCATTTAACATCCCAGACTGGAAGGCATGGGGAATTACATGTTTTGCTTACCAAATGTGAGCCTTGCTTTCACGAGGGCTGTGAGGCTATCAGGCTAGTTCTCTGAGCCGTGTGCTACACTGCTCTCTACCTTTGGACCGTTTATGCCGTTGTGGGCTTTTTTCTTTTTTTAACCTTGTACAAGATGAGTGTGAGCTTAATGAACGACGTTGGCATATACTGCTATGTTCAAGATCATGTAAGACATATACGTTTTCACATTTAACACAAAGGAAAACAGGATTTTGGGTTCATTGGCACTTTAACATGCCACACATGCCCTGCAGGGTTCAGGAGAATTAAAGGAGGAGTGCCACGAGGCCACGTTTGAGGGATGGGATTTATTTATAAATCCCTTTGTCACAACTTGCCACGTTTCCTGAAACATAAAGTAGTTGACTGGTAACCATAGCAATCGCAATCGCATTCCCGTGCGGTCAACATGGCATTTTTACACAAGGCACTTGCCCAGCGAAGGTAGCCGGTGTAGAATTAGCAATAATTACACGCTGCCCATAATCATTTGGATAATTCAGGAATTAATTGTATATTATGGATATTATTATATTGAAGTCCCTGAGCCTCCGGGGTGTACCTGGTTAAGCTTCATGAACTCTATTTATTGAGTTGATAAATGTAGTGATCCTGGTCCAACCCCGCGCCGTACCTTTGTGTCATTAGTGCAACGTTTGCCTGGTTTCACTAAGTCTGAGGTTCTCCTCCCTGCACCGACCTGGGATGAACCCAGCCGAGGTTCCCCCCGTTCCCCCTGGCAGCGATCTTGGACCACCAGAACCATCTCATGGGCCGTATCCTGGCTCCCCAGATCCCCAGCAGCGCTCCCCAGCTACTAGGGATGGGCAGCGGTTACTCGAATATTCGATTATTCCAAAATTACACGGGTGTTCGACTTTAGCTGTAGCTGATTTTTTTACTTTGACTTTTTACATTTGTTTTTTAAATTTTTAAAAAATTAGCATAAAGATATGTTAATTCTTCTTAACAAGAATGAGTGATGCAGTAGGTGGGCTTATGTGTTATGTTAACTGGAAATGTTTTAGACATATTTCCGTCTTACACATAACATATTTCTGTGGATGTTGTTCTGTCATATGCGCACCATGCGTAATGCGAGGCGGGCCCATGCGCTGCACATGCAGTTCTGTTGCTATCCAAGCCCGCCATTACTTTATGCTTTACTTTGTGCTTCAGTTAATTTAATTTAATCTCATTTCAGTTTGTGCCTTAAGTATGCGATACTGTTTGTTCATATTGTTGTCAAAAAGGACGGTTTCGTTTCAACTGCACGGATCCAGCCTACTGATTTTAAGTGTTTTTTTCCTTCTAAAATGCTCAATAAATTGAACAAATTGGATTTGATTTCCTTATTTATTTGACTAATAGCACGAATACATTTGTATAGTGAAGGTCAGATCATGGAAACCCTTCAGGCTACATTGTGAGTGCACTACACTTTATTTTTTTTTGTAGTTTGAAAGATTTTTAATAGAATATTAAAATATTGATATGTCTTCAAATGCCCATCCCTACCAGCTACCCAGCCTCGCTCCCTAGCTACCCAGCCTCGCTCCCCAGCTACCCAGCCTAGCTACACAAACTCGCTCCCCAGCTACCCAGCCTCGCTCCCTAGCTACCCAGCCTAGCTACCCAAACTCGCTCCCCAGTTACCCAGCCTCGCTCCCTAGCTACCCAGCCTCGCTCCCTAGCTACCCAGCCTCGCTCCCTAGCTACCCAGCCTAGCTACCCAGCCTTGCTCCCCAGTTACCCAGCCTCGCTCCCTAGCTACCCAGCCTCGCTCCGTAGCTACCCAGCCTCGCTCCCTAGCTACCCAGCCTCGCTCCCCAGTTACCCAGCCTCGCTCCCTAGCTACCCAGCCTCGCTCCCCAGTTACCCAGCCTCGCTCCCTAGCTCCCTAGCTGTTCCTGTTGAGCTTTCTAGCCCTGTTCCTGACCCGCCTAGCCCTGGTCCTGACCTGCCGTGCCCTGGTCCTGAGCCTGAGCTGGCTAGCCCTGTGCCTGCGATGCAGCAGAGCCTCCGTTTGCACGTACCCTGAGTCTGCATTTAGTTTAGTCTCCCTGCACAAGCCATGACAATTTTGTTTAGCAACAGTGAATTTTGTATATCTTTTTTTACACAGAGCAAATGCTCATTTATAAATTACAGGCACACGGTTAAAAGGGCATTGATTAGGATTAAAGTTGAAGGTGGTTAAGATTAAAATGATGTGGGCCTACATAATAGGATAGCGCTTGTTAGGTGTTACTTTAGAAATATATCAGGTGGGAGTCCGCTGCAATGGTCATATTAATAATCCGGGAACCCTATTGCTAGGCTACCTTCAATCGTCCTCTGTAGCGCTGTGCTGGGAAAACACTTAATGTACCTCTTGTGTACACGAGAAGAGGGCACTCACACACCTGTAGTTCAGTCGGCTCGATACACGGGTGAAGTAGATAATTCGTTGCATTTTCATTTGGTTCGGTTAGCGTGTTAACACGCGTTACGCTGGTGAAAAGGCTGTGAGGAAACTCGCACTGCTACCATGCCGGAGACAATAATAATGGATCGACAACTTTGTGTGGTCTTGGGTTTTTTTCATTTTTGTTCCTATAAATAAGAAATACCCTTTCCACCATTCGGTCATTGAATGATTTACACATACTGGTGTTACACAACATCAGTATCTTTAGTGTGAGTGACCACAAGCAATTGATTTATATAGAGTGCTTCCACCTCCTGATTGCACCACGTCTGACCGTGACTGATTGTAATCTAGGACAGGTTCATGTACACCTGGCTGAATATGTTTATTATTTCCAGTTTACGTACAAAGTGTACCTTCAACCCACAATGCATTGTTTTTTGGTTCGCTTCCTATCGTGGTGTCGGATGACGAACTAGAGGTAATTTGTAAGCGGACCGAGACTCATGTTTTCATGTTGTTTGGAGTTCGAATGAGCCTTCACACCGCCCCAAGCAAAACATAATATCAGGAGAAACGCTCCAGGGTTCGACGAAAACAGACCAAACAGCTCAGGTATGACAGAACCCAAATTTCAATGAAAACATGCAGAGCTACCAAAGCAGCCCTTAAGCCTCCCAACGAGGTGAGGATGAATCCCATTGGTCATGTTTCAACACCACTGAAATGACATTCAGCTCCATAAGAGTCAGGCTTTACTTGAAGAATGACATCGGGTTTTGTTTTAACACTGTTGTTGTTGCCGGTGTCATTTGGCGTCCATGGCTTAGAGAGAGGTTGTTCACAGGCGGCTTTGTGGTCGTCAATGAAAGGATTTCCTCAGCGGTAAAGAAGCATGAAATTGCCTCTATTTGCGAACGATTTTTGGGACGGCCATTTCTTTGGTCGTACCCCATCATTGCGTCAATTGTTCTCACAAGGACAATCACCATTTGTAGTTGTTAGAGAGGGCACCAGCTCCGCCGAGCACCTGCAATTACGCACGTTAGTTTAACTTGAGCTGATGTTTTTGATTTAGCTCGGATACATGAGTCCTTAGCCTAGCTAAGAACTACAAATCCACCTTTTTCAAAATGGCTGATACCCGCCACATAATGTCAATGCCTTCACATGAAGGGGTGAACAGTATTATGTGTTAATAAGAGATGTGTGCTGCCTGACACTTCATCATAATGATAACAATATTAAACCCAAGTAATAAAGTACATGGCACCTTTCATTTAAAACAAAATGCAGCTCAGTGTTTTTTCACAGCATTTCAGACAAAATGAATTCAGTAAAAAATAAATTACATTCAGAATAAAACAAATAATGAAACAATCCAAAGATATGGCGTGGGGGAAACAGTTTAGAGTGCTTCACAGATAACTTATTAATGATGAAGTAGATAGCAACGCAATATATCAGCCTATACCAATTAGCGAAAACCTAACACCGTAACGCAATCAAGCAATGAAGAGTAAACACGTCTACTTCATTATTTATGTATATAAAGATAATAAATGGTTGTGGGAAATAAATGGAAACGAGTTGGAGAGGAGAAGGAGAAGAGTGGAGGTGTTTATCTCAGTCTTTTCTCATTCCTCATGTTCTGCCTCAATATGGGAAATGCAAAGCGATACTACTGTTGCGACAGCTGCTGGCTAGATCTAAGTAATTGCTTACTTCAGTAACATGTATGTTTAATAGAACATGTCTCTCCCAATGGGTTTTGTGAGAACGAGTTTGCCAGCAATTAGCTGTAGCATTTGTTGTGTGTGTGTGTGTGTGTGTTTAACCCTATAACGCACACCATAAATTAACCCGTCTTCCCATGAAATACTTGCATATCTAAGCGATGACACCGTTCCGCAAAATAATGAGACGGCGAAGACAAAGAAGTCTGTTGTCAGCCCGACTCGCATCACCATGCTAATAACTTCTCCCTCGCCAAAGAGATTAATCTGTGATCTCGTGCGCCGAGCACCAATTACAGATCATTTTCTCTCTTTTTGTAAACACATGTGTGTGTGTGTGTCACTTTCTAAGAATAAAGCATCCTTCTTCAAAATCACCTGACCGGAGGAAAACGAGGAAGGATATATCGGCGAGGTTTCTCGTTGCTCTTTGTTTTGAAAAATGTGGATCTGCTTGTGCATCTGATCTGTTTCTGTGTGTGTGTGTGTGTGTGTGTGTGTGTGTGACACGTGTGTCCGTGCAGGTGTGTGTCATGTGAAAGCGCGTGCGAGTGCGGTCTTGGCGGAGAGATGTCACAGCATCACATCCGGCATAATGAAACTTCACCTGTTTCACTTTTTTCCCCCTTTTTTTTATGGGGGGGGGATTTGCTATTTAAGGGCCACCTGTGGCAGTGGAAGCTCCCAGCGCCCGACCGCCTCATTAAATAGCCATAAAGCAGTTTGACACTCACAAGATGCCAATCCATCACAGCTGGACCACTTCTGATGGTGCTGGGAGATGGGGGGGGGGGTCCAATGGATGCCATGCCAGGCTAGCAGAGATGAGCAGAAGAAGAAGAAGAAGAAGAAGAAGAAGAAGAAGAAGAAGAAGAGGAAGGGGGGGGGGGGAGAAGGGGGAAGGGCTGTATGTGTAAGGGGGCTGAATGTGTGTGTTGAAGCGAGCTGTCGTCTTGTGAGCCGAGATGCCGATGCCCCCCTAGGGTGGTGGTGGGTGGTATGTGGTGTGTGGTGTGTGTGTATGGTGTGTGTGTGTGTGTGTGTGTGTGTGTGTGTCAGGGGTGTGGGGGATGGACAGCGGTGGTGGTGCTGCAGGAATATCCAGCTCCAGCAGCCCTGACTAACACATCTCGCAAACTCATGAACGAGGCAATTAGCAGAAGCCCCTGCGGATAGCACATTCCTCTCGCGCAATGATTATTTCTCTCCTTTCCTTCCTGTGCACCCTCCCTCCCTCCCTCCCTCCCTCACCCATCCCACCCACCCATCTACTCTGTTCCTCCCCCTGCTCTTGCCTCTTCTGCGTCTGCTAACTTCCTGCGCTCGCTCGCTAGCCCTGCTGTTTATAATTCAGCCATCAAGCGTACTTAGGGGACAGCCGCGGGCTGTCTGTTTGAGACACAGTTTAGTAGTCATAGTAGTGAAACAGCGACTCCTTTTCCTCCTTGCTCCCTAATGAGCTAACCTCCCTCTCTCTACCTTCCCTCACGAAATGACATGACGTACGGGGTGGGAAGCCAATTACCGACACATACTGAATCCAGTGTATTCCTCATAATGACGGCGGTCTCAAAGTACATTTGTGATTAAATTGTCAATGTCTAATCATTGAGTGTGTCCAAGCTGTGATACTGTAATGTTTTAAGCATAGGTGTGACAACTGTGCGCGTAATTTGACAAAAGAAGACCTCCCCCCCCCCCCCCCCCCAGTTTTATCTTTAGACAGAGCAATGGAGAAAATCATGAATGCGGCACATCTTTTTAATACAAGTAGGAAATTAAAAAAAGTGTGTGATACCATTTAAGTTTGCACAGAAGGGCTAATTCCAATTGTCACACAGTATGGCATTCTAGTAATTCCATTACCATTAATTATAAAAATGAAAGTGCTTTTCTTTCATGGGGAGAGAGAGTGAACTGGATTTAAAATGTCTCTTTTATCCTCTGTGTGCTGGTATGCAGGCGGTATTATGGGAGCTACTTTCAAATATAACTTTTCGAGAAAGTTTGAACATTAAATATTAACTTTGTTAAGGCATGATTTAACAGGGAAATTCAACCATTTCTTTCGACAAAGACTCCTAATGGAAATTCTCTAAATATTCATGGCCCTAATTGATATTGGCCATCTATTGTAATATGAATATTGTGATTTGATTCGTTATATTACACATACAGAAGTAGGTTATTACGGAGCAGGTAGGGGTTAGGAGCCTACAGGTAGACTGCAGACATTAGGGATACAACCTACAACCTTCAGCTGGAAGTCTTCGCAGTGTGATGTCTAGAAATCAACAAAAAGGTATAAAAATGAAAGACCAACAATAAATAATGTTAGGTTGCCAAGCTAGTCGGGGAATTCCTGAAACAGTGAATAACAAAAGTCTTCTTGTGATGAATATCCAGAGCAGTTGTATGCATTGGCTGGATTTGTTATGATATGCTATCAGATATACATCTGAATGTATGAGTAATAATATGTCAGTGTTTGTTGTAATTGCAAACTATACATTTCCATCGCTTACAAAATGTTTTCTTCCTGAGAAGGACAGTGGGAGGTAACGAAGTACAGAAAGTGATGATTCCACCTGGCCATCATGTGAAATTGTCATCAATGCATCAGCAGCAATTCAACTAACCAACTCCATTAGAGCAAAACTGCACAAGCATTCACTATGTTAATGTCACCTCCTCCTGCCCCGAAACCACACATTTCAATCAGACATGCCGCCTCCTGCCGCACGCTCGGCTGTCCACGGGATGGAGAGAGAGAGAGAGAAAGAGAGAGAGAGGGGGGGGGATGGTGGTGGGAGAGGAGGGGACTACAGGGGGTACCAGAGATATGTGGAGTCAGAAAACTGAGAGAAATTAATGTAAAGACAGCCAGACATAAGAAATAAATGATTCCACAAATACCAACATCAGCCAATGGAGAGAAGAGGTAAATTAGATGTTAACACTAACCCAGGGCACAGTTTAACACACACACACACATGCACATGCACATGCACGCACGCACACGCACATATACACACACACACACAGACACACACACTCTAGGCCACCGAGATGGCATAATAAAAAGTGGCCTTCTCCCTCAAGCCCCATATGTGCATGCTGAGATATTAATAAGCATCCTTCATTATTCCCCACAGCAGGCTCTTGTTAACCTCTGTACCCGACTTCATCAATCCCCAGGAAAACAAACACTGTCAGGTATTAAGTGTTCCCACCCAGGTGCTGTTGTATGGTCCATATGTGCTCATACACTACAGTACACAACGGGCCAAAAAAAGATGCAGAATGCATATGGAGATGATAATATATGTGCTGGTAAGTAGGTACGGTTGTCTGGTGAATACTGTGCAGCCTGTTCTTGCTGGGGGGTTTTCAGAATACAACTAAAAGGCCCAGAAGTCCTATTGAAATAAGTGTTTGAATAGATAGATGGATAAATAGACAGTTAGTTGCATGGATAGACAGATGGACGTATGGATAGATGGATGCATGGATAGATGGATGCATGGATAGATGGATGCATGGATAGATAGATGCATGGATAGATGGATGCATGGATAGATGGAGGCATGGATAGATAGATGCATGGATAGATGGATGCATGGATAGATGGATGCATGGATAGATGGATGCATGGATAGATGGATGCATGGATAGAGAGATGCATGGATAGATGGATGCATGGATAGATAGATGCATGGATAAATAGATGCATGGATAGATGGATGCATGGATAGATAGGTAGCTGCATGCCTTGATAGATAGATGGCTGGACCAAGGCTCCAGTACATGTAATCCCTGATCGGAAATTGGCAGATTGCAGAGTCAAGATGGTGGATTTGCAGCCAATTTCCAAGTTGTAGTAGATCACTTGGATATCATCCATCGCCAGAAATTACATATTTAACTTAATTTAAGCCATTTCTGCCCAATATCTGATGAAATAAGATGTTTCCGCTTTTTGGGGGTTTACATTTGAAGCGGGATTAAGTGGCTTAAACTCATCTAAACATAACTGATTATTTTAGAACTCGTATGAAGGGGTCCGATTAACATGAATAAATGATGGGGAGTAAATAAACACAAACAAAACAGCAAAATCCTAAACCTAATCAAAACACACTTCCCAAGTAAAAAAAATTAACGTGGAAAATCTGGACAGGAGAATTGAATGTGAGCCATCTTGATTGACCAAACTAAACACACACACGGGATAAGTTTGCCTTCTCCTTTCTGCCAGAAAGGAGAAGTCAGGAAGTCAGGAAGAGACCGGGGTTTGTGTCCCGAACCTCATATTATTTTTAGACTTAGTTGACTTATTAGTTTCACTTGATTAGATTTAGGCAACACAACTCCTTGTTTAGGGTAAGGCAGAAAGCCCTCAAAGCAAACTTCTCCCATGTGCACTGAACCCTAAATCCATTGACCGTATTAAACCCTAAGTTGATTGACCGTATTAACCCGAACCTTAATAGCTGTATTAAACTCTAAATTGCCAATTTCCCTAAGCTGTAAACCAAGCCTGCATCGTTGTGCGCTGGAGACTTCCGGACGGGCGCTGTTGGTTCACCGGACGGGTCAGATCTCTCCTGAACCCCTCCAGTCTTAGCAGGGATCAAGTTGGTTGAGGATGAGGATTTGTGTGTTTAATTGTACGTGTTTAGGAGAGTGTGCAGCTCATGAATGCACGGAAGGAGGGGCCTGGAAGATTAGCCCATCCCAAAATGCTGCATGGTTAAACTCATCAGGTGGTGAACATGTCTTGAGTGTGTCTTGCTGTTTAATCAACAGCTTTGGGGTCCATTTTGTGAGTGTAGTGAACAAAGTTCATCTTATGGCGCTGCTCCACTGTAAGGTATCGGCTTGACATGACTCGACTAATCGCTTAGATTGGTTTGCCATTAGCAAAAGTTGTGGACAATACCTGGTAATTGTATTGGCTTCACCTCGGCCGTGGTTCCAAGTGAGCTGAGCCGATACTAAAATGTGACGTGAAAACAATGCTAACGGTTAATGGTTAAATATCAGTTGATTTAAAAAAAAGCGATTCTGCAGCAGTGGTCTCCACTGGCTCCACTTTGAATTTCTTTTTTTTTAAATTAACAATTTGAATATTTGTTCACACAACCTACCGATTATTCAATGGCAGCAGCAGATAATGCCAGTGAATGCGAGCAGAACAGTAGTTACCTGGATGTAACTCTCGCTCTATGGGTACATGTGGAGCCGGTTAGTGTATTTAAAACATCCTTTATTCCAAATGCCATCAGTATCCTCAACCAAACCAAGTGACAATATCGAACTGAGATGCTATTTCTACTCTCATTCTTATGTATTTAAGCATATTCATTATCTTTTTTACTTTTTATCATGATATTTCCATTCATATGTCTGAGATGATATTGTGGCTATATGTCTATCTGTCTTTTATGTCTGGTGAGCCATTAAAATGTATTCTATTCTATTCTATTAGCAGTGAAGTTGAACGTTTAGCAGTAAATGTACAGTGTGGGTTACAGTTCGTCGGTGAATCAAGGCAGGAAGGTTAACACCTCCATTGTTCCTCTGTGTGTGTGTGTGTCACGTTGAAGACGATCAGTAGATCACCTACACACCGAGGGCGCACCATCTGCAGTGGAAAACCAAGCACTGGGTACCAAAAGCGAGTCGAGCCGAGCCGAGCCGAGCCGATACCATGCGGTGGAAAAGAGCCATTAGGGATGGCAGGCTGTGGGCGACGGTATGCTGTGGGGTGTTGAAGGTGGGATAAATCACTTATCAGGCCCACATCAGTCGGTGACCCTGGATGAAAGTGTGTACATGAAAGCGGTGCAAGCTGCTACGCCTACACACTTTTTGTGATTAAGACGCAGCAGCTGGAAACTAGCTTCTAAATGTTCAATTCGCACAGCCGGTTCACCGACTGAATATAACACGGCCATAATATCATTTCATGATATTATCTTTAGCGATTATTCCTGCTAAGTCTGTAGTCAGTGCAACATGTACAAAAATAATACTAGATTCAGATTTAAACACACAAAACAACTAAAAAACCTTGAGTGACTATGAATGCAGCTCCCAAACACTCACACGGATATTTCATAGAGACGCTGCTTGCGTCTATTTCTCGACAGAGCTCCTCTGTATAGAAATAAGGCCACATTAAACATGAACAAGCTCTCCCGGCTCTCCTATTGAC
>JAOPJI010000016.1:10256156-10268560 GCA_027122695.1 Merluccius productus
CCGCTGTGGTTTCAATAAAACACCCCCCCCCTGTATTAACCAACACCCCCCCCCCCCCCCTCCTCCACACACACACACACACACACACACACACACACACACACACACACACACTATGTGCCATTTGCGTCATTTTGGGCAGGCCGTTCGCGTCATTTCGCTTGCGATCGATGGTCATAATCAACCGCCGTGTCAGCTGGGTATAACGTTTTTAGCAGCCATTTCAACGTTTAAACGAGGCCAAAAGATGCCAAAAAGCTCTACCTACTAATAATAACAGGTTGGTAATTTTATTGATCGATATCAGGCAGGGAAAGATATGCGCTATGAATTGATTTTTCCCCAGGCAGAGAGAGAGAGGCGGTCCAAAAATGGTCCAGAAATAGGCCCCAAATGGGCAATGTTAAATTTGGTTTGCTCACAAGATCCATCTGGTCTCAGAGCCGGGCCTGAACTGATTATAAAGTCACAAAGGTGAGGATATGTCACCCCTGCTGTTCGGGTGACCTTTAGTAACCCAACCTCCCACCGCTATAGCGGCTCCGACAGCGCAAACGTGAGTTTTCCGGTTGATAGTCGGTAATAAAGTTACAGTTAATTAGCTCATTTTAGCCCACAGGCTTTAATAGGCATTATTCAGGGTGGTTTCTTTGTGATGTGTTCACTGCTCACATTTATGGACCGTTCTTCAAATTGGAGATTTGAAATACGCTATGAGCGCTGCTCTCCCCTCCCGCCTCCGCCCTGCTGCGTCGGAGCGGCGAGTGCAAAGTGCGTGAAAAGATGGAGGAGAGAAGAGAGGACGCCGTTTGGCGCAGAGCTCTTTGGGGTTGACTTTGGGGTTATTTGGTTTTGTTTGCAGTAAAGCGTCGATCACCGCCGGTCAGGCGATTATAACCCAAAAAATAATAATAAAAAAGAAAACCGGCACAGCCCTGCTGCACACTCAAACACCGTCGACTCCCACTTCCACCCGAAATACGGCCTGCTCACTCCATCCCAAGGCTTGACGGGCGTCGCGGTCCCACTCCCCCACTTCCAGATTTGGAGTCAGCATTTTGTTTTTTTGGGGCTTATCCATGAGCTTCGCTTGGTGGGTGCGAGATGGGAGAGAGGGGTGTGTGTGTGTGTGTGTGTGTGTGTGTGTGTGTGTGTGTGTGTGTGTGTGTGTGTAATGATGTGTCCCTAAGGTCCTCCTGCTGCACTGTGACGGTTTCTTCTTCTGTGTCGTTTTTTAGGCTCATACATGGTAAATATTTCAGCGGTCCTCTCTCTCTCGACTGACGGACTGACTGACTGACTCCTGGGATTAGGGCTGAGTACAGCATATAGAAGCACAGATCCTCGTCGTTAGTGAGATGGGAGCTGCCAGGCAAGCGAGGAGGAGCAGGAGCAGGAGGAGGAGGCTTTTCCCTTTCGTGAAAGCGGCCCGCCTACGAGGTTGTGTGTCAATGCCAGCAGATGACGCGGCGGGGAGAGAGAGAGAGGTTTGAGAGACGCCGGGTGGCGGCGGGAGCCTTCGCTGGAAGGCTATGATGGTGGCGCCGATCCAACGGCGAGCTCGGCGGAGGGCTGTTTTGTACACAGCTCAGAGGGTTCGCCGGCTCAGGGGTTGGCATTCGTGACACAACCCCTCAGAAAAGAGGGGTTGATGTTGGCGGCGGTGTTACAGGTCAATCTGCTGCTGGTTCAGAGCTTTAGGCCCGGACTCAAACAACAGTACTGTGTCAGACATTTTCTTTTTACAAACAAATTCCCGTCCAGTTTTATATACTTCTATATCCGATACACAGTACTCCGTTTCCTATGTTTCTCCTGTGGTTTTTATAGGCGTTTTTTGGCAGAACTTTTTTTCATTAGCGCTGCTAAAAGTTAGCAGCGCGTTTGCCCTTAGACGACGACGACGACTATTCGACACTATTATTCCAATCATTACTCAGCGGGGGGGTCAGTCCAGACACATCATTACTGAAGAGTGACTCAACCTCTTAAGCAATTGTCGCCAGGGCCAGTACCACACATACACAAGCGTGACCTCTGGCAGAAGCAGCAACACACGGCAGCAGCCCCAGCGCTATTAAAGCAGCCGCTCAAAGATGGCGAATGACAGGCGGCGCTGGAAGGACACCTGTCACCTGCCTGACACGCTACAGCGGCTATTGATTCGGACCAGCACACTTTGTGGAGAGGAGCCTGTGCGGCGTGGAGGGCGGTCAAAGTCAAAAAGGCGTGGACGCGTCCATCGTGTATCTGAAAAAAAAAAAAAGCCCCCCCCAAGGGAATACTGGATTGGGTCGGCATGAGACCTTCTTGGTTGGAGGTCGGGGTCGTCGTCCCTTTTCTTTGGGTTTACCCTTTACACTACAGTGTCCTGCTGCAGTGTAATTACACAATGTGAAGCAGCCTGTACTGTAATATGTAATAATGTCATGGTGCGGTGTGTAAGGACACAGCGTGGTTAGGGGTTAAGGTGAGGCGAATAAGCTTCACACTAGGTTTCAGGTTTAGGCTGGTCTATAACATTATTACGTAATGTTGTACATGCAGTTACAGGTGACATTGCGTATTACATGTGTAATTGCACTGTCACCAAGGACACTCATGTAAAGTGTTAACCCTTTTTTGTCCACACCCACATCTAAACTTTGCTTTTTTGTTTTCGGCACGTCAACTTGCAGGAGGATCTAGTGTCGTTGGCGGTTGACGCAGGCCGGCCCCCGACATTTGAATAGGTCACACATCACACTTTATGAGGGTTTCACCGGACCACGTGATCCCTCAGTCTCAGGACAGAGATGGCTCTTCGCAAACAAACCTGTTGACAGATCAACGTGATATAGAGGTTTTGGTTTCGGCGGTGTGTGTGTTCTCCAATTGTAAATACGTATTCCTGGCCGGTGTTAATGGGACTACACACATTTCAGGAGCGCCGCTGAGTGCAAGCTGGAGTGTTTAAGTATGTGTGTGTGTGTCTTCCAAAATACTGTAAATCAAACGCGGGTGAAGTCACATTGTTTCTATCTACTGCACGTTTCTGAATAATGCATTAGCACAAACGGTTACGTTGCAAAGGGATGGAATTGATTAAAATATTGCTTTAACATCTGAAAATAAATCTGGTGTGTCAACATGGATTTGAAAGCACCATCTCAAAATTAAATGAATTTTAAACAGTTAATTTCATATGAAACAAAAGACAAATATTTTGCTATATTACAATGCAATGTTAGTTCTGGGATTTGCATTATAAATGACTGAATTAGGGCTTTTTTTAATAAGATGCATACATTATCCTGTATGCTTGGTTATTATCACCTTACAAGTGGATGTTAAATTCCCAATTAAAGGGATGTGGTATTAAAATGTCATGTATGAAATAAGAAAGGATGTCCATTGGTCAGGTCTGTACCTTTTAAAATTTGTACTTTCCACTAAAAGTTAAATAAGAGCATGGGCGACATGCAGTAAACACCACACACGCACGTGCACGCACACACACAGACACACACATGCACGCACACACCACACACTTTGTTGCTCATACAGCACAGGGTGTCATCACTCTCAATGTCTCAATGGCCTCAGGTCAGCAACAACCATCTGTTAATGTTTCATGCTTGAGTGTCTCTGCTGTGCATGCAACGGTCGGTTAGTGTGCTTGTGTGTGTGTACGTGTGTGTGTGTACATGTGTGTGTGTGTGAGATCCGTCAGGGATTTTGATATCTTGTCGTTTACGTAATAATAATAATAATAATGTCAAGCGACAATCCTTTAAAATTTACAGTTAATGTCGTCAACGATTGAATTCCCATTTAAGATACTTCACACTAAACATTTAGCTGATCCTCTAGCGAAATGTGTCGTCGCAAATGTAACCACGAGTCTCAAATCATCACCCAAGCAGCACAATATTGCCTTAGTGTTACTTTTCCTTATTCGAGAGGCAAGTTGTTGAGGAATAAAGTAGGTAATAATGGAATATTGCAGTGTGATTTATGGTTATGCTTCTGACTTGTGTTATTCTCTTCTGGCCTAAGGGTGGCACTGTTGCCTCACCATTCAGCCCTCATCTCTCCCCAGCTCGCCTTGAGAGCCCACTGGTCAAATCTGGGCCAAGTGTGGGGAGATATTATATCTATATATCTATATATCTATATACTGTCAAGAAAAATAAATATAAAAATACAAGGATGTGAAATTAGTCATACCTCATAATCAAGACGTAAGAAGTTGTTTGCCTTGGCACTGACAAAAAAAAAAATCAAAAAGTAAAAAAAGGCTCATCGGTCGCCATTTTAAATAGGCTACTGATTGCGAATGCATCTGTGTATGGGCAGGATTATAAGTGCCCACAAGTAATGGCGTCAGGGGGGTTAAGTGGTTCTGAAAATGAGATGTAATTTTACTCCTTTCAGCAATTGATCTGTGAATTTGCGAGCGGGGGAGAGAGAGGTTTTTTTTTGCAGGGCACATACTTGCACAATAGCAGTGACTCTTGAAGCAGCTTGGGTCACCGCACGGCAGGGGGCAAGCAACCGCCTGGAATGAAGTCGGCGTGCATGCAGAGCCCATTGGGTAATCCACCATCCCGGCTCTGGAGATACCGTCACTCTAATGTCACCTAGGTAGAGAACGCGTGTCTCTGTATGCACATCAAAAGGCATGTACGTCTGTCCATCTGATGCTTGTGTGGTTTTGAGTGACGGGAGATAAAGCAGATTGAAGATAAGCACGCCGAAAACCACTCTTAGGCAACATCCATACAGCCCATTGAATTCGCATTAAACATTCATACGTCTCCGAATTTTACAAAATCACCTAGCAGCGGGGCCTGTGAGTAGATAGAGACAAAAAAGGAAATCTTAGTCCACTGCAGGACAGCAGATACTTTGCTTCCTTTGTGCAAAAGTGGATTGCATATTGTCCCAGAACATCCCCTTTACCAGAGAGAGAGAGAGAGGGAGAGATGCATTTTGATCCAGGCCTGCTGAACCGCTCCAATTGGCCATAACCCCCTATGGCCTGCAGGCTCCATGGCTCAGAGTGACACGTCTGGGTGAAAGGCTGGAGGTAATGTATTCAGCACTTGAGTCGCGGGGAGCCAACAGCGGTTCATATAGCAATTAGTGGTGACGTGTGTGTGTGTGTGTGTGTGTGTGTGTTTTCTGCAAAGTGCCTATAGCAGTTTGAAATTAGGAGGCACATTATAATTGCATTATCATCATAAATAAAGTTAGTTTGTTGCTTGTTGGTTTTGTTGCCATTGATTATCAATATATGCACATTGCGTGTTCACATTAAACGCGCCTTGATTTAATCTGCTTCAATAAAATTGTTCTTGGGGCGGTAGCTTTTGACTTTTCATGTTCAACTTTGTCTTGAACTTAATCTTGAAACGTCTTCATTTATTTCCAGTAATTCATTTCCTTTCCAATAATGACCATTTCATACCAATAATTAGACACGGCAACTATCATTAAACCATTTGAAATGAATGCCGCACTTGGTTGCTGTCTGGCTTATTTTCCTACAATCATTTCGGTGGAGGATACATGCCGGTCAGTATGAGTAAAACGAATTAAGTCGTTCATTGTTCTGGCTTTCGACTCTGCTGCTAGTAGTTCGTCTCATTATCTCACCTTGAGGTTGTGAATTAGTTTCTGAAGTAACACCTCAAGCCAGGGATTTGCTGGTCATACTGATACTGACATCCATTATGCTACATGTGTAGCACTGGAGCTTGCTGTATACAGGGGTAACTGGCTAAACTCAGATTTTTAAGTATAGCTTGAGGATATCGTTAACTAGGAGTGGATAGGAGATAGGTAAACAACAACTACATCATTACATTGTCATTACATGGCTGTAGAGCCTCAGATTGGAAAGTGACCTGTTTTGCGAGTAAATTTCGGTGTGTGCTGCGGGCAGAGAGAGAAGAAAGAAGAAACAAGGCTAGGTCAAAACCTAGTATGTGGCTGGACTGTGTGACAACAACAACCATGACCTCACTCACTCCGACTAATGGTGTAAACTCTATCACTCATTCCCTCACTCAGAGAGCACCGCCACGGATATAGAGCTGTCCCGCCGGTCCAGCCAAAAAAAATCGGGTAGAAAGCTGTGGAAGTGTGTCGAAAGATCATGAATGTAAAATGATAATTAGATCATCATCATTACCATTAGCTTGCTCAATTACGATTAGATTCATTACACAGGGGCCAGAAATGTGATAGTGGGGGTGAGACAACACGCCAACACTCGATGCTAGTGTGGTGGTGACGACAGGATGAGTCTGTGCCACGGCAGGGTGGGATCCTACCCAGGGGAACAGAGGGATGGGGGGACCGTGAAGAGGGCTCCTTCCTTTCTGACGACATGCAAGAAGCATTCCTGAACAGAGCGAGCGCTGTACTGAATAAGTTGATCAAGGGGGCGTGAAGAAAAAAAGCTGCCGTAGTCTGAAGACAAGTTTAATGCAAACGCAGCCATATGAAAACAAACTGCCAATCCCGAACGTGGCCCACGCCTGCAACGGCAACAAACTGTAAAAACCGAAAAAATATCATTAAGATTAGTTTTTGTCCTTAATGATGCGACATGCAGCTCCCTTCCCCGTTATTAATTTCAAACAGAACATGCTATACGATTGTCCATCAACTCAGCTACATGTGGTGCACACTGTAATATGCTCATGACCTACCTACTAATGGCCAGGTGTTGACTCTACCTGCAGCCAAGTGCACTTGACTTTATTTCTTTTTCTTTTTTTTAGCATAGTTAATTATTAGCTGGGTTTACCCGCTACCAAGCAACATAGTATTCCCTTTCATTTAATATTCTGTGTGGTGCAATGTCTCCGGCTTTCTTAGGAAACACATTGCACACGTGATGTTTTTCGCAGCGACACCTCCGTGAGAATAGGTCGACAAGAAAGTTTTCAGGGCCCTTTTCGAGCAAACACACCGCAAATAAATGAGTGTCACGAAACCAACTGAGTGAGTTAATTGGATGTGTTGTGTTGTGTGTGACGGTTCAAGTATTATGTATGGTGGTGTGATAGTGTGTTTGTGCTTTTCCTCATTTGTTTTCCAAGATAACAAGAATGAATAACTACAACCTGACACCCACTCCCCAAATATACAATTTGATGGTTGATAGATTGGATGGTTGATAGATTTATTAAACGAAAGATGGGTACGCTATCCAAGATGCTGCAGTGTGCCACTGCTGCTAGCTATCTTTCCTGCACTACCACTAACCCTGAAATATGCCTGCCATCTGTCCAAGTCCTGTGCTACTGGATGGTCTGAGAGCCTTGGATCCTTGCACCTCCATCCCCATTCTCCTGTCAATCGCCTAATGTGCTGCATTGTCCACAAATCACTTCCCGTGCCCTTATGTACTTGATGTTTCTGTCAAAATAATTGTTTATTGAACCTTGGACTCTCTCTACTTGTTCTGTCAATGGCGTCAGGCTATGTCACTGTAAGCATCCTCGCATCCACTCTTAGCATATTTTCAGCCTAGCCTGCAAACACCACAATGATCAACTTTGTCTCTTGTGCTATCAGTGCCATCAGTAGTCATCGTTGCTGACCCCTCACTGTAATGAACCCTCTAGGATCCATCGGCAACCCCGACTTCAACTCCCGTTGCACGCTCACACCCAAATATCCATCTTCTCTGGGCTCGAGTGGTCATGGTAAAAAGATCAAAGGTGCGCCCTTTTCCACTTAAAATAATACATTGCTTTGTGTCACAATATGACACTGATTGTGACCACTCCACCCCACCCTGAGCTAATGCTGGGCATTAAGCCTTGCCCTACCCCCTGATGATTTGCACGTCAGCAGTCACATGCAATAAACAGGAGCCCACATGACCCACATTATTAGACTCGTAGACGCTTGGTAGGACTCGTCCACCTCTGAGGGACGCTTTACTAATGCATGTGCTATGGGCCCAGAAGACCCCATCCTGAAGCCTCACTACCTGTATCTGTTGAGATAACCTCTGCCCAGAGCTTGGTCAAACAACCAAGCAACTTTTTGTAGCCCTACATATTTTCATTAAGAGACACAATCATAACCGAGGGATTATCATCAGTGCTACATGTATGAATTTAACAAACGTAATTCAGAACAGGGCAGAACGGGTTTAAATAAAAACCACAGAGGATGGAGAAAATGTCCTCCACAGTTACTCCCTAGTATTCATGTAGTTTATTCAGTAGTGCTATGCTGTCACCCAGACTCATATTTGGTCTTTCAAAATGAAATAATTTGTCTCGAGTCTTAAGTACAGATAGCATTGATTTCTTGCATTTTAATTATCTTAACACCACAGCAAAGCATTTAAAACTATAAGTGATACACATGAGCCAACACTCACACACACTCGGGGCATAAAAACATAATCATACCACACACCAAATCCATGTCTGATCACTATTTAAGCAGATTCAACTCAACCCAAATAAAAGCAAGCAACGAACGCACACAGATTTCTCGGCACACCAGCCACCATATTACATCAGCCGCTACAGCGCTTGCTGATCTGCAGCCATCTGCCATCACGCTCTTCCCCGCACCGGGATGGCTTCATTGATACGCTAATGACAAATGACTCTGGACAACCTTCCAGAGGAAATTAGGCTGGCTGACTGTGGAATCATCTCCTGTCATTAAAACTTTGCTCGCTCAAAAATAACACCCCACTTACACAAATACATACATGTAGGTGAAGGAAAAAAATGGACTGATGAATTGATCAAGTCGTTCACACTTTTTTAAAATCAATTTCTTATGTGGCTGAAGGGGGTGTCCTTTAGGGTCATTAGGGTTGTGTGACATCCAAGACAACATATGGAAGCCCCCTAACACAGTGCAGAGAAAACCTCTGGAGCATAGAAATCATATGGACTGGATCAAACCGTATCCCGTATCAAACGGCCTATGGGCGTCTCGAATCGTCAGTGAGACACATATACTGTATATGCGGGTGCTTTTTTCCTATGGTTGTTTGTCTCCTTTTGCCAAGCGGTGTCTGTAATATCGGTGGGTCTTTGTAGATTTTTCCTAACGCCAAGATGTAGACTTTCCAGAGTGTTGTTCTCTTTTTTGTAATGGGGAGCGCTACTGATGTTTTTGGTATGCTCTTACCCGTTTATTCAATAATGTTTTAATGGTGTTTTGTCGGAGTGCGGTGGCTAATGAAGGTCTCCCTCAGGGATTTATCAATCGAGCACAACATTTGCTGAACTGAACAAACATAACTTCTTTTTTTTTTAAGATATCAAAAAAACCTTGGAGCGAGAAAGGAAGGGGATTTTTTTGTTTTTTCGGGCCCGTTCTGGGTCGCCACTGCACCCTGAAGACGCCACCTGTCGCATTGTGTTTCGAATTCGAAGCCTCCAATATATAGAGCGCTAGTCCGAAATGTTTTTAAAGCAGGCATGTACATTTGAGGCCAAACAGCGCGTAATTTGACAGCCTGAGAAACGGGAGGTGTAGTGCGAGAGCGTGTGTGAAGAGGGTCATTTGCGTGGGTCGCGCGCTCAATGAGAGTTGGCAGCTCTGAAATCAGCAGGTCAAGACAGGTCTCTTGCGTGGTTACAGCAAGACGGAAGGATGTGGATGAGTTGTACGCTTACAAAAATCACTCAGCCTGTTTATTATTTGCAATAAATGCGCCGAGCGTATAACACACACATCCACAACTTGCACAAGACGCATTCACCCCTTTGATCCAACTGACAGGACACAGATCTAACCCCCCGCAAAACCTTCGCACAGTACAGGAATTGTTAGGTTATCTGTATACTGTATGTGTTAGGTATATCACCACCTATGTATCGATGCACTGCGGGTTCTGACGACTACAGTCCGAGAATTGTCTGTCCCCTCCTTTGCTTGGCACCTGTCCTTGTCCTGTGTGATGCGCTCCATGTAGGTCTACTTCCATCCGCGCAGATAAGTGCCAAGCAAAGCAGGGGAGAGGCAATTATCAGTCTGTGGCGGTCAGTGCTGTGCTACTCGCAGTGCATCGATACATTGGGGGTGATGGGCCTAATAAATATACAGATAACTGATAATGAGAATTCCCACTTTTTTTTTTTGCGCTGTACATGGACGGCGAATAATAAATCGGCCGACACACCGAGACTAAGAACTGCTGATTATATATCCTTTTTGTTCTTTTTTTAAAATAATATATTTGATATTTGCTCGGTTCAGCAAAACTGTTGGCTACTCAACGAAGGATCTATTAAAAAACGACCTATATATACATATCACAGATCACTGTCTGCCTCTGCTTGGCAAAAGGGAGAAATAAAACCATAGAAATAAAGCCGTCGCATACACACAGCATGAGCCTCACTGACAATTGAGACGCCCAAGGCCGTCGGCTGATACGGGATACGGGTCGCTCCAGACCATATGATTTCTATGAGCCAGAGGTTTTCCCTGTACCGGGCTTCCCATATGTTGTCCTTGGATCTCACACAACCGTAATGATCCTAAAGGAGACCCACTTCAGCACTAAAACATCACTCGTATTACAACATGGAGTCGGCAAGTGAAGCCATTATGAGATTGCAGCTTGAAAAGTCGGGACCACGCGAATAGGCGGCACAGCGTTGCTCTGGGATCATTCGCCGACCCCCCGGAGGAACGAGGCTTATGTAGTTCTGTGCGGAAGCAAGCGTTCTTGTGTCGTTCACATGTGCCCAAGGCAAGGTGGTTTCCCAGAGGCCATTTGTCTCATCCAACCAGCCGTCTGTGAGAGAGCTTGAGCTTTCATCCCTGCACCGGGATCTGTTAAAAAGATATATATACACCCAAGCCATGTGGATTGGTTCACACGGTTCCTCTCCTCTCCCTCTCTGCATATGTAGATATAATCCCATTTTACTTTACAGTGTAACTTGTTAAAAACATGACCACTGCACCGTTAGAAACCGTACTACATGGTCGTTGATGGTGAATTTGATCCCAAGCTTGACATTGTTGTTTCCCTGGTAGCAGTGAGACATATCATGGCGTGCTATTTTGAGTCTTCGGCGCTCGGCACCGATCTGCTTAAAATAAGTCAAATAAATAAATCATTCGACGAGGCTAATGAGTTTGCTCTACAATCAGGGTTACACAGCCATGTTTGTAATTCTATTAGAAGGTTTCACACTTACACGTTGGACTTGGTGATGGATTACGTTTTATGTGAGACTGAGACTGCGTTCATCTCCGATCCTTGGAAGTGAAATAGAAAAACATGAGGGGATATTTTAATGTTACCGTTAACGAGGAATGGGTATTAACCAGTGGGGAAAAAGCTGGAGCTGGTGAAATAGAACTTGCTAAAATGCTGACACTAAAACCATAATACATTACTGTAAGACAACCTACAGGATATTAAAATGATCGAGTTTTGTTTTAGGCTTTAAAAAAGAGCCGCATTTTCGTGTTGAAAAAAAAAAAAGCTGCTGGTTTTCACCCCATTTACACGTGCGCTTAAGTATACAGTTAAATACACGTACAAACACTGTACTTTCCTACATGCTTATCATCGAGAGTGTATGAAGTGTGTACTGAAAAGGCTCCTAGGAAACGTACGGTATCCTACGTTTCTATAAAGCGGTAGGGAAGCAGCCAACAACGTCGCCCCGGGGACAGACAACACAAGTGTGTGTGTAGGGTCAAAGACATGACAACGCAGCAGCAGCGCCGCACAAGCTATTTCAGACAAACGCTGAGTTGTTGGTGCAGTTAAATGCATGTGATGGGGGGGGGCATACAGGGACTCATGCAGGCAGGCAGACTTCAGTTACAACACATCCAGGGCCTGTGATGATTACGCTGAATACTGCATCGTCTGCATAAACTGACCTTACTCTCCGCAATCCAGTGGGACGTGAATAGAGATAACATCAATGTTGTCGCGATGAAGTATTAACAGTCTGAACATGTTTGCGTCCGTGTCTCCTCAGATGTCTCTTCTCAAAAGAGTCTTTCAACACAGCAAAGTGCAGCTTATTGTTTGAAATGCATCTTTGGAACAACACATGCCCTCTTCCTCTTCCTCCTACTCCCCACTCTCTCTCTCTCCCCCTCCTCATTAATGCTGCCTTTTCTTCATGGGCCGTGAACGCCGTCCCAACCCGCTACTCCTCCGACTGCGAACACGCGTCCCCGAACGCCGCACTATGTGTGGGTGTCCTTAGATCTCGTCCCTTTTTGATGTGCTCCACCCGAGGTAGGAGTGCAGGTTGAGTGCCAGGGAACACGCTTGACAGAGCACTAATTTCCACTCCTCCTTCACCACCGTCTCCTCCTGTGATTAATTCGCGAGTCCAAAACAGTAACTTCCTTCTACATTAATTTCCCTACATAACGTGACACATGCG
>JAOPJI010000016.1:10300634-10311510 GCA_027122695.1 Merluccius productus
CCCCCACCCCTTTGCAAAAAACCACCGTCGTTTTAGTTTCGCTCAAATCGTCTGTCACTCGATCCCCGGTCGCTCGGCGTCTGCAAAAAGGGAGACACATTGCAGCACAGAGGCACTAGGATGGCTCCCCTGGGAATCCTCCATGTTTAGCAAAGGGATGCCAGTCTGAGCTGTTAAACCACAGAAGTGGTAGTGTAGGGAAAGGTGTATTCACTGTCTGCATATACACCTTGTGTGTGTGTGTGTGTGTATTTGTGTGTGTATTTGTGTGTGTATTTGTGTGTGTGTGTGTGTATAAGAGAGGCAGTGGGAGTGAGCACTCCTTGTTTGCATATGGTAATGTGTGTATGTCTGCCACATCTGAACTGGTGTGTGGCTACATGATAATGTAGGTTTTTTTTGTATGTCTAGGGTGTCACAGCACACCCAGATCGGTTCCTGACTGATCCGCACTGCTCCACAGTCACATCTTATGCAGTATGTAGGAAATTGAGGCCAATGCACTTCAAAGGGGGTGCTTACAAAGACGCGGGGAAATGTGTCAAGTTTATGGTGGGAATTAATGAAAAGCAAACATATCGTCAAATATCTATGACGTTGAAATGAAGCATGAAGGCACTGACTTTTAGAAAATAAACTTCCCCCGTCGGGGGGGGAAATTGTGAATTATGTGTTCAACATCAATTGTATGACAACTGAGGTCTGATGTGTGCTGAATAATTGAACTCATCAAGTCCAAATGTACAACATGGACATGGCGCTGAACAGAATCTATACATTTGAATGCTCAATCGTTTACAGTAACTGTTTAGTGGCATGTTAAGAATATCGAGTAGAAATTGCCGATTTGCAGACGTGCGATTATCTGTAGCCACTGAAATCGTTTCGGTGCAAAATTTGACTAAGACCCGGCGGGTTCAACCCATGAAAGGAAGGGACAGATGTGCAGAGGGAGCAGATGCGCTGCCAAACACGCGGTATTGTTCTGTATAAATTATCTTTTGTTTCGGAGAGCAGACATGTTGATTACAGTTTCAGAGGTGCACAATTTTTCTGTACAATCTCCAAAATCCACATGACCCAGAACCACAAGTGTATGTGTGGTTATGCTAACTTGATCATTACAATTACACATTCAATTGAAACACAACATTTTGGAGTGACAAATGGGAACGAATGCATTGTCCTTTGAAAGAGAGAGACAGAGACGGAGAGAGTCAGAGAGAGCGAGAGAGAGAGCGAGAGAGAGAGCATGCCTGAGACATGACAAGGTTGCATCCACAAACCTGGTAGCAGGTACAGCATGTAACAGACCGACTTGATTTGTCTCTCGCCTCTTTAAAGGTTCCCCAAAGCACAAAGAGATAACTTGAACCTCTCCACCTTCAGAAGAAGAAGACGCCTGGCCGCTCGCCAGACGTGGGGCCCCGCAGCTACAGAGCAGCTGCAGATTGTATGGCACAAACACGGGCGGGCGGGTGCAGCACGGTCTTCACATCTCGCTATTTCCTATTTTCAGTCCTGACCATTGGACCACTAAGTGAAACGCTTCCCGGGAAGCCAGAGGGCAAACTAAGAACGGGAGGTCGGGACACTCTGCATCGAGGTAATCCATTAAGACATGGGAGCAGGGGAGAGTGAGCCATGCAGAACCAATCGACTACCACCGGCGTCGTGGTGCTCACCATCCAATAGTGGGATACTATTAGGGACCTGGGGGATTATAGGTAGATAGGCCGAGGCGACCAGGTGGGACACTGATTGGGAGGTGGGGGCGGGGGGGGGGGAGGTCTTGGCTCTGGGTCTGGGTGCAGAAGTGGTGCAGTGCAGGGACAAAAATGTGTGGAAACATGTGCAAAATTTCCGGTCACCCCCCGAACATCCTCCCGACCTCCTGCGCTCCCAGGAGCCGCCTAACCAGACACAATAGACCCTTCATGGCAGGACAAACACAGGTGTCACTCATAACACTAATTATGGGGCTGCTACTTTTATATACCAGGGCCAGTGTTAGACTAATCTTCACTTCACTTTTATGTACCAGTGGCCGGGTACATAAAAGCGTCCCCGTCATTAGTGTTATGAGCGCCACCTGTGTGTCTCTCCTACTATGAGAACTCTGGGTCTATAAATGAAGCAACTCGTTATTGGTATTGTAATAGTCAGTTGGGCAGATCCCTTCTCAGGGGTCCAGTTCTTTGTGTGGCGCCGCTTACCGCCATCTCCAATCCCATCCCCAAAATCACCGCAGCCCTGCAGTGACGGGTAAGCCCGGGGTTCACTTCTCTGAGACGTCTGACTGACAGCAGAGCATCGACCCTGGGGGTTTGCCTGCTGTAATGGACTGTAAGGTGCGTGTGAACGTGGACATATGATGGTTTCTGTCTGACGGAGAAGCACTTTGAGCTGTGATCGTGTGTGGGAGGTGCCGGTCATTTTTTGCGAAATGAACCCCAACTGAACTGGGGGTTCATTACACGGCTACTTACTAAAGAAATCAATCATTTAAAACCAAAATATAACAGTACAAAATGATTTTGCTGATTTAAAAATGATTTTATTGCTTGGAGAACTGCGTCCATAACAACGGTCTGTTATTCTGCTATGTAATAAACAAATGTATAGCAGGTTTGTTATTATTATTATTATTATTATTATTATTATTATTATTATTATTATTATTACATAGAGGAATAAGAGGATGTAAAGAGAATGAATAACGTAAAACGGCAACGTATCTTATTGCAAAGTGAAATCAACAGTGAGGATTATATGACGGCTACACCGAGGCAACAGGCTTATTTTCTCTTTCACGGTACCTTTAAGTAGCCTTGATCCCAAAGTGTTCAGGTCAGGTTCAGGTTCAGAACCGCACGGCCCAACTGCCTGCTCCATTGTGCCTTTGTGACCCCCCCCCCACCGGGGTGGGGATAGACAGCCGGGCGGGAGGGGGGCGGGTGTCGCAGCGCTGATCCCCGTTCATTCAAGTCCTTAGTCCAGGTCAGCGCTGGACCCACCAGGAGGTTCTGAACAAAACCCTCTCCCGCCGCTGCCCACAGAACCGAGCACCAAAGCTCCTTTCACACCATTCAAGTCGTGCAAAATGTGCATGCCTCTAACTGTGGATGAAATACAAAAACAGAAATGTCCATGACTTTTTGGACCCATTCAAATACCCCTGCAGTGGAATCCTTTCGTGAATCGATTATTTTTGGGGGGATTTGTTTGTTTAGCCTTCGCATTATCAGTGCAGCATGCGGTGTCTCTAAGCGAGCCGCTCATCTCACCCCTCATATTTGATTTCCTATGAGAGAGCCGATCGATTGAGTACAAAAGCCAAATTTAAGTTGTAATACAATAAAATGGTGTCATATATTTATTATTTATTCATATTTATTTGCACTGTAATATCAATTCTGGAAAAAATTGAAATTAACTCGCATGTGATTGTATTAAATCCATCTTTGAATCCGCCTCCAATATACAATAGATTTGTGTGCTACTCCAAGGAGTGCAAGCAGGTAAAACACACAAACAGGCTACTTTAAATTCCTCGCTAAAACCGCTAATGTAATTCTCAGCAAACATACAGATTTTCCGTTTAGATAACCTAACAACTTTAAATTGCAAAACGTTTCTTAGTTTTTTTTTCAGCTCAACAAAGTTAAATACCCCAACGTCCTTTACCGTGCCACACTTTCAGCAGATAGAAATTGTGCGTCATAGAAATTCATGCCATTTTAGGCTATGCATAATTTTGCGGGGGGGAAAATATAGCCGAGGCCCATTCTACTGTGCTCAACTCCTCCAACAGCCCCATTAATGTAACTGCTTGAGCCGACGGCATTTTCTCTTTCCCTCTCCTGTGCGTAGAATAAGACCTTGTTCTCTGCCATAATAGATTCACCACTTTACATGCAGATGAACATGGGCGTTCTCAAAAACACACACACATTTAGACACGCACACACACACACACACACACACACACGCACACAAACGCGCACAAACACGCGCGCAGGCAATTCAAACACAATTTCCCTTCATATAATGGATGGGATGCGACGTGGTGGACACACGACTTGATGAGGAGACCCCGGTGATTGGTTGTGTTCTCGCCCTGCGATCTGATTGGCTCGCTTTGTGTTTGAGTGGTTTAACAGACACAGTCGTTACCTCGCCGGTCTCCGTCGCTGTGCCCTCTGTTGACGACACAGGGACCCCTGACAAACTCATCAATGCGCCCCATATGCTATATACGCATAATGGCCATCTCTCCCGCTCTCTGACTCCGGCTCTCTCCTCACCTTCTCTCGCTTTTTTGTTGCTGCTGTTGAGTGCATGTACAAAAGACCTAACTTATTATGTCGGTGCATTTGGGAGTTTGTATGTGTGTGTGTGTGTGTGTGTGTGTGTGTGTGTGTGTGCACAACCCTTTGAGGCGCTTGTTTGTTTTGCATGCAAACCTAATTGTGTATCGTCTGGCGCGCAGGGAGTGGTGTGAGGGTATTTAATAAATGGTCCCTCGCAGTTCATTCTTGGTGAAGGTTGCTTTAAGGTACCAGCGGGCCGCGCAGTGTCTATATGAGCGCAGAGCGCAGATCAATAGAGGGATTGTACATCGCAACGACACATCGCAATGCCTCCATTTTTGCAAAAGGATTACACTTTTACTTTACCTACACTACAACTTTAACAAACAAGGACTGCAGATGGAAATTAGCTGCTCTGCTAAATCTGGTGCAACCATCTTCTCATTTGTTAAATGATTAATACACTGTCCTTTTATAAATTAAATAAATCAAATCAAATCAAATCAAATCAAATATAGAGCAAACAAACAATTGTTGCCTAAGTTGTTTAAAAAGGGAGGACGCCAATATGAGTTGGGAGGAATTAGTATGTTCAACAAACAGATTGTATTGTATTTCAGTCAAAGACTTAGGAAGTTGAACCAAACTGTTTAAAAATAACTCGCTGAGCAAATAAGAAAATGGATGAACAGTGAGACTCATTGGCATATAATGACAGGGTACAGGTTGCGTAACACGTTTAGTATTGTTTTGGTTTTGTTTGTATTGTTTTTGTTGTTGTTTGATGATATATTTTAGCGTTAAAAAATAGGATGTGTTGTTACTGTAAAAGGGTAGACATCGTAAGCTGGAGCTTCAGCCGACATCGTTTACGGACTGCAGCAGGAGTCTTTAGGTTGTGTTGTTGTGTTATTGTTGTGCGATTGCAGGCCGAAAAATAAATTAAATTCAATTCAATTCAATGTGAGTAGTGTCACGGCCGTGGCCCCGTCTCTCCCATTCCTCCTGTCTTCAATGTCCCCGGTTTGTGTGTGTATGTGTGTGTGTGTGTGTGTGTTTTTGTGTGTGTGTGTGTGTGTGTGTTCCTGTCCTGCCACTTACCTGTCATCCGTCAGCTCATCACCTCTCCAGTACATCAGCCCAGGTGTTTCTCCCACTCATCGCTCGACTCTTGTCTCTGCCAGTGTGCTGCGGTGGTTCATCTCCGCTTCACGTTGCTATTGGATATTTTCTATGTTTGTCTCCCGCGCTTCAGGATCCCAGCCAGCCTGCCAGCCTGTCTGCCTGCCTGCCTGCTAACCTGCCTGCCTACTCACCCTCTCGCTACCTCCGCCTCGCCATCTCTGCTCATCTCATCTCCTTGGAGGTACAATGGCAGAACAAAGTTTTCATTATCCTAGCTTACGGTATATTTGACGTTGATTTAAGATTTGTTTTTTAAAGTACTACAACTCCCACACCGAGTCCTCTCGGTACGGCGGTTATCGCCGACAGCATAACAAAAATATCCCATGATGCATTCTGATGCACAAGCCCAATAAGTTCTGAAGGATCGCGAAACCTGACCCAAACGACCCAGATGAGGCCGGTGTCAGCCCATCATCTCCTTTTGTGCCCTCCTCGCCTCATGATGGAGCGAGCCGGCGGCGCGTCTTCGCCGAAGGACCAAGGTACTTCACAGAGGAATCCCAGTAATAGCGGCGACAGACCCCGTGATGAATTGAACCCATTTCATATTTCATCTTTTAATTAGCTCCGTCCGGCGCCGTCTATCCATCAGCGGTGCGTGGAGATGGATGGCTCGGCCGTGGTTTATTGATGAGGGGGTAGTCCTTTTTTGATTGCTCTCACATTTGACTCAAACGCACCGACCGCAGCGCTCCGGCGGACCGTAAAATGCCACCATTAGGCTCGGCGTCAGATATCACAAGGTGGAAACAAGATAATGTTCGGCCTGATATTAGGCCAGATAACAATCCCCCCCCCCCCGCATTCTTAATATTTAGTAGCATATTGAGTAGTGTGTGTGTGTGTGTGTTTGCCTGCATGTGTATGTGTGTGTGTATTTGGCTGCATGTTTTTCTGTGTATGTGTGTGTGTGTGTGTGTTTGCCTGCATGTGTTTGTGTGTGTTTTTGCCTGCATGTTTGTGTGTGTATGTGTGTATGCATGTATGTGTGTGTGTGTGTGTGTGTGTGTGTGTGTGTTTGCCTGCATGTGTATGTGTTTATGTGTCTTTGCCTGCATGTTTGTGTGTATGTATGTGTGTGTGTGTGTGTGTGTTTGCCTGTTTGCCTGTGTGTGTATGTGTGTATGCGTGTGTGTGTGTGTGTGTACAAGGCCCTGTTTACACAAGCGCTTTGAATCTCTCGACAAATCGTAATTTTCAAACGGTGGTAAGATTGCAATGCAAATAGAGATGTTTCCTCCGTCTAAACAGACGGGATCGGTCGCACGAGAGACGCAGCGTACGCCACATTCAGTCCAGATGGACTACAGATAGGTTACTATATTTGTAACCTATATGCAAATGTATTAGAATCATCTAAAACTGGGCTGTGCCCACTTGGACAATGTTTTATGAAGCCTGTCTGTAGCTTCGTGGCCGATCCCGACACCCAAGGGCAACAGAAATTGCTCAGAAGGACGTAAGCGGGCGCCTGGTTTTACTCGGGGGTGATTCATATATGGCACCAGCGTTATTTACAAATGTCTGGGGATACGGGGGAAAACGTAACTACACCCGATCTCGGAAACAATCCCAAACACCAATAAAAGACCCCACGCATCGATATTATAGTATATAGAATAGTAAAAGTAACAATCATAACATAAAGCAGAATCTATGCGAGTGATGTGCGATATGCGTGCAGACTCCCAATATGCATCCCCTCTCGCGCATCTCTCGTAAATTGCCCCCGTGTCTGAACAGGCTGACACAATTGTGAGCACTTTGTGAGCTCGTCTGGAAACAGATGAGTTTTTGAATGTAGATACAAAACGGTTCTTCTTGTGTAAACCGGGCCGATGTATGTGTGCATGCAAGCACGCAAGCGCGTGTTTACTCTGGGCAAGTTTGTGCTTCTCCGTCGTGACAACTCTCACTGGTGTCATTAAACTTGATGCAGTATCACCGAGTGATACTGTATCTCGCTCCTTGTGTAATGTGATGACTGTGTGTGCGTGTGTGTGTGTGTGTGTGTGTGTCCAGTTTATACATGGGCACGGCCGCCCGAGGGACCAATCAAAAGGGGTTTTGTTATCAACTGTCAACAGGCAATCACATGGGGGGAGGTGTGTGTGTGTGTGTGCGTGATGTGTGTGTTATATTATGTGTGTACATGTAAGTCAATCTATCCACTTAGTAAGTCAATCTACGTTCGTAAATTATTAATGTATGGCATCCGATTAGCCTCAAATATCACACATCAGCTTAACAATAGCCACAAATGTATTTAACGTCTGGGTTTTTTTTAGATGCTCACACATTTCTTTTTAAATTATGTATTTATTCATCCAACTACAACTATGGAAGATGCGAAAGTGAAGGTGTGTGGGTGACAGAGCGGGGTCAGTGATGAGGCAATGTATTTCCAATATTGAAACAAATGTGTTTTAGCACAATATTGTCCTGAACATTAAAACAGTTGCTAACAAATGTGTGTACAGTTTAATTTTCCTTTAAATTCCTTTAAATAGACTTTATGGACTCAACACTTGATGAAGATGTACAACCCAAGACGTTCCTTATATTATAACATAATATATATGTAACAACGTAACAATGTAAAACATGGTAAAATCTCACAAGAGTTAAGTGCATTTACACAGATCTACATAATTAGTAATAAGTAATAAACTCAAAGATTTTCATGTCAACAAATGTCTGTTAAGTCGCTATCCATCGCCGAAGGAGGTAACACAATGGTGACGGTGGTGACGCAACCTGCAGTTACCGCTTATCGCCATAGGTGTCCATATCTTCGAGATTGCCACTTTAAGTACATACATGGCGGTCCATCGTTTTGTTTTACTTTGTGTTACTTTAACATATTGTTATTGTTATTTCCAATATGCCTTTAAAATGGATTTGGTAAATACTAGTAACATTAATTGATTCCAGTCACACACGCTCGTCACTCGTAGCTGTAGATTTTACATTACAGCCATAGCTGTCTTCATTTCCATGAGGCTGAGGTATAGAAAAAAAACCGACGCGATGCGATCATGGGGTGAAGGCCAGGTTTACCAGCTGCTGGGAATGCACTCGTTCCCCATGCGCAATCAATTGGGGTGCTTTAAAAAACAGAGAGGCAGGCTCTTATCATGAATGGAAATTCTGTTAGCAGAAAATCTATGAGGATGAAAGAGCGCTTGACATACATATAGAAAGATGGAGGTGGGGGGCGGGTGGTGAATAAATAAAGAAAAGATGAGCACAGAGAGACGGCGAGGTGAGTGCAAATGTACCACAATAGGGCGGCGGGTGGGTGGGTGGGGGCGGCCGGCTGTAAGTCGCTCCATTTGTGCTGAGCGACATCGTATTTGAAAATTCAAAAGGTGTTTCCGTTTCAAAAACCGTCCAAGACGATCTGCTCTTCATCCCCGTCATTTTCCCAGGCTCTCGAGCCGATATCTGCCAAACTGACACTACAATGCTATGCAAATGTGAAGATGAGGATTCTTGGATGTGTCTGCATGATGTGTTTGCTTCAAATATGCAGGCAGAAATAGGAACAAACCCTCTCGCTCTCTCTCTCTCTGTCTCTCTCTGTCTCTCACAGCATCATTTTCACACCTCGCTCTGCCCTCAAATGCCTCATACCACATACATAGCATCATTGTTGTAGTTTTACACACACACACACACACACACACAGCATCAATCATCATGCGTTACTCCATGTAACAACTGAGAATGATCAAGATGTTTGACCCCAGTAAAACAATGCAAAGGCAAACTGTGACACACTGTGCACGTTAAGTGTCAACAAGACGTGTATTTAAAGTGTATTTACTTTACCTACCTTTGTATTTACATGTCACCTTTTACTAGCAATATTCATACCTTGTAAAAACACAAATAGCCCCCGGGCCAATAATAATGGCTTCAAACCAAATTCACCGCGAAAAAATATCACTTTTAGCAGAATTTGTACACCTTTTTTCCTCTCTGTAAAATGTTGTTCGCTTTAGAATAGTCAAGCTACACACACCTTTGCAGATGATGAGCGTCAATTCACAATGCATGACCATTGATGAGTATATCCTTCATCCTACGACACCCATGACCCTACTGTGTAATGACATGTTATACACCCTGGATACGGTGCTTTGTCTCTGCCTGTCTCACGCCCCCGTTCGTCTCGTTGGCACAAGTTGCTGACGAAGGCGTTGTGTTTGTGCAGTTTTCTTTTGACAGGGCAGTCAGAGACATTTTTCTCCCAAAGTCAAGTTGTTTTGCAATGTGAAGGAAAAAAACAACATATTTTAAAGAAGCAGAAGAAAACAGAGAGAGAGAGAGAGAGAGAGAGACAGAGAGAGAGAGAGAGAGAGCGAGAGAGAGAGAGAGAGAGGATGACGAAAGTCATGGCTTGCAAATGGCTTGTTTTTGGCAAAGGGAATACCGTCTTGAAATCATGTCTTGATCAAGGAAATAGATTTTTGCAATATTAAATTCGGGGTTGCATTTGGTCAAAGTATTTTGAAATGAAATGAATGAAAATGAAACATGATTGGGGAATGCATTTGTGGAACTGGCAATGATTTTATGAAGTATTGCCCGTGAAATGCTTACATCCCCCATTCATGCTCCGAGAGGATCACGTTTGTTTCATCCCCTACTCCTCAAAAGTTTTCCTAAGCTACTTTAACAGGTAATGCTCGCTTACCTGTCGTATGGATTAGCTCCTAGTTCCTCTTCCCAATCCTTCACTAAAAGTGCTTTCAAAGGCTGCTATGCCATCGCCATCAGGAGTGAAACGGCTGCTGTGGCACAGGCCTTGCAGTATGGAGGATGAAAATAACTGCACAGTGGAACGACTTCTTGGTGATCGTACAATGCAATTTGCACAAAAAAAAATAGAGATAAAAAAGATAAATGATGATGATGAAATCAACTATTACTGATGACTGCTTTTTTTTCCTTGCATGTGTGTGTGTGTGTGTCTGCTCACGCATGTGTGTGTGTGTTTGTTTGTTTGTTTGTTTTTATTTGATGAAGTGGCTGATAACGTGGTTATCAGCCACTTTTTTTGCCAAAAAAATGCTAAAAAATGTCTGGTAACTTTAAAATCAAGTAGTTTGGCTGGCGAAGCAAAAAGTCAATTTCAAGCCCGGTGTTACACACAGACATACATAGACAAATCCAGCGCGAGAATAAACACCTCAGCCAACAGGAACATTTTGTGATCATCACCATCTTGTGCCATAACCCTAGCAACCCCGCTGAGCTTTTAGTGTTGTTCAGTTAGTCTTTCATCCGTAGCAACCATACACACACACACACACACACACACACACACACACACACACACACACACACACACACACAAGAAACCCCTT
>JAOPJI010000016.1:10358685-10382633 GCA_027122695.1 Merluccius productus
ATTAATAAGTGCTTTATAATGACTAATAAAGAGCCAATATGTGTGCTTATAAGCAACTAGTTAATGGTGAATATGTGATCCCTAATCTAAAGTGTTACCATTTGTTTTATTTTTGGCTTAATGACTAATATGGGTCTTGAGGCTCAATCAGTTGAGAACCACTGTACTAGGTCCTACTAGGTCATGCAGACTCGGTCCAGACTTTTTATTGTAGCTACTCCATTTTTTTCATTGTCTGCTTTGATTGGCTAGTCAACATTTACAGCATAGTGTATTTGAACAGCCCTGTGTGTTGCTGAACGTATGCAGTATATTCTACAAATATATATGTTGTGTTCTCTTGTAGCTCGGCCAACAGGTGTCTGCTGAAGGTGGGCGCCTACAGCGCTCAGTTGGAGCAGTACCAGAAGGCCATTGAGATCTATGAGCAGGTACTCACTCACTCACTATTGTCCAAATAAATGCATTTAACAATGCATTTCAAACGTCTGGATCGTGGCATAGAGCAAAACGGGCCTAAAGGCCGTTGTACACCAAAGCTCCTGCATAGAGCAGAAGCTCTATTTTTTTTGCGTCCTTGTCTTCACATTAGAGGCTCCACGCCGAGCTCAAATCTGGGTCAACGGGGCATTTCACTTTCTTTCTTGCTTCATTTTTGTTTTCGACCAATCGTGTTGCTCGAGGCGGGGATCTGTAAGCGTGAAATTGGCGAACACAAACGTTGACAGCAGTGGTACACTATTAAACGCCGTCTGTATTAAAAATCCCCATCGGGTCGCTTCATCCACTCATGCAAACGAGTTTCTCTTCGGCAGCATATCGCCGTAACAAAACAGGAAACAAGATGTAACTCCGCCCCTTTCAGTTTCCCAGGCTCTGTTCCCCCCCCCCCTTAAGGCTGTAGGAAACAGCCTTAAGGTTGGTGAAGTCTATAGCGGCACTGGCATCTTCTACACCTTTAGTTTTTATCGTCTTCCTTGAATCCCACGCAGGTGGGAGCGAACACCATGGACAACCCGCTGCTCAAGTACAGCGCCAAAGAGTACTTCTTCAAAGCCTCCCTGTGTCACTTCATCGTGGATGAGCTCAACGCCAAGGTAAGTCCTGTGTGCTCGCCCCCCCCCACAGCGTGATGTTCCCATCGACATCACACAGAGTATGTGATTTTTGTCTCTCTCTCTCCCGGGGGTGTGTGTGGCAGATCGCTGTGGAGAAGTACGAGGAGATGTTCCCCGCCTTCTCAGACTCCAGAGAGTGCAAGCTGCTGAAGGTGGGTGAGGTGGGGGGGAGATACAGGAGGAGTGCGTGTCTATGTGTGTGTGAAGGAAGTCTTAACTCCCCCACCTCCCCCTCCAGGGTAGTTGGTACCACGACTGATCTGTGTGTGTTTGACAGAAACTGCTGGAGGCGCACGAGGAGCAGAACAGCGAAGCGTTCACCGACGCGGTGAGTCACCTGGGACCGGGTTTGGGTCCCGTTCGCCGTGTCGATGTTTTCTGTCCCCCCCCCCCCAAAAAAAAGAAAACATACATTTGACTATAGTACCACTATGTCTGCCATGGAGTACTAGGAGTAACAGTTGGGTTCATTTCTAGTTGTAGAAGCTGATGCTAATGCTAATGCTAATGCTCTCTCAGTCAACCATTTATTTTTTTTCCCCCTGTGCTCCAGGTGAAGGAGTTTGACTCCATCTCCCGCCTGGACCAGTGGCACACCACGCTGCTGCTGCGCATCAAGAAGAGCATCCAGGGGGATGAGGGAGATCTCAAGTAGGGGAGGGAAAGGGGATAGAGAGAGAGAGCGGGAGGGAGGGAGGGAGGTAGGTAGATAAAGAGAGGGAGAGAAGAATAAAACAGGGTGAAAATGCAGCATGGAAGAATCGTCCATCAAGGCATGCTACCCCCTCACCACTGGTCCCCATCCCCATCCCAGTCCCCTTCGTCTTACACCTCACACACACACACACACACACACGCGTTACTACTCAAAATCTTATCTAACCCAGGTTAACCCCCCCCTAACAAAATGTCCCATACTGCTGTAATCCATTGAGCATTTCTGAAGGATCATGTTCTGTTTATAAGCTGTGCTTCTCATTAGCCAGGGTCAGGGTGTTGAATCCCCCCCCCCACCTACACCTCCTGTCTCTGTTTTTAGAGGAGCGCGGCGTTAACCCTATAACAGCTTCTTTAGGACCCAGGGGATATCTGAGATGCGTCGGATGTTGGTATCGGGAGAGACGGCACTGCACGGTGTATAGCTGTATATTCGGTTTGTGTTTTCTTTGGTCTTTTGTTCTTGTCGTATTTTAGATGGAACCAATCGTTGTCGTTTATTTATACTACGTGTTGTATAAAAGATTGTTTTAATTCCAGGTTATATCCCCGTGTTTGGCACTTGCAGAATGTAGTGGAGTGATGAAGGGAAGTCCTACTGTTATTATTATCATCATCGCAACTCTAAGTCATTCCTGCCACGCTAATATATTCATTTTTCTTCCACATCATTCACAAATGGGCCGACTCGTTAAGTGCAATGATAATCATTATTTGTAGACTGTTGAGATGTATCAAATGGATGCTTTTTGTTTTCTACACCTTTTTATTTAAACCGATTTTTTTTTTTCAAATACATTGTGGAAAATTGACGTATTAATTGTAACGCCGACGACTATTTTAAGAGATTTCGGGGCGGGATAGAAAATGACTTCATGGTTACGATTCGAGGCGTCCCTTGCATATCAGGGCTGTTCACATCTTTAGAAGAAACTTCCATCGTTAGACTAGCGCCGTTTTCCTTTTTTCTTCTCGTGTCGTAGCGTAAAGCGAAGGCTCACTAGTGTCATGCACCTTCCAAGGCGAACCATGTGTTGATAGCATGTCATTGTGTATTTCGGTGTAATTTTAGACACATTTTTAGCGATGTGCTGCATCTCACTCTGTGTCCGCCACACCAAAGTTTTTCTAAGCGGTCCACAGCCCCCCCTGCGTATCGAGCTTCTTCCGGAAAATGGCCGCGGCATATCTTTTTGGATTTGATCTGTATGCTTGTGAAAATGATCGTAATAAAAAGATTATTAAACACACTGCTGCTACGGGGTGTTTTTTTTGTTTTTAAATGTATTTAATGAACACGATGACATCGATTGCTTATTTAATGCTGCACAAGCGTTGATTAAGTTCATCTGGGATTGTACATGTGAAGGTACGGCTAGGGGGGGGGAAGAAACGGAGGTTTGTTTTGTACCGAGACAATCAATGAAAAAGAAAACAACCACTATTCAATCAATACTCTCCGCTCTACACCACAACTTGTACTATCGAGTTGTCCGTGTTGTCGGTATTTTGCAGTTGGTCGCTCGGCGCGTGTTGCATAGCGAGCTGTTCCCCGCACAAAACCATCCCCTGAACGCCGGAATCGGCGGGGGGTGCGGCGGCGGCCTCGGAGGTGCCCTCCAGCCCCGGCACCAGGATGGTCTGCGAGACGGCGGCTTCGAGGACGCACGCGGTCGGCGACGTCGTGGCGTGGCTCTCGGAAACCTCCGTCACCGCTATCGCGGGCGCGGATTGCGAGGAGTCGGTGGTGGTGGTGGTGGTGATGGTGCCGCCGGACATGGGTGTGAGGGCCTGCGCCATGGAGACGGGGAGGGCGAAGGGGACGGCGATGGTGGAGCCGTCCAGCGAGATGACGCTGGTCCCCGTGGCGCCGGGCGGCATCTCGGTGTGGATGACCGTGATCCCGCCCATGGAGTCGTGGCTCACCAGGGCGATGGTGCCGTGGGTGGCCCAGTCGGCCGGCAGCGTGACGGGCTGGCCCGGCACCATCAATGTCTCGGCTTGCGCCTGAGGCTGAGTCTGGGTCTGGGCCTTGGCTCCTTCGGGACTAGCGGCCTCGGCGCCTCCGGCTTTGGCCTGGTTCTGGTTCTCCCCCGCCCCGGAATTCTCTCCCTTGGCCGAGTGTCTGGGCTTCTTGCCCTCCACGTTTCCCTGCAGCACCACCAGGTAGTTCTTCCAGGGGGCGTCTGTGTCATGAGTCTGAGGATTTAAAAAATAAAACAGACTTGTGATTTTCAGGGTAGCAAACGGCTCAAATACTTCACAAGACGGAGCAGATGGAGATATTTTTAGCGCCGACCCTCCAACTGACCTTTCCCCAATTCCGCCCACTAATACATTTAAAAAAAAATGTTAAACCGGCCTCTGGGATTCATGAGCCCTATTTGTGTTGCATCTATTAATCACATGAAAAACCATGGGGGGGGGGTCGGGGTTCATGGGGTCCTCCTCACCATGGTGTGCCTGCGGACGGTGGACTTGTCGGTGAAGGTGCGGTTGCAGAGGCCGCACATGTACGGCTTCTCCCCCGTGTGGATGCGCTGGTGCCGCTGCAGCGCGTTGAGCTGCGTGAACTGCTTGGTGCAGTCCTTGCAGCTGTAGGGCCGCTCGCCTGGCGCCGCGCCGGGAGAAAAGAGAGATGGGTTTAGGATGAGACGTGCGCACGTCATCACGTGTATTTCAACGTGACAAACTATTTTGGTTTTAGCGCTGAACTACGGATAAGAGGGAGGAGGACACGGGAGGATCGTTGTGGAATGTGAATATGATGATGAACACACAGAAAATGATGAAAAGTTGTTCAACGCACTTTTTTGGCCAAAGTGACTTACAGCGAATGTTAGAGAGAATGTAAGAATCAAATGTATGTAATCGATTAATAGTTTAGGTCCTTTATCAAGTACCAAACTCGATGCATACCAAACATTTGCTGCTTGATGCTTCAGAAAATTCAAAGGTTTGGTTCATGGATCATTATAAAATGAATACTTTCGTTTTTCTTGGCTGCTTGTAGAATAAAGCAAGCAAATTTAAGACGTCACATAAGACGACATTTTCTAGACTAAACGATTAGTCAGAAACCCAAAAAAAAAGATTGTTCGGTTAATCGACTATGAAAATAATCGTTACTTGCAGCCCTACAGGAAAACGGCGTTCCCCACACACACGCACGCACACGCACCTGTGTGTATCTTGAGATGCTGGTGCAGCGAGTTCCTCTGGGCGAAGCCGCGGTCGCACTGCGGACACTTGTAGGGCCGGGAGCCGGTGTGGATGTTGGAGTGGTGCCTCAGGTACTCCTTGGAGGCGAAGCTCTTCCCGCACGCCTCGCACATGAAGGGCTTCTCGCCTGCAGAGAGGAAGACGGTCGCGGTGGGGGGGGGGAAATGTTTTAGTCTTCCCTCGCACGCACGAAAACGAAAAAAGTATATGCTGTAGGTTTGGAAACCTGGCTACAACACATGCACACACAGACACACAAACACAAAGTGCTGATATTTCTGTTGGCATGTGAAGTTATCACTGTCTCTATGAGAATAGAAATTCATTTCGGTGGAGTAACTTAAACTTATAAAAAATTGAAGGAGCAATCGGTAACAATTAGAAAAAATACAATTAAAACATCCAATGTTTGTTCCAATGTCGTCGTTTTTCCACAGAATTAACCGCAAAGTGTCGAGACACCATCGTTATGGAGGGGGTCTTCAACCCTCACCTGTGTGGGACCTCTTGTGGTAGGACAGCATGTGTTTCTGGGTGAACCTGGCATCGCACAGGTCGCAGGCGAACGGCTTCTCTCCGGTGTGCGTCCTAACGGTCGGGGGGGCAAAAGACGGCATCACTTTTCTCCTCTTATGAACGCCATCATGCAAGGATGTCCCCACATTTATTCAATTTGAAGTGTATTGGATTAGGATCGCCGGCTACACCTTAAAATGTGTGCAATCGTAGGCGATAGTCGCGTTACCCCCCCCGCGGGCCGCGACGGGCTTCGTACCTTTGGTGCATTTTGAGGGCGGAGCTTTGCGTGAATTTGGCGGCGCACTCGGTGCACTCGAAGGGCTTGGCCCCCGTGTGCGTCCTCTCGTGCAGCGACAGCGCCGTCTTGGAGCTCAGCGTCTTGCCGCACTCTGGACATATGTGGCGTTGCCCGCCTCCCTCGTGAACCTGGCCAGCAACAGAACGATATATATATATATATATATAAATATGTATATATAAATATATACACGTCACATTATATAGACGGAAATGTATGCCATTGCCATCTTATGTACCATGTGGCACGGTAAGTAGAAAAAACTAGTGAAGATACCACATGATGACCATGGACCCTCGTACATACAGTAAGGAGCAGATCCATAATTAGTGTTATGAGGGACACACCGTTTCGAGTGGTATTTTGATTTCATGCATATCGTGATATTTATCGATAATATTGTGTAAAATTCCCAATGACTATCGTGAGAATACATTTTTCCGTATTGCCCAGTCCTAGGATCAACACACTGCATTATACGCGATCCGCCGGACGGGTCGACTACTTTTAATATTTGCTCTAACGTGCAAACAATACAAACTTCTCCCTCAAAAAACACAAAGCAGTCAAGCAGAACCAAATACAATTGGAGTGTTCCCGAAACACCAAACAGCCGTTGGCTTGGTTTAACTCAGTGATGCGTGTGTGTGTGTACATCGGTCAAAACAAACAAGGGGGGGGGGGGACGTGGGAATGTCACCTGGCGCTGGTGTCGAATGACGTCTTTCTTGCGCTTGAAGGTCTTGGCGCAGACCTGGCAGGAGAAGAGCCGCTCGTCGTTGTGCACGTGCTTCTGGTGGATCTTCAGGTTCCCGCGGTTGGCGAAGGTCTGCTGGCAGGTCTCGCAGCGGTACGTCACCTCCGCCTTCACGCCGTGGTAAGTGCTGGGGAACATGGGACATACATACAAGAGGTTTACAGGATGATAGGACGCCATGTCCTGACTGAATGCGACTAAAATGCAAGAATGCTTGTCAGCCACTTTTGTCGGTCGCCCGTTTCTATCGACTCATTTAGTAGAAAGAAGTTCCACAAGAGTTTTCTCGTGGTTTGTTTGACGAAACAGAAGTGCAACTTTAACGGATTCAGTGTGGGCAAGAGAGCGTCCGGTGTTGCGCAATCGTCGGACGCTCTCTTGCCGTTAGGGCAGGGTGCGTTACCGTGTTTCTTTTTTTACACGCAGTCTCTTAGGAGACATTAAATGAGATCACTTGATACGTGACAATAGAGCGGTGCAGGAATGAGTCCTGAAACCCGGAAGTCCGTTAGCATGTCGGCACTTCCGGTTCCCTCGTCTCGAAGTCGACTGGTTGGCTGAAATAAGGTCTGTGGGTTTAACACAAGCTTAAGAGATTTACACGTTTTGGTTTACGACATAAGATACATCAGTAAATACCGACACTCGTGAATTTTGAAGCTTTTAAAGCGAAAAAACTTCTGGCGGTTGCATTTACGCTTCAAAAGTCATAAAAGTCGTGTTCATTGGTGAAGATTATCTCGCTTAACAAAACGTGTGAGTGTCATAAACTTGTGTTTGCCACAGAGCTTATTTTCTGCAATAACGCAAAATCCAATGGGGAAAAAACCCATTGGCTTGTTGTCATGGGAACCCAGGGCGACTCTCACTTCCGGGTTGGCTTACAAAAATACATCATCATGTTCCTTCCAATACGCTTTGATTGGCAAACATCGAAGCAAACAAAAATAAAAATCAAACAATTGACTGAGACACTCAACAAGTTGTTTTGGCATTTTAATTCACATTCAAATAATATGCGTTATGTTTTATTTGACAAACAGAGGAATATACCTCTGTATATATCCGCCATTTCGACATAAGGTCCTGTGACTATCCTTCAATATTTATGAAATTTAGTTTAAAAAAAACTGTTGCTTTTCGACAGCATTGACCGGGTAAATGCTATTCTCTAAAAAGTGATGACATACATAGTCAAAGATGTTTGAATCTGATGCACCTGTAGCCTCGGAGCAACAGGCTTGATAAAACTAATGACTTGGCCCTTGCCCCTAAAATCAGGTCCACGGTGAACCCCATTTCATTTCCTCCTCTCCCTCCAGGACAAATCATTTGCTCTATCGGGGGGGTTTAAGATAAGACGGGGGCCAGCTTATCGCCGTTGACGATAACACAAGCAAAAAAGGGGACGAACAAACTAACGGGATTTTTTCCGGAAACACTTTCTATACAGCCCTGTGTATAGACACACACACACACACACACACACACTTTTCCCCCCGCTCTCGGTACGTGATGTGTCTTTGAACTAGCCTCCGTCACCATGCAAGTTGTGACTTGGGAGAGTGTGCAGGGTCCCCGTTGAAGAGGTCATTTATTTGTATGCCATGCAATGAGGTGAGGATTAATAGCTACACCGGGTCTATCTGGCCGGGAGATTTGTCAGGGGCTTTTGTCTAAACAGTAGTGTCGGCGGAAAGGTCAACGGGGCGCCGCACATCCATTAGGTTCACACACACCCTTCGGCCTTACACATCCACACATGGAAAACCTCTCGTCTGATCGTGTTCAGATATACGATATCAATATAATGAACTCTTAATCTCAGTCAGTGTGTGTGTGTGTGTGTGTGTGTGTGTGTGTGTGTGTGTGTGTGTGTGATGTTTGTTAAACATGACTTCCTCTATTGAATGCACTCTATATGCCAAGGAGTTGTTGTTTAAAACAAAAACTAATTGTGTTTGTGTGCAAATGAACCATCGGCTTTGCATCTAATCGTAAATGTAATAGCCTTCATAAAGGCGGTGGGCCCCTCTTATCCATGTCTGCATATAATTAAAGTTACTTAACATGTGGTGTCACAACCTTGATGCGTATCTAAATAGCAAATGTGTATCTGAATTTATTGAATGAACTAATAATATATACAGTTACACACATATATATATATATATGTATATATATGTGTATATATATATATATATATATATTTATATATAAGTATATATAAAAAAAGTAATAATAATGTAATTTAATTTAATGTTTTTAAACAGATTTTGAGTAAAATTATTCACTTAAAAGTCAGTTCTACTTAATGATAAACAAACCAAATATACTTTAAATGCTATGCTACGTATAAGATGTACATTACAAAACACAGGAGATGGGTTTCCTCTGTAAACACCTGCACCTTTCAAAGGTGTCATGCAAGTGAAGAAATCCTCCATGGACGAATAGTCATAATAACTGTATTGTTGCATACTTTCCCCCAGAAAAATGTGCGGTTATTGGCTTTGGATATAGAAATGTTTTGGCGTTTCACCAGCGCGTAATTAAACCCAGGCTGCGATCATATAACCACACCTCGCTGTACCACGTTACTTATGTTAAAACGATAACACAAACCACAAGAGCACAATCTGGAAGGCGGGGGAAGATATGTAGGAATACATCTTCTGTTGAAATGTGCTTTTTATAGCATATAGACAAAGCTACAAAAAAACCCAAACGCTATAAATTTGGCATTTGGGTTTTAATGTTGCTGTTGCCCATAGCGACATAATATACAGTCGATGAATCATGATCTGTTCCCCATCATGACTCATAACATCATCACCTCTAATCTGTTTTCTGCAATTAAAGAAGGAGAATTAAAAAATCATATCATAACCACTGAAGCACATGGTATTTAAACATTGTACACGATATACTTCACCTCTTTTACAACAGAAACCCCAAACATAATAAGTTAACGAGCCACTCATGCGATTATTGTTTGTTTCAAAACACGTATTAATATTACAGAATACGCTTTTAGTGTCATGTCATGCCATTGTTATTTATGCTGTTGAATCCCTTAAGTCAGTATGCGTCTCTCAGCCGCAGTGCATTCAGCTTCAGTTTCCTCTGTCTCCCAAAGAAGTCTCCCCCTTTTCTGTCACTCCCCCCCCCCCCCGCCCGTCTCCCCATCTCTCGTTAAGCACTTCTCTCCGACCTTCTCTGCTCCCCCCAAATGACCTCTCACAATTCCTGGGTGCCGTGCGAAGTAGCATTTCCTCCTCCTCCTCCTCCTCCTCCTCCTCCTCCTCCTCCTCCTCCTCCCTCTTCCTCTTCCTCTTCCTCCTCCTCCTCCTCCTCCTTCTCCCCATCCTCGCTATATCCTCCTCCTCCTTCTTCCTCTTCCTCTTCCTCTTCCTCCTCCTCCTCCTTCTCCCCATCCTCGCTATATCCTCCTCCTTCTTCCTCTTCCTCTTCCTCCTCCTCCTCCTTCTCCCCATCCTCGCTATATAGGCACACCTTAATAAAAGCCAATGCCATTAATGCCAACCTCCACCTCTTCTCCCCCCTCCCCTCCCCCCCTGTCATGCCTTCCCAGGGAGTTTGGGCGATGGAAAGTGAACAACCTGGCGGTGGAGAGGCGGGAGTTCCTGGAGTCTCCGCTCACTTTGACGCCCGAGTTCGTCCGCAACATCCGGCTCCTGGGCCGCCGGCCCTCCACCCAGATGATCACCGACAACCTCATCAGGAAGTACGGCACCCACTTCCTGCTGTCGGCGACGCTGGGAGGTAAAAAAAGCAAAGAGGAGGATTTGTGGAGGTTTCCGCTTTTGAGCGCGGGCGCCGGCGCGTTGACTTATGGCGGCGCGCGCACGCTCTTATTGGGTTTTTGCTAATTGTACCCTTGGGAATAAACCCAGAAAAACTGCGCCGCTCTTCTTTGGTACATTTCTTGTGAGCTAATTATGCATTCGGGACCCGATCCTATTCGCCTCCAAATGTAGATGTTACAGGAGAGGTATATATCGTACATATATTTTTACTTTTATTGAAGCGAAATCAAATTTGCAGTCTTGAGCCGTTGCCCGCCGCCGCGAAAACACAGGTGAACAAAAAACTCGGTGTCGATAAGATAAGTCAAAAACAAGTGAAAAACACATCACAGGACAAAAAATAAGAGGCGAAAATATAAGACGCCATTGGCATTACAGGGATCCGTATAAAAGCCTGCACATTGTAAACATGTCACCCTCCGCAGCCCTCAGACACAAGCACACACGCACACGCACACACACACACGCGGCGCTCGCAGCACTGTGTGTGTGTGTGTGTGTGTGTTTTTTTGTCTTTTTACAGCACTCGTCAACAAAGCCTGCTTTAGCTTGGACCGCTGCTTTTGAAAGTTTGTGCTTGCAAACAGCACAAATCTGGCTGTCTGGCATAACGCCAAGTCTTTGTTGAAGAAAGTATAGTAAAATGCAGAATTTGTCGCGCCTTTGGGCTTTGACCAGAAATGTGCTGTTCGGATTAAGGGTTGATTGCTTTTTTAGTGTCAACAAATGTATCAACTTTATGAAATGTGGTAAACGTAACATGGCATGAGAAGACATCTGAAGCCTAACACTGCAGCAGTAAATTGTGAAATCCCGTTTGGAAAGTTGGGAGGAAAAAAAAAGAAAAAAGAAAACGCTTATCTTATTTAACCGCTAGCACAAGGAAGTAGCATAACCGGCGCTTAAAGCAGCCGGGAAGCCAACATCCTATTACCGTTAGCGGCGTCTGCTAAATGACGGCGGGGGGTTACGTCATGGTTTTATTCATCAGCAGTTTCAAATGTAGTGTAGCTCCTCGACGCCGAGTCTGCAGGGAGGCATGGGGTCGTGTTCACGTGTCAAGCAAACGTTGGACGTTTTGGACGCTAGGTGGCGCGCCGCGCTGTTCCTTATGGCCGGCGCGACTTCGATCTTCGACAAAAACTACAAAAACTAACGTGGCTTGGAGTCGTAGCTGCTGGGATAAGATGCAGTTTTTGTCTTGGTGGTGTTTCAAATCGTGGTCTACTTAGCAAAAAGATGGTGAACAACATATTTTTTGCGGCTTTAGGGGAAAATAGCCTGCAATTTGTTCATCCCACTGACCTATTAAAACTAGACGGAGGCAGATGATTCATGAGGCTATTGTTTAGCCTCTTCCCAGTTCTGTGGCAAGACATTACTGTTGCATCTCATCTGCCACAAAAACCATTCACCATTTATTTAAACCAGTTATTAGGCGACGTCTACAACGGAGATTGGAAAATAGAGCCACTTAATATAATAGACAGTTGGGAACCATATTGTGAGGACAGTCATGAAATGTCAGAATAAAACTATTTTAGACTATTTTAAACTATTTTATTGAGATCAACAAAAAAGAGGTTTTCATGGTTCTGCATACTCATTTACTTCGTTATTGGATTTGTTTTGGATAGGTCTAATAAGGAATACGTACCACTGTACTATTTTCTTGGGAATTGATAATTTTTGCATAATTTAGGAACAAATTTGGCAACACAGAGCAATAACAAAATAACAAAATCCCAATGAAACATTAAAAAAAAGACAATATGGAGAACTTCTTATTTAATTTACTTACACGTACGCAACACAAGGATTACACTGCTTGAATGTGTACACGCACTCATTCAATATGTAGCCCGCTGTATTGTTCAACCCAGAAGCAATTCCAGTTAGCTTACAATTCCCTCATGCATCGCTCCCCTTATACAAGGACCGTGTAAACAAATTATTTATAGACTTAGCTATTCACATAATCTGGTTAACCTTTTGATATGCAAATAACAACAACGAAAAGCATTTGGGATCGCCTCGGCTGTTTGTTGACTCGCACATACAGTATAAGCCCAAAGTTGACTTTATCGTCTGGGCTGGGCTTCAGGACTCCACTAATGGGTGGAACGGCACAAGGGAAAAAAAGCTAGCTCTGTAAAAATCATAAGACATTACCGATCGCGCTATTGACGTGAGAAACTCGACGTCTTGAATGCCAAGACGCCTCTGGGTGAACCTGCAGCAGCACAAACGCGCAACGATTAAAAAAAACACAATGCAGAAATACCCGGGGTATCGGATGCGCGTGACCACCGCCGCAACCGCAGCTCTTTTTTTTTTTTCCTCTCCTGAGAAAAATTTGCTGAACGCGTTATTAACGAATCCCGCGTGATTTCCCCCTTTGACCCCTTGCTGTGCGGCAGGAGAAGAGGCTCTCACGATATTTGTGGACAAAAGGAAGCTGAGCAAGAAAGCCGAGGTGAGCGATTACTCGGGCAACTCCTCGGCGGTGACCCTGGAGGCCCTGCACCAGCTGGCCGCCTCCTACTTCATCGACAGGGAGAGCACCCTGCGCAAGCTGCACCACATCCAGATCGCCTCCACCGCCATCAAGGTAACGGGTAGCCCATGTGAGCCATGTTGTATGACGCTGTGTTTTAAACGGAAAACGCCTTTAGTTTTGTGTGACGCAATGTTTTTCTCTCCGTTCCCCAATGTCTGAATGATCCCACCTGATGCCGTCATTCCCTTAAGGATTCGCCTGCCCAGGGCACTGCTGTCGCTAGCTGAGCTAACTCTGGGAGAGTCTGTGACCAATGTCCATTGTCCCTGTGCAAGAAACAAATAAATTCAATTAAATAAACCATGGCAATGCTATTATGAAAATAAAAAAAACAAAAGAGCAACCCCAGGGTCCACAGTAAAGGTGCTGTAGGTAAGCTGCAACGAGAGGGAGAGAGAGAAAGATTGAGAAGTGTTGCATTTCACGCACCTGAGATTGACAGGCAAGATTGATTCCCTCGAACCAATCACTGAGGAGATGCCCTGATTGGTCGGAAATGAGCCAGGAACAGTTTTAAATCTAATTTGGCTCATACCGAGGCAGGCGCAGTCAACTCGAAAACAGATATCCTCACAGAGCATTTCACTCACTAATGGCTGACGGATGGTGATGCCATTTCTAGCAAATTACACTCAAATAATCGCTCTTAAATCTTACCGACATCACCTGTGTTGGCGGGAGAAACGGCGAGTGATGTGGAGTTTTCAAACTAAAAGGATGCGGTTTCATCAAGTGAGGCGAGGTAATTACCCTTAACCCGCTTACAACAGCGAGCTGCTCATTGGTCAACACAACATCAAGACCAGCCTCTGGAGATTCGGTGTCAGTGTTTCGTTGAAAGATGACTAACAGGTCCTTGAGGACGCTGACTAGATCCATAATGCTGTGTTTGTCCATGGTTTCATTCCACTGATAGCTCCATTTTTAGACCACAACTAATGGGCCAGCTACTATTTAAAAAGAGAAGAAAAGAAAACATCCTGGAAAAAAATATTGCAGTTACACAGGTCTGCGTCAGCAACATTAAAACTTCACACAAACAAAATGCATTACCGCCGGATTTTAAGGGACAGAAATGCAGCAGAAAACACTCTGTTTCAGTTAATACAACGGGGGAAAGTGCCAGTGTTTTTATAAACCGGGCGCAATAACGCCATTGATTTATCGATCCCAAATACTGCAGAGCTGAGTTGTAGGCTACCTACATCTTAAATCCCATCAAAATGCGCGTACACAACAACACTCTGGAGGAAATGTGTTAATAGATTGTGTTTCTTTTGCGGGTTGTAGTTTGGGGGCTGACTACAAGATCGTCTGGCAAAGCAGGAATAATCTTGTTGCCGAAAGATTTACTAGCTCGTTCCAGCGACTTACTATCCAATCTGAACACGGCGGCACGTTCAACTAGCTCATTAAGTCGCCCCTATGATTTGTTCGCGCAACTTTGTAAATATAAACGCGACGGCCGTGATTGAGTTATGAAGTCGTATAAACGAGATGCGTGCAGGTGATCATGGGGTAGTTAGCGCCGCGGCCATCAATCTGCGACGATGAATACTGTTCTTTGACAGGCTAATAGAGCTTGTTTGAACAAGTAAGCGAGTTGTTTAAACGAGATAAATGTGTAACAAAAAAAAAAAATTTCAATAAACAAGTTTACCTGGCCTCTGGGGGGGGGGGTAGTTTGGCGGTCGAGTCGCCGCTTGACAGAAGGTGACCTGAGATGAGAAGCGACCGCACCTTTCATGTCCCGTGTCGGTCGGCTGAAGGCAGGGGTTCAGACCGGCCTGGCCGTTTCTGTGAAACAACTTCTGACGCCGTTGTCCGGGCTTGGACGCGACCCATTTCATCTTTAAGCCGACTTTAATGCCCCCCCCCCCCCCTCCACCACCACACACAGACACATGCACACACACACACACAGACACACACACACACTACAGCGGCGGTAATCGTATCCCATGCATTTTAAAACATTATTGTGATGTAAATATCGTCCCGCATCTTTCGCCGGGCGCTACCTCGGTGCCGTGTTCATTCATCACTCTGTCGGTTGTTATCACAGAGAAATGAATTGAAGTGGATGAGTTTGCCCTTCGCTCTGGAACAAAGTGTTCATCCCAGAGAGTGTCTCTTCTGGGGCCAGTCTTGTTTACTCCAGCGGCTACACAAGGCTCATGGCGGAAAAGCGGAAAAAATACAAACACGTACAAAATAACAAGGGAGGGAGCGAACGTAATATTGGGAAAAAATCGTAATGTTATGCTACTGTAGTTTTCATCGCACGCCACGATGCGTCACTTCCCCGCTGAAATGAGATGAGATGTCGGCTTTTATTGCATATCTGCGTACGTACATGCGTACATGCATGCATACATACATGAACACGCTAACACACTCTAGCTACAATCCTATATCCCGGAGCAAATTAAATAATTGTGTTAGCAGAGCACACAGCATGGAGCAATATTGATGAAATGTTTTATTAAACACATTTATATTTGTAGGGTAGATTAACTCTGAGAAGTAGATTTCAATTTGTTTTAAATATGATCTATCTGAATATATTACCCATAAATTCATCGCTAGATGATATACTTACTCCATGGTAGCACCCCGGATTAGCTTGCCACACAGTCATTATTTCCAGAGTGTACAATTATTCGGAATTGGTGTTTGTTTTCTCTTTGATGTCTTCATTTCATTTGCATTTGAAAGACAATGGCTCATGTATTCCTGTTGATTTTAATGAGCTGGAGAAGCAAAGTTAAATGTAATAAATGGGTACATCTTCAACATTATCATTAGTCTGAGTAAGACACAGTGATGTATATATTCCTGCACCTCCAGGAACTCACTGTTCAAATATTCAGTATTCACTTGGCCGCCGAGCACCGTTTGATTTATCGTCTCATATTTGAATGAGCCCTTCCCATAATTTACCAATCGAAGGGAATAAGTAAACACTTTGACATTGTGGCTTTCCAGTGATGCGTCGTACACACAGAATGCAAAATGCTCGGGACCGGGGATGATGGGAAGGTCCAGCCGGCCCCCCTTCATTATCTTCGGCCTCGTATCAGAGAGGCTTCACTTCTCTGGCTCCGGCCCCGGCGCTGCCACCGAACGGATCAGCCCTCTCCCACTTCAGAGGATGAACGCCGTGAACTCTGGATGATCTTCGACTCGGTCGCAACAAAAACGAGAACTCATTACCATGAGCGAAAAACCTGAGGAAAAAAAAACAAATCCAGAGGAAATTGGACAGATCGCGGGGGTGGGGGGCTTGACAACAAGCTCGCCGTTTCTGAGCCTTGGCGCGCTTTTTAATCCGAACCATCCCCAAAGCCGCGTTGCCGCCGACGTCACCGCTAAACAGGCCATGTGACATTGACACCAGTCTACACACACACCCTCAAGTGAATTGGCACGCCGGGCGCCTTGGCAGCCGACAATGGGCCAAAGTGCTGCTAACCACCCCTGTGATTGTGAGATGAGCAGAGCGAGGCGCAATTGTTTGCGAGCCTGTTTCAGGTGACGGATGTAAAATATTCACAACAACATCAGCGGGCTTTCATTCAGTACATGGATGGGGATGGGGGGGGGGGTTTCTCTTTTTTTACATCAGCGTGATGAAGATAGATGGCGGAAACAAAGCTGGCTTTAAAAGGATGCCGCCGCTGCCGCCGCCGCTGCTGCTCTTGCTGCTGCTCTTGCTGCACTTGCTTTTTTCCCGGAGAGAAACATTTTTTAAATGGCAGTAATGCCTGCCCTGAAGGTGTGAATAGCACAAAGCACAGACGCCCCGGATACAGCATCAAGAGATGGAAAAATAGGAGGAAGAAAAAAACAAAAACGTCTGCACTTCCCCCTGTGATGAATCACCCACTCCATTTCAATACATTTCTCTCTCTCCGAGAGCTCGATCCGCTCGTCGCTCGTACGGGGTTGCCTTTGTGAGTATCGCGCGTCACGTGTGTGTGTGCGCGCTAATGAACAAGCAGGACAGGACACACCCGGCGAAAAGGGGGAGGACAGCCCTGGAGTGCGGTCATTAAGCAGCCCTTTAGCCCAGGAGGTAGAGAGAGGCCAGGGCTGGGGTCTGGAAACGCTGCATCAATCAGTGTGTCTATGGCTGATTTACGGGCGCCTGTGCTCCCGGTCCGTATTGAAGATTCATTATAAGGCCCTGAGTCTGGAGAGGGATCTAATAGACTGGGAGGGAAAAAAAACAAAAAAAACGGATAGGAATGATAGCTTCGACCCAATTTGAAAGCGAGAGGCTTTTTTTCTCGGGCTGTTTCTGTGCGGTCATGCAGCATTCGGCTTTTTGCTGAATGCCGCCGCCGCCCCCCCCCCACACACACACACACACACACACACACACACACAAACTATAGATATATAAGTGAAAATGCGACACGCAGGGCTTTGCTTCGGAAATCAGATAATGGCCGGTGAAGTATAGCGGAGGAGGGCGAGCGGAGGTAGCAGCACAGTTTCGATGGCAGGATAAAATAAATAAATAAATATATTACGACAACAAAGCGCCCCCCTGTCCTCCTTTATCACTCGTGTCGGGATGAATAATTCATCCTCGGGGCCGATACTTTAACGTCTTCATTATTCTGCTCTCGGAAGGGAAAGCTTCAAATCTTCTTTCGTTTTTTTTTCTTTTTTCTTTGACTTTTCCTTTTGTCTTTTTTGACTTTCACCCATCCATTTCTTTTCTTCCTTACTTTCCCCCAATAAGACGCACCGCACGCGAACCCTCACCATGGAAAAGAAACCCGAGGTAAAAACAGGCCTTGGACATCTTTAGGCGTGCGTGCGGTCCACAATGTGTGGACAACCAACGCCGTTCACAACAGTGAGCTCTGCAGGCCGTCTTCCTCGTCCCAATGTCTTTCTTCTTCTTCATCGGGAATTAAACCTTTTTTCGCTGTTTGGATATCCCACTGACCCAAATCCTGGGCAAAGAAAACAACTCACATCAGGGGAAAACGCAAGTTTGGTCCAAAGCGCTAAATTGTATTCCTTACTTGCTTTGCGGAGTAGGAGCTGCTCTTTTTCTCCAAATAGCACATGGCTTATTTTTTTTATACTTTTACTCGGTAAAAACGTAGTGAGACATACTGTAGTAAATCCCACTTTCCCCCTCATACAGCTTCCCTGCTGGGGACGCGATGGCTTTCAGTGGTGCCCTGTATTCACTTGGGGGTAAAATATAATCTCATTTTGATAGTATTTTATTCTTTTTTTTGTTGTCTTTTTCTTCAGCATTTTATTCATTCCTTGACGAGCTTATCTCTCCCTGTTTGCCATCAGGGAATAAGCCGGCGCAACAAAGTGGTTTTAAAACATGCGCCGAAATCCCAAAAGAGCGGATAAACAAGCGGAAACATATCTCGGATGCAAATGTGATGCGCCGCCATCCACCGTGCTTTGGTGATTAGGAGAAATGGGCCGTTGGTTGAAGGTGTACATTTAAAATGAGCCAACAGATAACCCACATGAAATATTAACGTTGTCTCTCTCGCACCTCCTCACCGTCTCCTTCATCGAGCTGAATCGGACACATTTCTAAGCCCTTTATGGCTATGACACGTGCATGCTAAGGCTAATTCAATTCACTTTGTGGTGCTTTTGTGCAATTATTCATTGGTTCAATCTCCAGTTGTTCATTTTTCAAGGAAGTTATTCATTTTCAAGGCCTTGCCGATGGTAAATATCATCACAACCATGATGTTTTCGTAAAAAACATTGTTGTTTATGTTTTTAGCATAAAATCACGGCACGGGTCATTAGAGGTCGTTGTATTTAGAGGTGACTGGTGGTTGTCTTCTCTGACACCAGACACCAGTTCATGAAATATAGCGTACAACACACATCAAAATTAACAAAAGAAAACTGTTGAAATGGACGGCATTCGGGTTTAACACACATCCAAAACACTTGGAGCTAGGAGCACACAAACTGCTTATTCTTGGCAAGTCTTTAAGTGTAATTAGTGCTCCCATTAAATGCAGCTGTTGTAAATTTCCGTGCACCGTCAGCACAAAACAACTCTTGGATAATGGTTTATTATTATTACTAAAGCACTAAACACACGCAACACACAATCCTTCACGTTTTCACATCCTATTTTACAATTCTGCCTACTGGTTTTAAAAATATATATATTATTATTTATTCTACAACATAATATCCACAGACATTTTGGAAATACTTAAAAGTATTAAAAGCGAAACGAGGAAATGTTCTCCTTGAATAGTTTTAATGGAGGAGACAAAGTGTGCGCACAGGCTCTGCTCCACTGGGTAGTTTTGCAGATGGTCTCATTGCTATGCATAGAAAAGGCATCCTTAGATTTGCATTCGGTCAATTTTCCCTTTAAGTTGGACATCTGTCTATGTTGGAAATTAATCTGCAGTTCCCTGTGGAGACCTCACGGATTTTAATTAATTGTGTTGACACATCAAAAAAAAAAAAAAGCAGAATACAAATGCCAACATCGGATGTGTCTCCCTCTCTCTTCCCTCTCTCTCTCTCTCTCTCTCTCTCTGTCTCCCTCCCTCAAAAGAAATGATTAGGACATCGAAAAGGAGGGTATTAACATTTATTGTCACTAAAAAAATGTAATAATATTCCTACACACTATGTTATGCAACATTCAATTGGCATGCTTCTGGGAACTGTACTTTTGTAGACTTTTTCAAACGTTGTTTTTGACATATCCATATGCGTACGTCAGACCTGTCGTGCAGCACCTCTTGCTCTCCATTGTTTCCCTTTGACTTATGTCACATGTTCTCTCCTTAAAACCACCTACAGGAAAGTAATGGATGTGAAAACAAAGGAAAGTTTTTGCACTCAATGTTTTTTTTTAGTTGCCTGCACACCCTGTTGTCGTCTCGTTTGTTCCTGCATTGTGGAAAGGAAAGACGCGTTACTTTTATTGGACCTTTGTCACTTCATTGTTTCCCCAATCCTTTTTGTTTGCATCGACAGCCCAAACAGATGGCTCTTTGTTGTCTGAGGGCCCCAGACATGGTGATGTGAGATTTTTTCAAAATTTCAGGGATGAATCCTCGATGGTGTGCCGTCTCACTGTGAGCAAAAGCAGCGGCGGGCGGGAGATACCGCGGTGGCCAAGGTTGTGTGTTGTCAGCGCCACTCAAGTGCATCACCCCCTGTGGTATGCGCAGCGCCTTGTTCCCTTCCTTAGAAAGAGCAAGGAGAAGGCGCGCCGAATATGTGAATATGTGTGATTTCTTTCCGAAGGGTGTGTGCTGCAGATTTCACTCCAACTCATATTCCCTGACAATACTTCCTCATCTCCTCTTTGCCTGCGGGCAGGCGCACTGGAAGATGTTTTAAGCTGGGAGGGGGGGGGGGGGGGGGCTGCCAACTAAAAAATATGATATCATTGTTTGTTGTGTAAGGTGTAAGGCGTGCAGCACATCTGGAATGGGGACTGACCATCAAGAATCGGCCCTCTTATTTTCGATTTTCGGTAACAGAAGACAGCAAAATGAAGCAGAAACTGATGAACTGTTCCTTGTCTTTTAACACGTAGAGCCAATAAGCAACATAAGCAACCGAAACGGTACGGCGGCACGGCAACTACAAACTCAAGTCATTCCCTTATTCCATTTTAAGACTACCACTAACAACCAAAACAAACTGCAAAGGCGGCAGCGCTGCTAATACATTTTTTTGTGCAGAATAAATTCCCTGCGCAGCGGCAGTGTTATCAATAAACCAATGTCTTACCTGAACATAACAGGGCACCCAACGCGGCCTTGTGGTCCGGCGCTTTGCTGCTGCAGAAACGTCTAATGAGCGACGGTACATCCGATCTGTCGATGATGTATCTGTGAATGTGCCTTTCAGATAGACGTGTCAATCTTTTTCTGGCTCCTGGTGCTTCGCGGGCCGAGTCTGAAGTCGCCGTAGCGTGAGAAAAATTATCTTTCTGACGAGACGGCTGACATGGGGAGGCGCAAACAAAGTTCAACGCATTTCTCAACTTTTCTTCGGCGTGCTGCTGACGTGCCGCGGCCCCTTCCCCCGGTAAAGCCTGCGGGTATTAATTAGTGGGGCTGATGTTAAGTGCGTGGCACGGCAAAGTGTTTCCATGGCGTCAGGAATGTTTTCATTGTCTTCGGTTCAATATTTCAGCCAAGCATTTTGATTGGTTGGTGATTTGAATTTGAATACATGCAAATATATTCAACATATATGGACAAAGTCAACAGATGTGGACATTTTACGTTATAGTTGTTTGAGATGCGTGATTCAGTGGAAATTAAAAAACAAGGATACGGACAAGCCCCTTTGTTGGTGTAATAATCAGCACACTATGCACTTAATCCAGAGTCCATTTATAAATCAGACTAGGTATCAATTGGGAGTGGGTTTATTTTGGACAAACACTTAGTGGAGAAGTATTAGCGCTATCACTCAACCGATCTCGGCAACAACGTAACCACTGTGCTTTGCTCCACAAATCTATGTCACAACTCAATTTGCACTCCTCTCGTTCACAAAGTCATTATCCCAAATGAGATTTGCACCCTCGTGGTGCTTAAATGATGGGTAATATATAATGTGTTGCTCCGACAAGGGTCTCTCTCTCTCTCTCTCCCTCTCTCTCACTCAGATGTTTTCTTTCCACGGTCTTGCTGTAAACATATAATTAATGATTTCCTTTCATAGTATGAATAACTGTCATTTGACTCATGCTTCTTCTTCTTCCTCTTCTTCCTCTGCTTCCTCTTCTTCCTCTTCTTCTTCCTCCTTCTTTGTTTCTTCTAGGTGACTGAAACAAGGACGGGCCCTCTCGGATGCAGTAACTATGACAACCTCGACTCTGTCAGCTCCGTTCTGGTTCAGAGCCCCGAAAACAAGATTCATTTGCAAGGTTGGCTATACATAATTGAACCCACACAATTTCTGATAGAATTGTCACAGTGCGTGTTCTCCTATAAAGTCCATAATGGCGCCACTAGGGTGTCAGAATGAATTTAGCTTCAATCTGTTAGCTTCCATTCGTTGCCCCTTTTTTCCCTTTTCTTTCTTGCTGTGCGTGCTGCGGTTTGATTGTGAATCCCTGGCCATTACGACTTGGAGCAAAAGTGAAATTCAACTCATAAAAAAACACATCTAAATGGATCGGAGCGTATTGAATCTGAAGTCAAGCATATGATGAGAGCAGAATGGAAATCAGTGCCATCCATCAATTATTGACAACTCTGGCGTACAACACTCTGAGACGGTGGTTCCCAACCGTTGACTTTAGGTGGACCACTAAATTGTCATTAAGACCTTGTGGACCACCTCGTATGCAAACGGTAAAAAAATAGTTACATATTGCAGTGGCGAAGAGCACCAGCGCCCCCCTTGATACACAATTATTACTGCAAGAAGGCCATGGCCAATGGGAAACAGTGGAAAGAAAAAGTCAGCAACACTGACAATTCCAATGGAAAACATATGCTGGAATGCACAAAGCGACACTGATTTTGAAATAATAATATAACAAGCCATAGTACTATATAATATACTCATGTTTAATCATCAATATGATTTGTTCTATTATTCTACATTTGTCGATCTCAAGAATAAAATCCCACATACCACCTGCAGTACCCTCGTACAACAGGTTGAAAAACACTGGGAACCCATCTAAAACCCCTGAAGAGCTAAACCGTCTGAAGCTAAACTGTCTTCCAACCACATCCCCCCTCACAGAGGTCCTCTCACATGGGTTTGTCCATTCACTCCCCCACTCTCTCCCCGCTCCTCTGCCCTCGCCCCAGGCCTGCAGGCCATACTGCCAGAACACCTGCGGGCACGCTTCGTGCAGGCGGCGCTCAGCTACATCGGCTGCAATGAGGAGGGACAGCTTGTGTGTCGGCAGAACGACTGCTGGTGCGAGTGCAACGCACAGTACCCCAGGTGTAACTGCCCCGAGGTGGACCTCAGGGCCATGGAGGCCGGCCTGGTGCACCTCAGAGACTCCTGGACCACCGCCAACCAGGACTTTGAGGAGTCGGGTCAGTGTGTAACGCTATTCACACGCACACACGCGCGCACACACACAAACGCCACATAGAGTTGAGTGAGTGTGTGGCTCAGTACCATCTTATAAATCTCTTCTTAAAACATATTTTTATTGTAAAAGCATACATAGCACATATTTTTTAATGCCATCACACATATGTGCTCGGTCTCATATGCGATGTCAATGTTGTTATATTTTGGCTTTGTATGTTCGTGCTCTCATGTTGTATTGCTGTATTCACGCTTGTGAAGCACATATACTTGTAAAAAGGGATTTATGAATAAAGATTATTATTCTGATTATTATTCTGATTATTATAATAGAGTTAGATAGCAATCCCATCACCCTATAATGCATGAATACTCACCTACCTGTCTAATCTATCTACTTGAATACATTACTGCAGCACTGCAGGCTGCCAAACTAATGGATGCATTGAGGTGTCAATGTGCTTTTACTCATGTATTTATGTGGGGTTAACAACCTTAAAATGCCCCCTCCATGATACATCAGGCAACGGTTCAATGTTAAACGCCACTGCTAGTTTATTTACCAGTCAGAGTAGACTTAATGAGTTGTGAGGTTTTTTTACTCCATTAAATGAGTAACAATGCTGCCAATCTCAGGCATTAACTGAGCCACTTCATATTTGATACAGTAGCTCCAATTTGTATTAGGGGCTAAGATAAACAGTGATTTATACGTGTGTGTGTGTGTGTGTGTGCGTGTCTGTGTGTGTACATTATAAAATGCCGGGTAATGCACATTTTATTATGGACATTAGACCTGTTCAAAAAAAACTTTTTTTGTTATTTTAATGCCAATTGATATGATTCCCATTCTACATGCTGTGGAATG
>JAOPJI010000016.1:10382964-10397178 GCA_027122695.1 Merluccius productus
GTAGTGGACTCGACTCGGACTCGATGTGGATCAATAGGGACTCGACTCGTATGAGTAGTGGACTCGACTCGGACTCGGACACTGGAGACTCGAGCCTGGACTCGGACTCGAGGCATAGTGACTCGACTACAACACTGCATATCATGCATATGGTCAGGTCTTCCGTGTGAAAGAATTCCTTGATCTCAAAAGGACTAAATTCAGCAAACATGTTTTCAAATGAACGCAATCTGCCTAGGTATACACACATTACAGACATTTGATGTAAATATTTGATGTAAATTGTCTTGGTTATTAAGCAGTAGTGTATTGTGGGTAGGAGGTGGCAGCTCCCACAAACAATCTTGAGAGCAAAACAGTGATGAGCATGCAGGGCGTCCATGCTGAGCTGTCAGCCTTTTAGGAGCAGCTTGCTGTTCATAGAGTCTGGCAGGTTAGAGACGTTGATGCAATTCATTAGACATCTGTGCCTAGGTAGCCTATTTCTCTTCAGACAAGACTAATATCTTATTATCGTTAAATCCTTTGGCCCGATATAAGTAATACATAGTCACTAACCGAAAACTGTATATAGTAATTCCTTATACAATGGAATATGCTTATGAGTTTCTTTCCCCTTCGCGTATTTTTGTGACTGCAGCAGCTCACAAAGAAAAGATTAAATGGTGAAATGATACTTGCCTCTGCGTTTATTTATTACGTGGCTTTATGGTCGATATAAACTCTTCTCAGTCGTCTTTAACTCTTCAATCTTCCTAAAATGGTGTTCTGAAAGAGCATGCCATGCCTGCCTCTCCAAATAGCCCTTCATTGTGCTGAGTAAACTGAGCCCTAAAGTCTATCCGAGCGCTACGGCTCCACCGGCGGTGTGAATGTGCTACTCCGTCTAATTTGAGAATGAGTCATGAGGCGCCTCTCTAATGCCGGCAGTCCCTCGACTCGCACGTTCGCAAACCTATTATGAGTTCTAAGATCAATTAAATATCTCTAAATTAAAGTCGTAAGACCTTCAGAAGAAGTGCTGGAATCCTGCACATGGTGTCACGTCCGCAGACTTTAATATCGCGCTTCATTTCAACGTCAGATCTAATACGCCGAGATTAATTTGCCAGGGAAGCAGGGATGGCTAGGAATAGGTGTTGTGTGTCGTCGGATTACTGTACGATCGGTTTGCACTAATCACAAAACAGCTCGTTGGTTTTTGCTCATTAGAGATACACTTCAATCGATCCGGATCATAAATCATCTGCTCATGATATTGTTATTGAATTCCCCCTGGAAGTGCAATATTTCCTATATTGCCTGCTGCACATAGCACAGCAGACAGGCTAGCTTCGGATGTCCTCTCTCTGCACTCTGTCTTGCCAATTGGCCAGTGGTCCTTTTTTCTCTCTTCTGTGCACACTGAGATCTGCACACTGTGCTTTGGCAACTCTGTTGGCTGTTAATAAAATACAAAAATAAGAAAAGACTCATCTTGACCCAAAGTAAGTGCTGCACTTTTTGCAAACCCCAATTAGCATATGTGTCAATTAATAGCACTTTAACACAATTAATAGCACTTTGCCTCGTTGCCTCCTGGACTAATGTGGTCATCGCGAATAAGCCAAGTGTCGTAGTTAACTTGAGCCCGCATTAACCGCGGGGAAATAAATGACCTCCAGAAAAATTAAATTAGTCATCTGGCTTTGACCTTTTACTTTCCACGTCAGAGCATGTTCACCCATCTAACACCTCCACTGGCGCCTTTTTTTTTGTCTCCTCAGACGAGTTCCAGAACTTTGTCCGGAAGCTGCCCACCTTCTACACCTTGAACACGTCTGCCATCCAGTACTTGTGGAGGACGGAGCCAGCCATACACCAGCGCTACAAGCAGCTGGAGTTGAACACCCAGCAGTTCCTGGGCAAAGCCCGACGCATCATCAAGAAGCTGTTCGTGCTCAGCAAGAGGTGTCGAACGCAGCCGAGAATTATTATGCTGAGGGAGAGGTGAGAAGCCCACAGCCACATCTCCACCACTGCACTTTTTTAAAATTCTACGTGCGTGTGCTGTGTGTGTGCGTATGCATGTGTGTATGCGTGTACAGCTCGACGGCACTGCGCGTGAGTGACGGCGTGAAAATATATGCGTGAAAATCTCCAGACATTCAAAAAAGTGCGATTGCAATTAACCGCGGTGTTAACCGTGGTGAGAAATCTGCTCCATCTGCACTCTCCTCGAAATATTTGTCATCATCTGGACCCTATGATCTCATTATGCTAATGAAAACACAACCAACAACTTGTGTGTTGGCAAAGTTCTGGTGCTAACAGTCATGGACACTGGATTGTGTTTTTCTTGTTTTTCTTCTTATGAACATGACTTCAGCATGACTTCTATGAGCTTGAACAAATCAATGCCAACTATTTTTCTAAAAACTTGAAATAACGAAAAAAAATCACCACTGGGGAGCTGCCATTACGAGAACATCTTGTAGTAATGACATTGGGATGTTTGAAAATGTTCCCTGCTGTCAACTCCGTCAGTCTGGAGACGGGTACAGATGAGCATGTGGGCATGTTCAGTTGTAGAAGAAGGGCTTCCTGGTGGTAGCCTGGCATCGTCAGAACAATTTGCAAATGTGTATTAGTTTGGAACCTGTTCATTTTTTGATTTCCAAGGGGCGTTGGAAATTGTGCGCATTCTTTTCAATGAGAGCACTCACACTGGCAGCGCCGCTTTATAACTTCCGGCACTGCTCAATACCTTGGCGCACCACCCATTGCCACCCATTATATTAAGCAGAACAAGACCTAGAATTGAAACTTCTGATGTGTGCCGTCCTTTCCACTACACGGCCACTCCATGGCTTGTCTTTTGTGTGGCCCGCTTTAGACTTAGTGGGCAGAGACGTGGCTTTTATCAGTTGCACAAATCCAATAAATAACTTCTTAAGATGGAGTTCAAACTGAATTTGATCAAAGTCAAATGCAGAATAGAATAAAGAAAATATAAAGCTGAGACAATGATATGCCCCCTTATTACATTTCAGGTTTTTTTTAACTATATAAAAATAGAGTTTGGATGTTTTTATGTATTTATTTAGTTATTTATTTATATTTATGGATACGCCCACGAGAAAGTCAGCCCATGGTGTTTGTTGGGTGGAAACCACCTCGATTTGATAAGCTGAAGCCTCTTCACATTTTTATTATATTTCACAAATTTGGGGGATTCTTCTAACAACCTATTTCATGTGTACCTTGTTCCTTTTTAAAAAACATTTTAATAGTTATGGAGAGAATAGATAATAGTTACGGAGAGAATAGATAATAGTTATGCATGCTCTATGATATTTATAGAGTTGGAAAATTTTACTGAAGCTCCTGGCCAAGAGGCAACAGAATTTTTTAAGATAAGTTTTACTTTTAAAGAAGTTTACCTCATTTGCCTGCCCTACTTATTATTACAAACAAGTTAATTTGGATGAGGTATTGAGATGTTTGGGATACGACCAATTTTGGTTGCTTTTTGCCACACAATTTAGTTTGTGCACCGAAGACATCAATCAGTGACTATGCATATCCTCACAAACAACTGAATGAAGTGTAAACCTTTATAATTTAAAACAAACAAATAATAGATCACCGACATATGAAGTATGTGATATTATATATTAAGTATATTAATTGCCATGCATGATTGAAACAAACAAAAATAAACAAATTGCCTCCATACAATTAAAATATCATACCTTTGAAACGGTGTGCATAAACCTACATTGCCTACAGCACATAGTGATATCCCAAGACATACAGACCTGCAGAGGAAAATAGATAGTAGTGCATAGGATATAATAAATACACACTGGCTGTATCTCGGAGTCTTGCCTTATCAATTTATGCGCAACAAACCCAAACTCGGCCAAAAGAAGTGTTGCTTACACACACACACTCACACACACACACACACACACACATACACACGCTGTAATGGCAGTCAGCCATGCCTTAGCTATCAGGAACAGATGTTGATTGATGGTTGCAGTGAGCCGTCCTACAAAGTGTGGTAAGCAGTTACCAAAATGAATCACATTGAAGCCGCTTCACAACTCGTATCTATAGCATCTTCACTTTTTAAGGTGTTCTGCCGAGACAAACAAAAAAAGGCTCCTGAAATGTTTTTCAAAATCTTGCTGATATAATTCTGTGATATATTTGTATATTTATATATATGTATAAATAGGTTTTATTTTTAGCCGTAGCGTTTGGATGAAAAGATCAAAGGGAAGCGTTAGTAAGTGTTTGAAGAGACGTTTATACTTTCAGGTTGTGGATGAAATGAAGATCAATGTTGAAAGGATGAAATATCCACAGATTGTTTGATGAGGAATTCAATATCTAGCCTTTCTCACAAGCCGCATTGCCTTCAGTTTTGTTGATGTATTTCTTTGTTGATGTTCAATCCATGTGTTTGATGTGTCGCATTTGATATTTAGTTGACACCATTAATACTGTACACCATTGCAATATCATACAACACCTGATGTAATATCTACAAATAACAATACACACTTGTTGACATAATGTTTACATGTGTATTGTTGGATGTAGGAATTATACTTCAGACACGCTGAGATCCAACGCATGCTTCTCAATTCTTATCAAGACATTCACGCCGCAAGGCAGGGTCAAAAGTTATTTATGCTAATAAAGACTATGCTTGAATACGGTATAAGGATATTAGAAAAAGGGTGCATATTTCATCCTTTGGGTACACCAGAAATCCTGCAATACTACATACAAAATTTTCATAAAGAGGGAAACGGTTTCCAGAAGCAAAACATCTCCGGTGTCACAACAAGAAAAAAAAACCACAACAACAAAAAGCAACCCAAAACGAAAGACGAAAAAAGACCTTGCAAACCATTGTACTTGTTTCCAAACCACACACACCGCACACACACACAACAAAAAATGTTTGCTTCCCCACTACAGAATAGACGATGCCATAGCGCCGCGGGCCAATGTGTCATGTGGATCTGTGTGAAATAAGATGACTGACAGTCAACAGCTTGTGTGTTGAAACACCCGCACGCCGCGTGTGAGCGCACCTGCCGGGGGTCTGCCTCACTCCCAACATTTGCATATCCCCCCGCTACACCCACAACAGCAGCGAGCAGGAAGACAGGTTGGGAACTACTGGGAAGTGAGGGAACAGCAACCCCGCACCGCCCCCCTATCTCTAACCTCCCTTCCTTCCTTCCCTCCCTCCATGCATCGCTCCCACTGAGCAGACAGGGGAGCTGTCCAAGAAGTACGGGGGGGAAGCTAGACAGCAAAACCAAGTGGAGAGTTTTTTTAATGAGCGCGTGTCGGAAATACTGATGCTCCAATTGTCGTGTTTGCACCTCGGTGTAAATTTGACTATGTGTAAATGAATGTGAATGTGTGTGTGTTTTGTGTTTGTGTGTGTGTGCGTGCTTGATTATCTCCATCTGTCTGAAGGTTGCAAATTACATTGTTGTGTTGCTGTTTTGACAATGTTTTTTGCAGCAACTTCCATTAATCTCCCCCTGTCTCTCTCCATCTCGATCTCGGCCGCTCTCTCTGTCTCTGTCTCTCTCTCGCTCCATCTCGCTGTGCGTCTCTCTCGCAGGCCTTTCAGCTACTGGCTGAGCTACATCCTCTCCATCCTGTACTGCAGCGAGAACAACCACCTCGGCTCCTACCTGGAGGAGACCCGCAGCTGTGCCTGCCCCTACGAGCACCCGTCCTGCCAGGGTGTCATCCCCTGCTCGGTGGGCGAGGGCACCAGCTGTGCATCCTGCTCCTACGAGAACCGCTCGCGCTGCGCCACCTGCAACCAGGGCTACATGCTGAGCCAGGGCCTGTGCCGCAACGAGGCGCCCGATTCCACAGACCACTACATTGGCTTTGAGACGGACCTGCAGGATGCCGAGCTGCGCTACCTGCTGGAGAGGCGTGACAGTCGCATCGGCGTGCACGGCATCTTCGTCAGCAATGACGTGCGCCTCAACAGCTGGTTCGACCCGTCGTGGCGGAAGAGGATGCTTCTGACGCTGAAGAGCAACAAATACAAGTCCAACCATGTGCACATGCTGCTGGGCATGTCCCTGCAGGTCTGCCTCACCAAGAACAGCACCCTGGAGCCGCTGCTGTCTGTCTACATCAACCCCTTTGGTGGCAGCCACTCCGAGAGCTGGATCATGCCCATCGACCAGAACAGCTACCCCGACTGGGAGAGGACTAAACTAGACAGCCCACTGGAGTGCTACAACTGGACCTTAACACTGGGGAACAAGTGGAAGACCTTTTTCGAGACGGTGCACTTTTACCTGCGGAGCCGGATCAAGGCACCGGCGGCCAGCGGGAATGGCTCCGTCTACTACGAGCCCCTGGACTTCCTGGAGCCGGGACGCAACTTTGGCTACATGAAGATCAACAGCATCCAGGTGTACGGCTACAGCATGCACTTTGACCCCGACGCCATCCAGGACCTGATCCTGCAGCTGGACTACCCGTACACTCAGGGATCGCAGGACTCGGCGCTGCTGCAGCTGGTTGAGATCCGGGACCGGGTCAACAGACTCTCCCCACCGGGGCCCCAGCTCCTGGACCTGTTCTCCTGCCTGCTGCGGCATCGGCTCAAGCTGTCTACCGCAGATGTGGTGAGGATCCAGGCTGCACTGCAGACGTTCAGTGCTAAGCAGCCCAACACAAGGGAATACGAAACAACCAAATTATGTAGTTAAAAAAAGTTGGGTATAGGGGGTGGGGGTAGGGGTGATTGGGGTACCCAGTCGCACAGATGGCTCTGCAGTTGTCACCGCAATCCCCAATAATGTTGAACAGTAATCCGGAAAAAGAGCTAAAGGGGGACATTTGGTGATTTGATGAGCTAATTGCCATTGCCAAATCGAAGCGGTGCAATTTGGGATTGTTATGTCATGGGTCATGAGAATTTGTACGACCATGTAGTGTTAAAGCAGGACTTCCAGCTCACTTGTTTTCTCGTCATGATAAAATAAAATAACCTTGACAGTTACGAAGCTCGACTTTATCAACTTTATCGTCACTTACAATGTTGCCTATGTGCTCAAGTTTGTAGAAAATGCACAGAATTTTTAACCAGTTACCTATATAAAAAAAAGCTTTTGCTGTTAAATATTATCCAAGCAATGTGTTCATTTCACTATATAAATATTTTAAAACCAGCATGTTTTTCTTAATTTAATGTTTTTTTTAAATGTTTTTTTTAATGATCATAATCATAATTTGGATTTTTCTTTTTTTTTGTATTTCATAACATGCGCTGAGGAAACCTGTATTATTTAATTGCCCCTTCGTAGCACATAATAGACTTTTACATTTTGACAGAACAGCAAATTCAAATTTTTTTCAACAAATTTGTAAAAAAAAAAGAGCATAGATATTGTATTACTCAAGTATCACTGATGATGAAAATGACACCTTAATCACAAGAGCCATGTTACAGGCGCCCTATGTTACATGTGCTTTTATTTTTATAATACTGTCATTTGTGAAATAGCTGTTCTGAGCAATGTCTATAAAATGTACAAAACAATTTGTTAATACACAAAAATAACATTTTTATGTGTGTTCTGTAAATAAATGAACATTTATTATGTGATACGTATTTCAGTCATTTGGTTCTTATATTAATTTTGAAAATACAGTATTATGTTTCATGAAACAATACTAAGAAGATTAAATATAGTTTATAGTATACAGTAGACAGCTTCAGCTTCAACCTTCTCTTTAATTGTCACAATACATATCCCTGGATGGATCTTTTAGGATTATATTATAAAAGCAGCAATTTAAACATTTTGACAGCTTTCTCACCGCCTTTCATACAAAAACGTTGGTATTATAGTTATCTGTGAAAGATTTGAATTTTACAGACTGTGAAAAATATGATCTGTCAAACATTCTGCACAATGTGACGTGTACCCAATTCACTTCTTAACACGACTTTAAATGATTGAATGATTGAGTCCGGGACGGGGATTGGCAAGGGGCTCTGACTGAGCATGTTGTTGTCTGTTTATTGACATGAAATGCAAAAAGCCAACAGAGAGTTTCGTAACCAAACGGCGTGTCAGTTCAGTGCATCCTCTTCCTGGCAGCTTCGCTCTGCGTCTGACCCCAATCCTCAGGGGCCCATAGAGAGTTTCTCAAGCGGGACAACTGATTTTCTTTTAGGTGTGTTTGTATTTTGTGGAAGACAGAAATCACCTGCGCTTGGCCTTCTAAGGCCAAGAGGGAAATTAGAGACCAAACACAGCAGTGTTTAGTCAAAACTAAATGTTGACAAGAATGGACAAGTGTTTGGGATATTTAAAAAAAAGAAACAATAGTTCTGTTACTTGAAAGAAGCCTTTAGAAGTATAACCTTTTTAGTTTGCTGCTAATATTATGACATATAATATGATTTTAAAAAACTGCTGCCACGACACTAATACTTTAACATTTGTACCACTTCACTTTAATAGAAGAAACGAAGTGTGGTGTGTAACCTTTTATTTGCAATTGTGCAATTTCAACCCATAGTTCAATCTTTTTTGCTATCAAAAGATCAAACCTGCTCCACTTTTGCCATCCTCATATATTTCTGTTTCTATCCAGTTAAAGCTGCTGTAGTTAAGATTTGAGAGACCAGAAGAGAGCAAAAAACGCTACTGAGAAGTGTTACCTTTCATCAGGGAAGCTATGGTCAGAAATGAGCCAGGAGCGGTCTAAAATCGAAAATTGGCTCCTACAGAGGCAGGCGCAGTCCACTCGATGCATTTCACTCAATATTAGCTGACGGGTGGTTATAGCATTCCTAACAAATTACACTCAAATATTATCCGTTAAATCGTACCTAGAGCACCTTTAAGTTACCTGTGTTTCTTCTTGAAAATATATTTTAAAGTTCCTAGGACAAGCAGACATCATACGCTGGTTGTAACGGGACCCTAACTAGAGTGGCTCCCCCAGGCCCCCAAGTTTCATAACGACCTAACAGTGGCACTAAAAATATGTTATAAATATATTAAATATGACAGTGAAACAGCCTTGGTCCATGCAGATTCTGGTTCGGTGAAGGTGACAACATCCTCAATATCAATATTATCATATCACAATATTATGTCTTGAGTGTCCAATCCCTTGGAGGGATATGCCCCCATGTGCCACACTTTATGTAGATGGGGGAGAGAACGCGTGGCCGGGGGGGGGGGGAGGGACAGGTGGTCTGTGACATTGAATAAATGTAATTAGTGGGGGTCAGAAAATATGAATAGAAAAACACAGAACAAATATCCGGCTGTTGTATATCCTGAACGACAGAATGGAAAGGCTCTTTGCAAGGTAATTGACTCTCATGAAGCCTGGAAGCCTCCGTGTGTACTTGAGCTGAATATTTTGAGTACGAATGTTTAGGGGCATAAGTTATTTTTATGTACATTAGACGTCCCTGCCAGAGGGTGTAAGTAAAACTAATTTAGTGGCAATAAAACTAAATTAATGGACTACAAGCATCAGAGCACATAAAGAACTAATTCCATCTGAAAGTAGCATTAACACGGCAGCTATGTAATTGCGAGAGGGGTCTATAAAAATCGTGATTTAGTCGTCCAAATGCAAATGTATTTCCCACTCAACTTCTCCAGGTTCAAGCCAGGCGTTTGAAATGAATTGGAGCAAATGCACTTTTGTCCATTAAGTGAGCACATTTCCATGTACTTGTACGGCATGCCAATGATGTGCTAAAATAAAAAGGAAATGGCACAAAAAAAAAAAATGAATTTCACTCGGTGGGTCACACGCACACGCGACTTCCCCCCCCCTGCACCCCTACCCCTCACATTTTGAGTTGACTTGGATTACAAAAGACTTCCAGTCTGGCTCTGTGGCGACCAAACATTAATAAATAGGATCTCTCTGCGAAGGCCTCGGTGATATGTGCTATTTTGGCTCTGTGATTTTCAAAGAGCTGTCAGTCCTGCGGTCCTTATTAAGACGACAAGCAGATTCGTCTGATCTCTCTGTTCTGAGAAGGAGAGGAGAAGCGAGATAAATTGCTTATGGCTTATGGGAAGAAATAATAAAAATCTACTCCCGCTAACAAAAAAAACAAAAAAAAAAGAAGAAAATAGCCAACCTAATTTCTTAGCAAAATAAAAACATGGGCTTCTCCGTGTTGCTTCTTCGCCTTCTCAGGCTCGTTTCTTTGAAGATCGCGCTCTGCCCACTCCTGCCCTACCTCCTTACACTCGCCAAAAAGAAGTGCACTGTATTTGTGTGTCCATTTCTATTCCAATTGCCTATGATGGCGCGGTTCTTCCTCCCGGGGCCCGGGGAACACTCATTTGAAAAATCGCCTGGACATGCATGGAGGTTGCCAACCTCAATTTAGGATGCAGTGGTTCATTTCTGAGCGTCTTCCTCGGAAATCACAGCGTACACCCAAAGGAGGGCTGGCAATGCTACACAGGCAATTACGAGGGCCTACTTTTGCACCTGCACACCACCACCTTCCCTCCTCTATGTATCAACTCCACCCAAGGGCATGGAGCAATCAAAGCCTTCATCCCCAAACATAACTTACCTTTGAGAGGCCAACACATCGCACACACAATATTTTCGTAGCGCGTGTCTACCGTTTAATGAAGAACAGCAAGTTTCAAGGTTGTTGACAAAAATAAGTGTATTAATGCACTGTATAAATCTGGGCATTGCTTAATTTATTTTCATTACAGCTGCATTAAGCAGTTTTTTTTGTGGCAGTGTTTTCATTACACAGAATTAAAAACTATGTTTCCAATTATCTCCACTGCCAGAATGAGCTGTTTGACCGCCAGTGGTGTATTTAAGTTGGTTTCATGCATCAAAATTGAACCACAGATGCAGATTATCACCTCATGCAGCGCTTTTAATGAGGAGAAATAGAGGTTCAGTCCATGTTCTAGAAACAACATAACATTCAGCTAATATTTCATGACATGTAGTGTCAAGTAAGGATCCATTGTTGGGTCAATACAGACCAATATATCGACCTGTGCTTCAGCAACAACATAGCTTTTCCATTTTTGAAAGGGCATACATAGAAAGAAAGTCCTGAGAAGGCACTTTCCACCACGCACATCTATCTATACATCTGCACATTGAACACCAACGTCCAATTTATACAACATTTTCATCCAATAGATATATATATAGATATATTATATTATATATAGATAAATAGATAGATATATATATTATAAATATCAATGTATTATTCAATATAACACCTTGAATATGCAATCGGTTCTTTCATAGCAAAATAATACAGGATTTCTCTCTGTCGCAGCTTTCCAACACTGGTAAAAAAAAAAGGCAAAATGAATGGGGCTGTCAACCATAATCAAAACCAACTCAATATTTTCTGTGCATTTTTGCAGGACTTTGGCTTGAAGCATGAATGCTGACTCATCAGAACTCCCCACAGATTCCATTAGTTAGAAATGCTGCAAGACCCACTAGTGTCTATTGAACCTTTATCTGCAAGCTGCTTGAATGCTCCTCATTGACACCTTTATAACAGTCCTTTTTTGCTCCACATTTTTAGGGCTGATTTTAGTCTTATTTACATTTAGGGAATTTAATTGTATATTTGTGTGCTATTTGTGTGCCATGTTCAAACTGGGGGAGCATGAACTGTGTGAACAATTTCACATGTATTTCACTTAAATATTTTACAATTTTGCAAAGGTTTGTCTCATGAAAAGAAACTGATTGTGTGACAGTGGTGTGGATTTTTTCGGGGCATCTGGAAATGCAATATCTGCAATGCAATATCTAACTATTTCATTTTCCATGAATCACACAGCTAGGAATGGATGTCATTCCTAACATGTTAAGCATGTATTGAGTCATTTTTTATTTTAATCACATCATTTAACCTATAATTCATTGGATGCCATTCTGCCCTTCCCTGGCCCCAGGTCTCCTGTCTACCTGGGCTTCAGCTGAGAGGACGCCATCAGTCCAGCCATGCCGCAGTGCATGTGACAGGATGACATTTTCACACCCGATGCCCAGTGATCGTGTTGTTGCTGTGAATCCCACCCATCTCACATATGGTTGGTTAGACTGGGCCTTTTTTTGGTTTCCCCCCCCTAGTTTTACTCCCTACTCTATTCTCTCACGTTAAAGCAGCAGCTACTGCATGTCACCGCGTCGGACCCGTTATGAGCATCTATACGTCTTTTTTTCCCCCACTTAACTCCTCCCTTGTAGATGTTTCTCCACCAGATTGTATTGTGTGCCACACTTGCCTGTATGTGGCACGTGGCTCTGACATTCCTATGATTACATTTTCAGCATTGGATGGATGATGGGGGGGGGGGTGGATGTCACCATCCCCAAGACAAGAATGCGTGCCGTTTGTCAGTTTGCACCCTTTTCCAGAGCTTGCGCTGTCTCTGGCGGGGATATTTTCTTATTTATGACAAGGTTTTAGCTTTCTCACCCTCTCTCTCTCTCTCTCTCTCTCTCTTGCTCTGACTCACTCTGTTTTCACTTTATACTGCTCTCTCTCTCTTTCTCTCTCTCTCTCTCTCCCTCACTCGCTCTGACTCACTCTGTTTTCACTTTATACTGCTCTCTCTCTCTCTCTTTCTCTCCCCCTCTCCCTTCTTTTCTCCTTCTCTTTTCCTTAATATATGTCCTGACTCGCGGGCACTCTCTCATTATTCCTATCTTGATACCTGCCAGTGTTAATGAGCCCGGGGAGTGGAGTCGCAGGATTTTCCGGTGTGTGGGATTAATGTGTGAGTTGCAGGAGGGGAAGTTTGGGAATAGCAGTGTGGCTCTCAGAGTTCATTACTGTGTGGATGTGACATTTTAGGGTTGTGAGACGCCGGGCTAATGATGCTGCACTGTAAACACCCGAGACTGCCATCCAAGCACACCTGAGAAGACTGCTCTAATACCAAAGGACATGATGACAGGCCCACCGCTTCCTCCTCCCCGCATCTACACAGCACTACACAGTGGTGTGTGTGTGTGCATACGCGTGTGTATGTGCCTGTTTGTGTGTGTGTGTGTAGATGTTTGTTTGTGTGTGTGCATCTGTGTGTGTGTGCCTGTTTGTGTGTGTGTACCGGTTTGTTTGTTTGAGTGTGTGTGTGTGCACACGCTCATGTGTGTGTGTGTGTGCACATGTGTGTGCGTTAGTACGAATGCATGCAACCTGTGTAGGAGTGTAGGAGTACAGCTTTTTTTGTCTAATCATAGCAAGGTAAAAAACAGGGATTTTGAGTATCCCCCAGTGACTCGGCAATATTAGCATAGCACAGATGAGGTACAGTTCAGGCATTGATTAAGTCGACTGGCTGACTTCGACCTTTACTTATTGGAAGTAATGTCATGGGCGGACAGGAGGTCATATTTCAACTTCATCCACTCCCACACACATTGGCGTGGCAGCCCACGACGTGTCAGCAAAAAAAACCTTCTCTGAGCAATCGAGAAACCTCTCTTTTTCAGGGGATAAAATATTCCAGCCCTAAACGCAGGAACTACCAGAGTGATGGTATCAACAAGTCCAGCCCGACGTTGGACCAACGCAAGCACAGGGGGGGGGGGGCTGTTCAAAACCAAATACCATCCCCAACAAAGCCTGTTCCACTAAAGGAAGCGATTGGCTAGTTTCACGCCGGAGACAAATGATCCACTTATTTGAAATGGACCATTGCTTTAAATACCTGTATTCCTAATGAGCGCCTCCCTCTCCTCCCGCCTTTCCCCGCTCCTGCTGCCTGGCTCTCCTCTAACTCCTGTCTGACTATTAGCGTCCGGGGAGCTAGTGGCGTGTTTGCCGGACTGCGGGGGCTGACTGAGTGATTAACTAAGGCTCCAGGCTGACAGGCCCGGCTACGTCCCCCCTCCCCATACACACACACATGCACACACACCCACCCTGCTGGAGGCTGAGTGGGGGGGGGGGAGGGCAGGGGATGGAGAGGGGTGTGGAGGGAGGTGGTTGCTGATGCGGAGCTCTGTTTAACAAGGCCGACGCAGGACTGGGAGATGGAGGGGAGGGGAGAGGAGGGTAGAGGGAGCAAAAAGAAGCAGAAAGGAAACACAGAGGTGCGAGGAGTGTGTGTGTTTGTGGGTGTGTGTGATGTTCTCCGTAATATGGAGCAGATCGGAAGAGAG
>JAOPJI010000016.1:10405164-10422859 GCA_027122695.1 Merluccius productus
ACACAGAGGGGCGAGGGGTGTGTGTGTTTGTGGGGGCGTGTGTGTGTGTGCACGGGGTTGTATGGGGTGCAGGGGGGGGGGAGGCTGACAGGTGGGGGCGGGGCCCGGCTTCAGATTGAGAGGCGTTCTGGTAAGTAAGAGGAGAGATGAAATAGAGAGGGTGAAATGAATTGGGTGGTGGTGGGTGGGGTGGAGGGTGTGTGTGTGTGGGGGGGTAGATGGGAGGGGTGGGGAGGAAGATAAAGGAGGAAGGTGAAGTCAGTCGTACCCGGAGTGGAGTGGGTGTGTGTGTGTGTGTGATGTTCTCCGTAAAATGGAGCTGGTTAGGAAATGCGGGAAACGGCATCGCCGGCCGCGGTGGCAGCAGCCATTTATATACAGATGTGCAACACTTGTGCAGGGTTGCATGTCCCACGTGAAAGGCGGCAGTTATAGATAGAGAGGAGGGACTATCAGCTCTAAACTAATGACCTCAACCAATGGATAATAGGCCTTCGGAGGCCCCCCCCCCCCCCCGCTCACGTCTAATGGATGGCGTCTGCGCCGCGCCCCTGCAGGTGTGTCACTTCAGTTGCTGTGTGGAGATGTTTTCCCCCCCAAGCCTCGCTAAAGCACACACACACGCTCCTTTGTTTGGGTTGCCAATGCATCATGGGTATCAAAGCTTTTATTTCTTCAGGGTCGGCCTCCATACATTATAGACGGCGTGTGCATTTTATGCATCATAGATACCAACAAATGAGTAAATACAGAAATAAATGAAAGATGCTGGAGCTATCTGTTGATTTCTCTGTAGTGGGACATTCATTAATTTGCTGGAGATGAAAAGTCGTACGAGGCGCTCTTAGGATTTGTTAAGTAAATAAACCACTTGGTTGTGAAAAACATTGGTTGTGTTAGTCCAACATTAACAGAGTCTGAACAAAAACTACATGTTATGTCCATGTCTTTATCAAATCATAATACATTTGTGTGTGATGTGCACCAAAACCCTTCTTGTTTGTGTGTCCATGGGTGTGTGTGTGTGTGTGTGTGCACGTGCGTGCATGCAAAGGCTGATTCATCGTCTCTTCTTGAGTTTGAAATAGTGATGGCATGGCAGAGCGCTCCCTGTAGAAATGGGGCTTGGCGCTGCATTTAGCTGCCTTATTAGTGTCTCTCTGTCCTGCCATCGCCCTGCGGTACTCTCCACGCGAGACACACTGACAAGCTGGACGGACGCCACTGGGCATCTTCTGGCGTCAAAAGATTGCACTGCGTTCAGAAATAACACGGGAGGGAGAAGAAGAAGAAAAAAAAGAGAAGGACGATACGCCGCAGAGAGAGGAGAGACGATTGGAGACACGCCATCCCGATCCACGTCGTACAAGACACACATCATAAACGTGCGCATTCAAACGCACACTGCCGCGGTTTCGGTAGCGCCACAGAAGGCGTGGGTGAAGTTCGCCGCAGCGATGGAATTGTTTAATTCCGATTTCAGACTTACTGGGAGAAAAAGCCTTTGAAGAAAACTTGACATTCGTGACTTTTTTTTTTTCTTCTCTCCTTCAGAAAATGTTAAAAGAGGAAGTCATTCTCCGCCACCGTAGCGGGGTGGGGGCACGCGAACATCATCAGAGTTTGGTCTCGGAGGGGATGCCAGGTGGCGGTGGCGGTGGCGGCGGGGGCGGGAGAAGTTTGTTCCACGCCGGCTGAGATCAGAATACCGCTGCCAGTCACTCCCCAGCCCACACTCATATATATTATCCTTGTGCCGTCCTTTGAAGTGTAGCGAGCGGCACTCAGATAATTACCATATCAGATATGTTAATTAATCCATTACAATTTAACTTCAGCCGAGCATTCACAATCACAAATATATATGCGGCGGCGGTAGGTAGACCGTGTTTGAGCGTGCTTGCGTGAATGCGGAGCTACATATAATATTTAAGAATATTTACATATTTTAAATTGTGTGACACTTTATGACTAACTAAACGCTTTGGAGCATTCACAACGTATTAGTTGATAGTGAATTCATCATTAGTAAAACATGAACAATACATTATTAAATCATTACTTACCTGCTAACTAACTCTGTTATATAGTTGTTAACACATCCGTTAAGCATTTATTAACTACTTACTAATGCTTTCTAAATGCTTCTTTACCACTGGTTTGTAACTACTAAAATACTTATGGTATGGTAAACAAGTCATCTATGAAGTATGACAATGCAGTTATCAAACACCTTAACAATGGCCCTATTAAAACAAAATAAATAGTTTATAGCAACATATTGTTTATTAGTAGGTAAGTAATGTTTTAATAATGTATTGTTGATGCTTTACTAATGATGAATTCACTATTAACTAATACGTTGTAAATGCCCCCAAAGCGTTTATTAGCAATTTACCAATTATATATATATATATATATATATATATATATATATATAAATATGCACACACACACACATAAATGGGTCTGGAAAAGTAGTGGTCATAAAAGGATGTTGTCCACTGCGCGTTACCTGTATTATGGGCAAAATTAGAAAAAGCCTGGCCTATCCTCCGGCTTTTCATTTCGTCCATGACAGCACACATAAAAGCTAATGTTCATGCATTTTCATTTTCTTTCATTGAGAGTTGGCAAGCGTATTTCATAAACAACTCCAGAAGAGTGTGTGACACGTTTCAACAGTATGCCATTTTCAAACATGCACCCGTTGAAATCCACATATTTCCTTTCTGTATGCACTGAAGTCGCTGGAGCGTGGCATGTGTGTGTGTGTGTGTGTGTGTGTGAAAACGAAGACAGAAGTTCAAAAATGCAAAAAAGACGCAATTTATCCTCACCCCACCCCATGCTAATTCCAGGCTTGGATCACCTGGAGGAAGAAAACACAATAAGGTGAAGTGTTCTCCACACCTGCAATGGAGTCTGCAAGGAGACAACTGTTCAGAGATCACAGCACATCCATGGGTGACATAAGCCGCTCCCCGGCATCAAACCCAGGGGTCCCTGTTGTGTTGCCTACACATCATGTCGGTTCATGCATGAAAGCAAATAAGGCCGGGGGGGGGGGGGATGGGTATCTTCATATTTTATCTTCATACAAACCTTTGGAATCCATCTCCTGCATCTTTCATGATAAGTCGCATTGAAAACGGGACTGGCACAGGCAAGCGGAAGTGTGTGTGTGAATGTGTGCATGCGTGTGTGTGTGTTTGTGTGTGTGGGAGGGGTGGGAGTGACAGGAGCCCTAATCTTGTCACGCTGCCGCGTTGTCACCAACCTGGGGAAATCCATGGTGTGACTAGTCGTCTGAAAGATGGCAGCCTGCTGGGGAGGGTTAGGTGTGTGTGTGTGTGTGTCGAGACGTGGAGCTGCAGCTCCTCCACCAAGGGGGGATGCGAGACCTCCCTGCTCCCTTACCCCCGTTCCACTTGTGCCGCCGCACGTCTGCTAATAAGGTACAATTACCCCGCCGGTGCGGGAAAACACCTGAGCTACGTGGGAAATAAACGCATGGAAATGTTCTGTGGCGTTTGAACGCCGAGAGACGCGGCTTTGGTTTGTTGCTTTGTTGGCTTAATTGGATGTCATTTGTTGGTTGGGGTGTTTTTGTTGTGTGTGTGTGTGTCTACGACTAGTGCTACTCCTGAGTCGCTTTCCATTGTTTCTTTTTTCCCCCAAAACCATCAAAAGAGTTTCATCCGCTCCATTTCCATTTGTCCCAGCGGTGCAAGCAGGCGCTTCTTCAAACGCTCCCCAGTTTCAGGCAAGATCAGGGGGCTTCTGCGGTTGCTTGACGAACGGCAATTATGACGCAGGGGGAAAAAAAGAAAGGGAGCAAAACAGAAAAAATATATATCTCTCCTCGAACCCTCCCATCACCTCCATCATCTTCCTCATCATCCTCACGTAAAGCACAGTGTGATCCACTGGCTGGGCAGAGTTTATGAGTCTGAAAATGAATATTTCAGGGATGGCTGATTCATCTCCTGTTGTGGCGATTTTAAAGCGTTTTGTTTAACTTTAGTTCGGGGGGGAAAGCATCTCGCTGAATATTTATGATTTGATTTTCATAGAGAGCCACCCGACAAAATTTGAAGGTTTTTTTTTTTTTTTTTGTCCAAGCAACACCATTGAGATCATTGCCCTTGTGAATCTGATGAAAACATAGCACATGGGTGAATATTTAAATACTTCATCAAAAGAGGAACATTTTGACTCCCTGTACCTTGGATGGTTTATGCTTTGTTTTTGTATGTCATGGTGAGCCATCAATCTTTTTGAAGACATTGAAGGATGATATTTATTACTCTTCTGCCTTCCTGGGATCTTGCAGGGCTGTTTTTTGCCAGAGAAGAGCGGAAAGGCATTTCAGGACATTAACTATAACATCATCCCATAACAATTTGACCTGTCTACCGTACCAAAGGACTGCAATGAAAGCAAAGCGCACAGACTATGTTTCCTGTTCTATTTTATTTAGAAGAATACAACGTGATATATTTAATTCTCATTAACATTTTAATATTGGTGCTAAAGATGGGTAAAGACTAGTCATTCTATGGCCCGGTTCCAGGATGTAGTTTCACTAACTCACTCCTTTCCCAACCATCACCTTATTTTTTCTACTGTCGTTAATGTCCGTCTACATTTCTACCGATTGTGTATATTGACTTTGTTATTCTACAAATGTCCTGTAGGCCTACTTGCTGCTGTGGCACCCGAATTCCCCGTCTGGGATCAATCTTAGCAGCAATTATCTTGTACTACCTTGCAAAACTGCAAAAGCAGTAGCATCTTTTCATGATCTAATTCCCCAGAAACATTTTGGATTACAATTACCGCCATCATAATTAATTTTTCAAAAAATTACGGCGAGCAATACGTGGGCCAGCTCCCCTTTGAGACATAGGGAACTAATGCTACTGCATCTATTCCGGGCAACAATGGAGTCGAAGTAAAAAACCCGACCGACTTTTGCGCTGAATCCCACGTGTTTCACTCTGTTGTTGCCGAGTGTCACCGTGTTGCCTGCTCCACCACAGCCTCAGCTTATGTTGCTTTTCATGCTTGTCATTCGTCGCCCCTTCTGCGCTGACCCCTCGTCTTTTTTCTTGTGGCAAGGAGCAGCAAGGTAGAAGCAGCAGGAGAGAATACTTCATGAGATTGCAGTCTGAGAAACCCGGCTAATGATTTGAAAGTAATGGACGCCCAAAATGGTATCCTTATTTTGTCATTGGCAATTCACATTGCCAGTAGCCATATTGAGGAAGGAGGGGGGGAAATGTTGGTGATGGAGGTCAAGATAGGAGATAGTATAAAAAGATGGCCAGGATAGTTTTCTGTAATTCTGTATTTGGTATATGGACTTTTTTTCTCTTTTTGCTTTACCTTTCATCATCATCATCAATTGGTGAATGATGGTACCACTATTTCAGAGCCTTGGATGGTTCAGGAAAAAAAAAACCCACCTTATTTCAACCTCAATAACCTTATTCAGGCCAGAAAGTCCTTTGCTCCTGAACTGCGACGTGAGCGACATTGCACATGTGCTTGGGGCCGTCAGGCTGTTTGCTCTGTGTACTGTGCTGTTAACATTAGATTGAAGAACTTTGCATTATGAATAAAACATGCTCACAACCAAACACCATTTCTTTCCAGATTTGAACTCAATTCAATATCCAATACAGTAAAGCTGCCTCAGGAGTAAAACACACTAACGGATCTAATAAAGAGCCTCTTCTCCCTGAGAGACATTTTACTGTTCACATTACGGCCGTCATTTGGGCCGACGTATACAACTTCTGGCTCCTGGCTACTGCATGAGACTGAATGGATAATAAACAAATACAGGAAAAGCAAGAAAGCAAAAAAAAACAATGGTTTATATGCTGTGAGGTTAATTTGTAGGAAGCGTTGCATTATGTGCCAAGTATATATGCGGTTTATGTGCTTTTTATCGACACATGTTCAACCAAAAAGGGGGGGTAATTTGGGCATCTGGCAACCAACAAATGGCATTGTACTGTCTGTGTAGGAAGCACCAAAGGTAAAAAAGATGAAGAAGAAAAGGAAATTAATATGGATAAAGGGTATCAATATTTGATCACACCTGAGTGGTAGATTCTCAATTCTGTTTACCATTTGCTCTATAATTTACCTCAGATGAAAAATTATGAAACAAGTTCTCGATCAAAATTGGTCTTCAGGGGACTAATTATTTTTGTACAATGGGGCAAATTGTGCATCACTCTTTAGAGCCCGTTTTCTTTTCATTGTTCATGAATTATATACAGAATCCATATGAAACCCCAACAGATCCAGTCTATTATTTATGAGTTACTTAATAGAACTGTTTTGCTTCACTAAAAAACTGCGAGTAGCACTTCTAATGGCACAGCGTTTCATGTTTGAAGCCCATGTTTTATGCATTTAACACTGAGAAATAAATGCGATAGTGAGGCTGACATTCAGAAAGGAATGTCTAAAATAGTACGTTTCTGGCCCATAATTAGGACCCGAGTCAGCGCAAACAGTAAGGTAGTTGGAAATAAAATAGATATCCTGGTCCTGACTGGATACAAACTGCATAAACTGAAATCAGATCAGCCTGAAAACGTTGTCCTATTTTCCATTCCACCTGTTTTTCAGCGGTGGCATTGTCATTAATTATAACCCATAATGTACAATAATGTTTAATTTAAGGATTTGGCTAATTATCAAATGAGTTATCTAGACATTAGTGCTGCTGTCGGGGGGCCTGCATCGGCCGTCAAGGGATTGAGCTCATCGACGGTACAATATTTCCCCAAACTGTACTTCAAATTATGAACTGGGTCTAGGAACCAAGGCGCGAGATATAGGTGCCTATGAGAGCCATAAGCTCTACAGCCTCCTTGTCGATATTGGCCAGAAATAAGGTCTTTAATTGACCCATCTCCTCCAGAGCTCCCAACTGGGACTCTGAAATGACAGCTAAATGGAAACCCCTACAATATAGTGTATGTGCTTAATTGGCTGTGTTGGTGTAGCCGGAAATATATACTAGAAAGATGAAAAGATGTGGAGATAAGGGGGCTAAATTGAAGGAAAGTGTTTAATTTTGCTCCACCGGTCAGATGAGCCATCACATCGTATTAAGGTTGTGCTCTTCATGGATCCTGAGACGGATGTGAAGGCAATAAAATTTGAACATCTGACAGGAGAGCAGTCTCTCAAAGTCACGTTGCTATACAGGTCCAAGGGAATATATATGTCAGGACGTGTTTTTCCAAAAGTGAAATGATTCATTGTGATGTGTTAATGTGATCTTAGTTGAAACTTGAAACATGCCCACATGCCCACATGTCCGTCAGGAAAGAAAAATGCAAAAAAATCGAATTACTTTACAAATCGTCATGTCAAATCTGTTGTTTTTGTAGAGGTAGAGACAGCTAGGATGCAAAACAAAGCAGCCACATTTCTATTGAAACAGGTCTGCAAAACCAGACAAAACCGCACCCAGGCCCCAAGAGATAAGACCTAGTGCCAAAGGTGCCAGGGGACACCCCTAACCAAAGTAGACATTATTTTAAACATGATCTTCAATATTGGTTTGTCTCCTGCAGAAATGTCATCATCTTTGTCAGACAACAACTCTGAGTTTACAATTCACATCACAGCCAGAAATTAGTCTGGAGATATTTGCATTGGCTGTGTATTGTCACAGCTTGGTTTTCTCTAGATTATTGGGGCTTCCAGCTACTGGGAGGAGTTATATATTATTGCACCATTGCAGATATGATAAACATTTTTTTTGGTGGGGGGGTTGTGCTGGATGTGCAACAATAAAGTGTTTCTGCAAATGTAGCATTGAATGCTTAAGAGAGCATTGTGTGAGATTCTTTAGTCGAGCTGTTCCCAAATTACGTGTGCAAAGTTTACATGGAAATACATGTAAACGCAGTGCACTTGTGGGAGGCTAACTCTTGAGTCAAATGAGTAAATATCTTTATTAAAGACGTTAGCTTATAAGGTCTATTTTTGTGAGTGTGAGCCACAGACGATAGAGGGGAAGCTATGGCAAGTCGGATGAGAAATGTATAGATAATTTTCTCACGGAATATGAAACGGTTGCAGGCAAAGTAAAAAAAAAAAAAAGAAGTTGAAATCTTTCAACAAACCCTCCAGACAATTCATGCTCATTTAACTCCAACAATTCTTACATATTACATCAAGGATGGTATGTGCAAGGATCTTCTCTGCTTCTCTTAGCAATTTATTACAAAAGAACAATCTGATTCAAGGGGACGAGTATCTGTTAAAATGTCCCGGGAGGAGACATTGATGTTCCTTTTTTTGCCTATAAAATACCTCCCAGCAAGACAGATTTAACTCTGGGGTATACTGAGCCACAAACCCTGTCAACATTTAAGCGAGAAAAAGGGATTGGCGAGTAAAAGTCTTCTCCTTTTTTTCTCCCTTAACTTTTTTGAGAAAATGGGTGTACATATTAAAACAATGCTGACCAAGGGAAAGTGCTGGAAAGCTTTGCCTCTGTTGAAATATATTAAACACATCAGAATTCATGAGTGAGCCCCGACAATAATTTCTTCTCCTTCCTCCCACTTAGTCTTGGTTGGACTCGTGGTGAACTTAAAGCTAAAGAAGCAGTTATTTTCTATACTCGGTTCTGCAGTTTAATTTCTTATTTGAATTTAATGTAATTGGTTTCAAAGAGCAATCATCATGATCTAGTGTATGGTGAAGTCACATTACAACATAACAAGCTAGTAGAAATACACAGGTCAAGATATTAGGCAGGAGTTATGTTGGTAAGTTAATTAAATTGTGTGTTTGTGTGCACATATTTGTAAGATCAACATTTTTTGATTAAAAAAAACAATATATCACATACACAGAGCAATGAGACTGCGGCACTTTATACGCATAAAAAATGCACACTACACAAACCTAACTTAGCACAGGCGTTCCCCAGCAAACAAGCAAACGAAAGATACAACTTGGCAACACAACCGGCTAAATCCTAAGCGATGTGTGTGGACTTATTCCGTGCAGCCATCACTTTTCTTTAAAAAAAAGCGATTGAACCATCCACCCGTGGCTCAATCTACTTCGGGATATTTCACTCTGATGCTATTTGGTCTGTGGAGAAGCGTGGAGGAGAAATGTCATCGCATGAAGCATCGTTGAAGAAGAGGCCACCACATTATGGGGGAGAGAGGAAGTGAACTGCTACCTCTTAAATAACCAAATGCTTTAAAGAATTTCAGTTTTGAGGTTGAGGTTAACATAACGTAACCTATATATATACAGTATATAAATATATGTGTGACTTATCACAGGAACAAAGCAGAATGGTCTCTCTTGCAGGAGGCTCAGTGTGCGGCGCCACATGTAACAAGCACATGCCAGCTCGTCTCAGCATGATGGATTGTGGAGGTTAGAGGAAGACTAAGAACCAGTGGACTATTTACCCGCTGATGGGATCTATATATTTCAATCCTCCAAGTCCGACTGTTGGTAATTACCATCTATTTCTAAAAAAGCCGATCAAAAGGTCAGGCGCTAGCGAGAGAGAGGGAGAGAGAGATTAAGAAAGAGAGAGAGAGAGAGAGAGAGAGAGAGAGAGAGAGAGAGAGAGAGAGTATTTCCACAGTGCTGACCACATTGCTGCACGGTCAGCTCACTGTAACCCAAAAGGAATTACAGGGAGCTGCTGTAGAGCGAAATTAATGCAGGACATGTGACTTAAAGGTGCTATATGTAAAGAGTCGAGAGTTGTAAAGAGAGAGAGAGAGAGCAGAATAGAGAAGATAAGAAGGTGGATGAAACAACCCAAAAAGCGTCCCCTTCCCTCTCTATTTGAGAAGTGTTGCATCGCATAAGAGATGCACTGATTGGTCAGAAATGAGCCAGGAGAGATCTCAATTGTCTCATACAGACGCAGGCGCAGTCAACTCGAAAAAACAACAACAGATATCCTTGCAGTGCATTTCACTTGCCATACAAATGACACTCAAACCAAAGCTCTTGAAATTGTACCTGCAGCACCTTAATTAGTACTAGTTGTGGTTGGTTGTGGAGTGGGGGACTGCAGCCAGGCCGGGCCTGTCGCAGTGCCGCTAGCAGGACGGCCTGCTCCTTTGGATCAATGTGATTTGGGTGGGTATGGGGCTGGCTGACCCAATGGCTCTTCATTACTGTGATTACTGCCGCACATGGCTCAGTGGGATGAACTGTGTCCCCCACCCACGACACAAATCATCAATGTTATTATCATATGCGTCACATCACTGACAACCGCGACAAGCCGAATATGAACGCTAAACTCCACGCCGTATACATACATAAGCAGATCATAGTGTTCAGAAATTAAGTTTGAGACGTGTGTATGTGCCTGTGTGTGTCTGTGTGTGTGTGCGTGCGTGTGTGATCTAAATCTAAGTGTGTGATTTGTATGCAGAGCGGGAAAGATTAATGGGGGTTCCTTGCTGATGCCTCTCTAAGTATTGACCTTTAAAAGGTTGTATTGACCATTGATCTATTATTGAATTGCACACGTCTCTCACACTCAAGGATAACAGAGGAAGTCATCAGTCACATGACAACGGCGATCCTGACAGTCGCCTTGGCCTATTGACGCCGCGCAATTTGTTCGCATCAAAGACGGCGACATTTGTCATCGTTGATAACGAAGCTATGCATGTGAAACGAGTGCAATGGGAAAAAAAATCTATGAATATTTGGTTAAAAAATACAAAATAACTGATGCACATTCTATGTGGACATAAAAAAAAACAATTTGCTCAAAGATGGATTAATATTAAGGACTATTTAATAGAGAGGCAATGAATAGAATTGAATCGATGACCAATCAGGCACTAAGTGGACATCCATGTTTATCCGCTTTTCCCCTGGGTTTCCCTTCGCCAATGGTAAGATTGGGGGGGAAGCTTCCCATATTATCGTTCAAATCCATTTAAGTCTTTTAAAATATAACTATAATAAATGGTACTGGAAGAAAAATTGAACTTGACGTGACCCGAGATAGATAATTAGAAAAGGATTATTCGTTACTGCAAAATAAAAAAAACATTAACAAAAGACGCGGCCTTGTCAACGTCGACGGTTTCGACTGACGGATGTGCTGTGATGTCTTGGCAATTAATCAGTTTTAAATATTGTGTTATTGCTTTTAAAGGGCACTTTGTTTCTGAAAATAGCAATACTGATCGACAGTTAACATGGTTTGTCATCTGATGTTCCCCCACACCCCTCTGAGTAAATCTGTACATACATACTGATTTGTAATACACATTATGAGATATTATAATCGTGTGTATTTGCTTTTGCATTTTGTCTTAATGTGCTTTGATTTTTACATCACATCATATGGACAGCAACGGCATATTGCAGTGTTGAATGAATTTGTAATATACAATGTGCATCTATAAATCTAGTGATGATCCATGATTCATATTCTTGCCATATGCCACCCTGATCTCTCCATCCCACCGGAGGTCAAAGTAAAGGTCAAACGTCAAAATAATATACAACTGTAACATGGGTAGGGGGAGAGTTGTGGCTCTCTTGTGTGTGTGTGTGTGTGTGTGTGTGTGTGTGTGTGTGTGTGTGTGTGTGTGTGTACATGTGTGCGGCACTGGAGGAAAGCGTTTGTTCATAATTTGCACCTGTTAACAGTATACAGTAGATACACAGCATAGAAAATGTCCCTTTTAAATCACCATTCAAGACACTTGCATTTCTGGTCACAGTTCAGCAAATGGTTATTCATTACATAATCTACTAATACTACTAATAATCCAGTCTCATAAATCCTGTTAAGTTAAAGCGGTAGTTGCACGAACCTTCACGGATAATATGGTCAGGTTTGTAAAGGGCATACGCATGCTAATTCCCATACATTGGCCTCTATTAACATTGTTAGCAAATTAACATGAAAATTTAAATGATTAATCAAGACAGGTGAACAGGTTTTAAAGGCGTATGGTGATATTTATGTGTCATAAATGCAAGCGTGACCTAATTTAAATTGAGTGTGACTGGACTACAATGCGGTGACTTAGTGCGAAACACTATGAATGCGCTTGCCTGCTTAGTTATCATATCCACCTTACATTTACATTTTATTAGTTTAGAAGTCCTTTTTACCTGCAAGGCTGAAAACAATCAAACAATCAATATTGGAGCAACACTTTATTTAAGTGCAGTCGGGTTTACAAATTCAACCGGGTGTAGTAGGATAGACGTGGGCAGAATAAAAGTACAGGTTTGTTTTTTTATGGATGTTATTTTTCCATGATTGCATGTCTTGTGTTAGTGATATATGTCAACTACAATTGTCAGCAAAAAACTCAAACACGCCAAAGGAAAATGAACAAACTCGATGCTTTAAGTAAATATCACATCACATGTTAATGGTTACATACAATTTGTATTTTTTGGTTTCTATAAACATCACTCATGGTTGTTTCCTTTTCTTTTGTTGTGCAGTAAATATGGAGCGCAAATTACAATACATGTCATATTATCAATGAGTTAGGTCCAAAATATAATATAATGGTATTTGATTTTGTTAACATTGCACAGCTCTTAAATTGGATGTCAGTTTGTTTGTCGTTAATACAAATGTCCCTCAGGTCAACTGCGCATGTACTTGTACCAGATAATGAGTATTGCATTTGAAAAACTGCATTTTCCATTACAATAGGGATGCGACGATGTGAACAAAACACACATGTATAGCTGTTTTCAAGAGCTGTCAAGCATATTTAAGGCTGTCAAACATAAATAAACATTTTAATTAATACTAATACAGAAATCAGCTAATCATCATTTTACCGTACGACACATAATGAACATGACACGGTATCCTGAAAATCAACTGTGGAACAAACCGCTCAAGCAGTTTGACTTTGGATCAGAGGACTAAAGCAGCCAAGTGTGTTGTGATTATTGTTGAAATGTCTCCTCCCACATATAGGGGATGTATTGTTGTAGCTTTCTGTTCAAAATATTGATCAGCAAATACAAATGACACACAGATCTAATAGTTAGATAGATCTAATAGTTACCAATACTTCAACTGTTGATGCTAAATGTCTGCTACTCTTACTTTATATATGATATATATACATTTTTTGTGTATATATTTAGTTCTCTTCTTAATCCTATTCTTAAATCATTCAAACTATCTTATACTTTCTGCAGTGTCACCCGCATTTCCTGTAAATAATAGTAGTATCTTATCATATCTATCTTATCCTTATCTCAGATACTAAAATCCCGGCCGTCATATATATATATATTTTTTTAAAGTCTAAAACTAGAAGAGGTTCAACCCAGGTCCCGTTTCAAGGGGCGGGGCCTCTGCAGCAGAAGATGTCATGTTTGAGGCCCAAAACGCATTGCATCCACCGATGCTCTTGGAGAGATGCAGTCTTCATAGCACTTTAAACTGTAGCAAAGCGTGTGTAATACACAGAGTCTCCATGTATTATGAATGAGAATGAGTTGTTCTCCCTCAACTGCTGACTGCCAGGAAACATCAAGTAGCGCCCGCCCCCGTCCCCTTTACCGTCTTGAAATATTCAAAAGAGAACCAAAAAGAAGGAGAAACGCTGGTAAACAGCAAGCAACAGAAGTTGTTATCCGTTTTAATGTGTTCGCTGGGGTCGCACCACAACAATCGATTGCTGTGTTGTTTATTTGGTTTTTATTTTAAGAAAGAGTAACATTTCTGTTGAACCTGCAAAGCTGCAGATATGAGATTATGACTGTTAAAGCATGAGGAAATAAATTGTAGCAAGTCTACAAAGCAAAAGGTCATGTCATTCGAGCTAGTACAAGAGTCCAGTACTAGGATGGATTATCACAGCCTCCTTCTCTCAGGCCGTCTGAGACAGCATGTTATGAACAGCACAGCACACAGTATTGAGCTTCAATACACACCATGCAACATCGCCAGATGAACATAATGCAGTATTCAAATTAGGCAAGTGATTGAATCGGGTTCCCTGAACAATAGAAAGGCCACGGAAGTACGATGTCAGATTGAGATACAATAGATAGATACATTATAAGAAACCAGTGAGTTGGAAATAACATAATCAGATATGGGTCATTGTGAGTGTATGTATGTGTGTGAGTGCACAACAACAACGTAATAAATAACGAAACCCATATTTTCAAACTTGAAAAACGTGTTTGTTGATGTGTATTTCTTCGCTCATCAATCTTTATGTGACATTTTGACTGCATCGCTCAAGCCTCGCATGATGCACTATTATATCTGCTTAAGACTGAACCCTGTGAGCTGTGCTTAAGTAGAGATTTTGCAAAACAAATTACTCACTCTGTAGCTCCCATTAACCTTTAACACCTTGTATGCCTCTTACCTCAAATATGTCTATTTCTTACACAAAGCTATAATACCTCTGTGTTTTTGCAAATGTTTCATCTATTTAGATAAAGATTATTAGTCATTAGTAATACCGCCTGCCTTCACCTCTACAAATGTGTTTGTATGTAAAGAGAATGAGAGATCAGTACAGCATAAAACATACATCAATGATATGATATATCTTAATCAAAATGATGCAATGACATCCGGCTCTGGATTAAATCAATGAGATAATGATCTCTCGCTCCCTCTCTCCCTCTCTCTCTCTTACGCCTCTCTCTTACCTATTTTACTATGCACAGCAGTCTTACAACTCCTACGCTGAAATATGCATTTTTATGTTGCACATCATCATAATGTTGAAATAATAATGATAATAATAATAATAATAATAATAATAATAATAATAATAATAATAATAATAATAATAATAATAATAATAATAATAATATAATAATAATAGTAATAAGACAAGAGCACATCGTAGTACAATGTCCTCATTCTCATACGCTGGATTCGAGCCATAAAAACTATTAACGCTAAGAGATGAAATAACATGAGAACCATGCATAAATTAATAACATTAGTAATTATATATTCATAAAGTACATACAAGATCATTACAGGAGTATCGATGCAAGTTAACCTGAGATTAAAATATATATTGTCCTTTAAAACATGTTTAAATCTCTGTATGATTGTTTGGCAATCCTCACTTATTAAATATAATTGTGCTTTCAGAAAATTGGCCATATAAAAAGATAGCCCATTGATGCTTAGATTGTGTTTTAAATGCCAGCAGAAAATATTTGTTCTTGGTAAATTGCAGCTGAGATAACTTTAGGAGGGGAACTTCTTGCTCTGAGAACTTACAGAGCTTATACGACTATTTAATTGAATCTAGTGGTGTAAAGTAGTCGTTTTGTGGAGTATCTGTACTTTACTTGAGTTTTTATATTGCCGTCGACTTTTTCTTCACTGTATTTCGAAAACAAAAGTTGTACTTTTTCTCCAATACATTTGCAAGTGGACGCATCGTTACCGTCTACAAATAATTGTCTTATTGTGTGAATGGATCAAACCTTACAGGCTTCCATAAGTTTTACTGGATGACGTTTTTTTTCTTTGTACCTAACATTTGAACCCAGTTTTGATACTTAAGTACACTTAATTTGAGCTACTTTATGACTTTTGCTCAAGCGATGATAGATGACTAACTTTTACCGGTGTCACATTCAGCCAAGATCTGTAGTTTTACTCACATATTGCTTTCTAGTACTTTATACCCCACTGATTGAATCCTGCATAAGCTGCAATGATCTTTTTAGGGACTAGATATGTCTGACTGTGAAAAGGGTTTCATTATTAAAAGGCACGCATCACCAGTTTTCTATGTGTGTTTTACATTAGACTGGGTAAAATGAATGTCGCTCTCCGGTTTTAACTGCAATGTAGTCATTAGCGAAAGCTAATTGTCGGGCCTGGCAGTGAGATTGCGGCTACTTCGGTGACAAAAATTCAAGGATTATGTTGATGTCAGTTGAAAAATAGAGGAAAGCTTTGCAGTCGTTTATCCCTTTTACAGAAGACATCATGGGAGACAAATGTTGAAAAGGATGGTTTCATTTCTTGGATTTATTTCATTACCTTAAGAAAGATGGCACTCCCAAAGGTGCTTCTCTCCAAGACATCGCAGGGGCTAAAATATATATCAACCCTTTAATTTTTTTTAAACCTCTGTATGATTGTTTGGTAATCCTCATTAATTAGAATTATGCTTTCGGAAAATTGGTCGTATAAAAAGACATTTCATCGATGCTTGGGTTGTGTTTTAAATGCCAGCAGAAGATATATTTTCTTGGCAAATTACAGCTGAGATGACTTTAAGGAGGGGAACTTCTTGGTCTGAAAACTTGCAGAGCTTATACGACTATTTAATTGAATCCTGCATAAGCTGCAATGATCTTTTTGGGGACTGGATATGTCCCACTGTACAAAGAGCTTCGTTATTTTGTTAAAGACACGCATCACCGGTTTTCTATGTATATAAATGTGCTTTAAATTAGACTGGATAAAACGAATGTAGCTCTCCGGTTTTAACTCCGGTGTAGTCATCATTAGCAAAAGGCTACGAGATGGCGACGACTTTGGTGACAATTTTGGAGACAATTACAAACAAATTATGTTGATGTTGGTTTGAGAAAACCGTCAGTTTATCCCTTTTCCCAGAACATGACCAAGTGCCTTTTACGGCGCCATACCATAGATAGACAAACGTTGAATGGGGTGGTTTCATTTCATGGATAAACACAAACCCCTAAGTGAATCACCGTGGGAACGGCCACATAATGCTTATGAAGGATGGCACTTACAAAGGTGCTTCTCCCCAAGACATCGCAGGGGCTGTGATAAATTGAGGGGGCGGGGGGGGCCGTGCGCAAGGTGTGTTTTCCAGGAGGGACTGCCTGCACCTGATAGTGATCAAAGCCAACTGGGGGGAAGACAGTCCATCAGATAGAGATGCACTCACCCCTTGCTAACCTCTGGCACCCTCACCCAATGAACAGTGGGGATCGAACCCACGGGAAACATTTCATGAGTTTGATGGAGTGCATTGCTTTCCGTTCAAAACCTTTTTTTATCTCCTCCCCCTCCCATCCCTCCTTTCCCCTCCCTTTTTTATGTCGCCCAACCGTAGTAACCGCCGTTCGCTTTTCCGTTGCTGCTGGTATGAGTGCAGAGTAGACGGCCCTACTTTCCTTGTTTTCGAAGAATAAAAGCGATGAGCCGCACGTCGTCACTTCATTTGAATGGCAACCAGGCGCAATGAAAGAAAAAAACACAATATATCACAGCGTAAGAGGGATGCTTTGTATGCTCAAGCAATTACTGTTGTTAGCTGTGTGATTTCTTTTTTTTTTCTTTTTTCCCGGTGTACTGCGTGTACTTTTTCCTAGTCATTTAAAGTGCCGACCGTTAACATCCCCACTATAAAATATGATAATCTATGGCAGGGGTGTCAAACTCATTTTGGTTCAGGGGCCACATACAGCCAATCTGATCTCAAGTGGGCCGGACCAGTGTAATATGTGGCGATTGTTGCCGGGGGGTGCTGGTCGCGATTGCTGACGGGGGGGGGGGGTGCGGTGCTGGTCGCGATTGTTGATTCCAATTCATTACCACAATGCGGCCAGGAGCTAGTTGGTCCGCTAATCAACACGGCCGAGTTTGCGAGGCGGCGCGATTGCACGCGGATCATTCGCGGATCGC
>JAOPJI010000016.1:10470834-10485050 GCA_027122695.1 Merluccius productus
GCGGGGGGGGGGGGGGGGGGGGGGGGGGGGGGGGGGGGGGGGGGGGGGGGGGGGGGGGGGGGGGGGGGGGGGGTGCAACAGCACAGGTGACTCCGCAGTCCCAGCCTGTATCACCTTGGCCTTATCTGCGGGCCCCATATCTCAACAGATTAAACTGCCCGAATTAGACTCTCGACTCTCGCTTGAACGCGGCGTCCCAGCAGAGCGCCAAGAGCACCGGAGAGAGAGCAAGTGAGGATAGAGGATACAGAGAGAGAGAGAGAGACACAATGGGGTTCTTCTTCTGGCGGTGGAAGCGGCGTGATGGGCCTCGTTGCGCGAGCCCCTGTGGGCCCCGCGGCGCTGGCTGGGCGGGCCCCACCACGCTGCTCTGCGTCTATGGTTTCTGCTCCATGATGAGGCCCATCGAGCCCTTCCTGACCGAGTTCCTCTCGGGGCCCGACAAGAACTTCACCACCAGTCAGGTGCGCCATATAGTGAAGCGTTTTACTGAGCACAGGTGGGTTTGGGGGGGGGTGGTGGGTAGCTCATCTCTCAAGACAGACGAGCGGCTTGCACCACTTTTTTGCTATACGTCTGTACTGTACTTTAGGGAGACACATTTTCAGTCGCCGGATCCAGAAATCCAGAACCAGCAGGTCCGAGGTATTTTCGACCACATTGCAATCTGCCCTGCCTCGTTTCATCTTTCCAAATCACACTGTGTGTGTCGTGATTGGTCGGGAAAACGTTGGATCCGGATCTGGATTTCTGGACCCGGTCACTCATAATTTGGCTACCTGAAGTACAGACGTCTGTATTAGAGAGTAGGGAAAAGCTGGGCTGGTTCAGGTGTGCTATGAAGTGAACCGTTTTACCGAGCACAGGTGGTAGCAAAATGATGGGTGATAGGAAAATACTGTTGTTTTGTTTTCACTAGCTGTGAACTAATCTAATGGTTTGTATTATTTTCTTATGTGCATTAAAGCCGATAGATATTTAAAACATCACAGGGCAGTATTAGAACTAAGGAGAGTATCAATGCTGTATATTCAATAGAGGTCCATGGTGCAGCCTTAGTTGAAAGTAGTTTGGGGGCTTTTATCTGTAAAAGTCTGTTGAATGGCAAATTATTTACTGCCGACTGGAAAGAACATTGTTCTTTATATAGTGTAGCCGTCTCCGGGGATTTAACTTTAATGAGTTGAACTTGTAAAAAGTAAATCAAAAGAATCGAAAACTTTGCCATTGTTTATGCACGACTCGTTTTAGATGCCTTTGAAATCAGGACATTGTGAAATCTATTTTTCCCTATACCCTCTGGAGGGACATGTTGTGTGTGTTACAATTAAATATTTTAATATTTATTTAGGTGCACTGTATTTACCCTGAGTATTTAGGCTGAGATAAACAAAGTCGACTAAAGTAGATGATAAAAATTCAAGTTATTTATGTTTCCACGTGGCACATGCCAAGATGCGCTTCCTGATTTACGCTGGAAGTACACATTTCAAACCGAACCACTGTTAGCTTGTGAAAGTATGCATAATAATACCATACATCCACCTTCATTTTCAAATTATTGCATTATTATACCAGATATTAAAATCCATTCCAATTGGATATTAGTGCAAAACGCTCCAGATATCATCCAACAAAAAAAACAGGCGTGTTCATTTGTACTTCTCCAATGCCTCCAAGCAAATGACAAGAAATTACCCGTATGACTGAATCCCAGAGGGAGCGCGTCACTCAGCCTCCGTCGGGACGGACGTTTCCACCGATGCTGATGGTGACAAACCTCCCACTGGCTAAACTCTCGAACGGACCGGCGTCTATTCTGGTCCGTCGTTTGTGCCTGTGACGTGCGTGAACCTCAGAGTATTCTTAACTTGCACTCATTACCCTCTCTTGATATATTTTTTAAATAATCTAAAAACATCTCTCACAGACCAATGTCAATGCACATTTCTTTTAACTCTCTGATTTCTTATTTGTTGTGTGTTTTAGTTAATTGTTGTGTGTCGTGTAATAGCTTGTTAATTGCTGTGTTTGTGTTAGCTTGTGTGTTAGCTTTTTGTCTTGTCTTGTTTTCTCTGTACTGACATATACCGCTCATCTTGACCAGGACTCCCTGGAAGAAGAGATAGTGTATCTCAATGGGACCTACCTGGTTAAATAAAGGATAAATAAATAAATAAATGCACAGCATGGTCTTCATCTGCCACCGGTTTCTCTTGAAACTACTGTACTGTATATCGGATGTAGGCCCGTCTCCTATGGCTCCTCTGCGCTCTCTCCAGTGGTCGTTTTTAGAAAGGTTGTGCAGCGCTGGACGCGTTGATGCTTCTCAGCCTCGCTCCAAAGTCGCTTTGGATGAAATGCTAAATGTAAGTAAAGCAAGTAAAGGCCCTTCATCTCCCTGTGCAGCTGACACGACAGGTGTACCCCGTGTGGACCTACTTTAACATCCTCCTGCTGGTGCCGGTTCTCCTGATGACCGACCGGCTGCGCTACAAGCCCGTCGTCGTCCTCCAGGCGCTCTGCAACCTGCTGGCGTTCCTGCTCCTCCTGGTGGGGCCCCCCGGCGACGTGGCGTGCGCCCGCGCGGCCCTCTTCGTCTACAGCCTGGCCTGGGTGGCCGACGTGGCCTACTTCTCCTACATCTACAGCCTGGTGAGCCCGGACCGCTACCAGCGCGCCACCGGCTACGTGCGGGGCGCCATGCTGCTGGGCTACGCGGCGGGCGCCACCCTGGGCCAGCTGCTGGTGTCCGCGTTCGCCATGTCGCTGAGCCACCTGGCCGCCATGTCCGTGGCGTCCCTGGCCGTTGCTCTGGCGGTGGCGATTGCCCTGCCCATGCCCCAGAAGCGCCTGTTCGAGCGGGAGACGGCAAGGGGCGCCGAGGTCGAGGGCACAGATGCGACTGAAGACCCTGGCTGCAGAGCATGGTCACTGCGTGCGGTCCGGTACGCCGGCAGGGCGTTGAAGGGGCTGGCGGCGGACTGCGTGGGGCATTACGCATCCGTGGCGGTCGTGTTCTTCAGCGTTTGGTTCGCCGCGGGGAGGTGCGGCTTCTACCAGGTGACGAGCTACATCCAGGTCCTGTGGCTGGACAAGCAGCCGCAGCACAACTTCACGGCGTACAACGGAGCGGTGGACGCTGTGGCGACCCTGTCAGGTGAGTCACTGGTGAGTCGCTGACAGGAGATGCATCGATCATAGGATCGATTTCCAGTCATTTGTCAAGTGAAAATACTAATGTTTTGCTGATTATAGCTTCAGAAATACATTGAAATACAAATATATTTATTTTCTGTTTCAGATCATTTTTAAATTAATACTTTTGCTTTTCATGCAAGCAAACTTAGCAGACATCACTTCGGGCTCTGGTAACTTTTTACAGACGCCATTATTTATGAGATTTCATAAACTAAATGATTAATAGAGAAAAGTATTGTTCGCTGAATCAACAATTTAGATCTAAAAAGCCTTGCGGGCTCCATGCGCTCATTTTTGTTTTGTTTGTTTGTTACTTTTACCCCATAGTCCCGCCCCCCTTAGACCTCGTCTAAGGGGGCGTCTTTTGCACCTTTGACCTTTTTCGTTGGCTACTATACTTAGCGCTGAATATATAAAATGCAGAAATCGCCCGTTCAAACTCACCGATGGCCTCACCCTGCGCGGCAACATACGCGTACATAACACCTACCTCTAGGAATGTTGACTACCTGCCCATAAACCCCAGCATAAAACTGAAAACCGCGATCCATCCCAACTTTAAAATATGTCCAATAATAAAAAAGAAATCTAAACTGTGTTTTGCACAATTAGCTCATTTCACAGGCACCTGCACCACTAGACAATAACAGCAATATTAATTATAGCTTTAATATATTTAATTGCCTGCTCTTGGCCCCCAGATGGCTTAACCAGCTGCTACCATCGCGTGCACCGGTTTTTTATTGATTATGCTGCGGATACATTCCTTGTATTCCCCAGGAACCGCAGGCAATTACTTGGTGTAAATCATATCCAGCTGTATGTCTTTCACCGGGGAGACTGCATCACCCCCCCCCAGAGAAAACTTTATTGTGCTCCCCCTCGTGTTCACAACAACCCGCTCGGTAAAGCGGTACTCCTGGGGAAAGTAAACTAAAGCAACACGCATGCATATGGAAAACCACAATTTGTACGGTTGCTAGAATGCATGGGTATATATACAGTGTGATTTACTGTATCTTCGTCCGTTGTGTGTGTGTGTGTGCGCGGGATATAAATACATTCGACGTCCCGGATATTCCCAGGTTCATTCCTTTCCCTTGTTAGCGTTATGATAAACCAAATGATGCTTCGCTGAGAGGTGGTGGTTGTAAGGCGTTTTCGTCTGGGATATTCGGCGTACGTGAGAAGGGTACACAGTGACCCATTTAGTTGAGCCGTTTCTGAGCATCCTGTCCTTGTTTCCACGTAAAACATCTCAGTTTCGACTAACTCAGTCACAGCCCTTGTGGTGGAACGAGCTCCCTGCCGCTGTCGGCACAGCAGGACAGCAGAGACAAAGTCACCCCTCTTCTGCAAGAGACTCGAGACTAATTTGTTTGTCTGCATAGCCTTCCTCTACCTCTTACGCACTTACTGTGTATTCGTACATCCTGGCAATTAAAAGGTACTTAGCATCATATCGCATCTTACCCTAGCTCTCCACGCCAGAAAGCATAGTTAAACCCAGCAATTACGGACCACCTAGAGACTTCTATTGTCATCCTCGCTGTCTTTCTCTTAATCCTCTTCGTTCCCTGGGGAACATAAGGCTGCGACTCTCTGCCTCCATCCGGTCCTATCCTGTGCAGCGTCTTGTGCCTCGCCCCAAGCCATTTTCAGTTCCCGAGGTCACAGTTCTCCACCTGGTTGTTTTTTGGCCTCCCTTGTTTCCTCTTTTCAGGTGGAGTCCCATCTCAAGGCGACTTTAGGAATACGGTCCCCGGTCCATTCGGAGGTCATGTCCGAGCCATTGGAGTCGCCGATGTTTAATTTCCGGCAGTGCATTGCAACAGTTTGTGTTTTTGCACAAGGTCTTCATTTGAGGTTCTTTTCTGGGCCGAAAGATGCAACATATCTTCTGGAGACTGTCCATTGTGGGAGGCATTGATCTTTTTCATGTCACTCTCAACCATTCGCCAGCAGTTGTACAGCAGAACTGATTCAACATTGCTGTACCAACAGTGATATACTGTTGTTTTACTTTCTACTGACAAATGCGTCTGCTAAAGGCCCTAAATGTCAAATGTAAATGTAAATCTCTCCACCTAAACGCTTATGGGCTTGAAACCCTTTTCTGTTTAAGGTCTTTTTTGCCATTTTTGTTATTTTGAAGGAGGAAAGCACACACACAGCGGATAGTCCTCAAAATCGGTCAAAGGCTCTTTTTTTTGTTCTTTTTGTGAGACATGGGCCTACTTAATGTGAGTCCATTAGAATTGTAGTATCTAGAGAGCGACTGATTTTACAATAGAAAATAAAAAGCGCTATCGATTCGGTTTATGGACAAGCACAGTTGGCCCTTGTGGGCCATCAATAACCCTTGAGCTGAAAGAGCCTATGATCCATTTACTGCAGTATGTGCAGATTACACATTCAATGTTTTCATCTGGTAAACGTATTTATTTATTATGTTTAAGGGTTGAACCCCTTTCGGTTTAAGGGCTTTTTTTGCCATTCACTGCAAGATGGGCAGGTTACACATTCAATGTTTTATTCTGGTAAACGTGTTTATTAATGTATTATGTTAGCAGTTTTAAACCCTTTCTTTTTAAGGGCTTTTTTGCCATTTTCGTCTATCTTGAGGGAGGAAAGCACACACACACAGCGGACAGTCCTCAAAATGGGTTGAAGGCCATTTTTTATTTTATTCAGACCAAAAAAATATGGGCCTACTAAATGTGAGTCCATTAGAATTGTAGTATCTAGAGCGCAACTGATTTTACAATAGAAAATAAAAAGCGCTATCGATTCGGTTTATGGACCAGCACAGTTGGCCCTTGTGGATCGTCAATAACCCTTGAGCTGCCCTGGCAGGGGGAAGACTGGTTAATGTTGGTCTGAGTTAGCCCCCGCTTTACAAATCAGAGGTTGGCCATCCCAACTAAATCTGGCTGGTGGTAGGATTTGAACTCATCCTTTGTCTCATTTGTGATGTAGGCCTATACATTTGACTCCTGAGCCACCCTACTAAATGAGCCTATAAACACACCAATGGAGCCAGGGGGAAATGTTTTAATACTTGCGCCGCTTGCACCTAGATGGGGTGTCGATGTTGCTCAGGAGAAAAGACATCAAAAAACAAATGCTTGGCTTTAAGGTGAAGCCATTTAAATGCTACCAGATAAATGAGGATCATGTCAGGGGATTCTTGTCACATTGAACGCAGGTGCGGATTCCCCAATTGTGCTCGTTACTTTTTCAATTTTCCCAGTGATTTAGTCAGAAAATTGTCATCGTTTCTCATAGATTTATACATCCTCGTTCTTTATGTGGTTAAAGGAGAACGGGACAGGAGGAATCTGTGAATAATTACTTTATTGGAGCATTGATCGTTTTAAACTCATTTCCTTTCCATAGCTCACGGTCTCTCACAGATGTTCAGCACCATGAATGATTCAATCTGAGCAGGGGAGCTTTTAACGCACTGAGCTTGCGCCACCTAGTGGTGAGAATGGAGCTTCAATTTCCAACAATATGATATAAGGGGCTCTGTGCTTGCAATGATTTATTTCCAGCAGAACCAGATCAAATACAGACATCATCTTCAATCAAGATCAAACATAATACATAAATAAATAAATAAATAAATAAATAATCAGATTAAAACATTGAATGTGTAATCTGCCCATCCTGCAGTGAATGGGTCATAGTTTCACAAGTCTCGCGGTACCAGACGAGCGGAGATCTCGCCGCCTACCAATCGAAAACCTCGAATAGTGTTCACAGTCTGGAGTCGACCGAAGCGTTAAGTGACCTGTGAGTCTATAGTTTCCCAAACATTATAACACTCTTGTTTATTTGATTGTTTATTTGTTTGCATCGCCATGTGTTTTCCGCTTTTATTTTAATAAGTTAATTTAAATTAATGAAATCAAATGTTTTTAATTGTTTGAAGTGTTTAGTGTTAAACCTGCGCTTTGCAATTTGCTTACCACGGCCACGACTAGCTCAGCATTTGTTTTATCGCCTTTGTTCCACAAACCAAATTGATTTAGAGAAAATAATGATCTGGGTTGATTGAGCCACGGTTGGATGGGTTTTATTTCTCACAATTTCAAATAAGTTTGAACAAAAGTGATGGCTGCAGTGGAAAGAGTTGCATTCTATATTGGCTATATTAATATTACCTAACAGCTTCAAAATAATTGCGCAAGCTTCTACACCTCAATACCTTTTATTTTTGGAAAGGCAAAGTGTGTTGTTGTTTTCCTTTCCCCCCCAAAGGAGCGGCTGCATCCCTGGCTGTGGGCCACATCTCTCTGGACTGGGCCGCGTGGGGGGAACTGATCCTGGGGGGTTTCACAGCCCTGATCTCGGTGGCTCTGTTCCTGATGAACCTGACTGATAACATCTGGGTCTCCTACGCCTGCTTCGCCCTATTCAAAGCGCTCTACATGCTGCTCATGACCGTGTGCACGTAAGATCGACACAATGGCGTACCGACTTACGAGTCTCTCGTTTTACAGAATATGCATATACATATATATATATACATACTCTGTACAAAAAAATGAATAAACAACAACAGAGACAGAGAGTGGCTGAGAGAGTGACTATGCATCGCTGTGCCATTAGCCTTGTTGTGAGACCGTCCAGATATTCAAGTTTGTGTTTCGCCATGATTATCTGTCTGGCCTTGGCTGGGCAGCCATTGATTTTCACATATGGGTGTGGCCTTATCTTGTTGAAAAAAACTCCAGCCAATCAGATTACATAATTAAGTGACAGTCTTGCTCTCTTTGCTCTTTCTGGATCTGGCTGAAGTAAAGCAAAAACATCTTCTCCTCTAAGAAAAGCCTGTATGTTCAACATTTGTCCTTTAACATTGCTGTTTGGTTTATTTAATATAAAAGGGTATCTACTTCCATCGTCACAAACTGAAACTCCCTCCCCCTAAAGCCCTGATTGGTCCAATCATTAAAAAAAATTAAAAAAAACATTTGCAGAGATAAACAGAAGAGAATCAGGTCTGGTCCCACAAGGCTAACCCCGTTCATATCAACGCTTCATCCTCGCCGTCTCTGAGAGCAGTCCTGTACCTTCAGCTTCCAGATAGCCAAGTCTCAGAGTCTGCAACGCTACGCCTTGGTGTTCGGTCTGAACAGCTTTGCGGGGACCATCCTCCAGACCGCGCTGACCGGCGTGGTCATCAACACCAGGTCTCTGAGGCTCACCCTCTCGACGCAGGTGAGCTAGAGCACCACCCATGGGTGCACGCGCTCACGCGATGCAGCACACGTCACGCGTGTGGCATATGTGCATGAGATTAGACACACACACAAACACAATTATGGACATGTATCCACTTTCAACAGCTTTTTTGCATCAGAGGTGTATTTTCACAGCAGGGCACATGAAGACAAACATGTAGAGACACAAACACACACACACACACACACACACACAAAAGCACTAAAGCACCAAGTAAAATCACAGAGGAGACTATTAGAAATGCCATGACACTTCACATGCATCTTTAGCCCTATATAGTGTGAGAGTGCAGGTAGACTCTGCACCATTGTAGGTTAAAAGAAATGTCCTCTTTCACGCCAGTTCTCGATCTATGCAGCCTACTTCGGTGTCCTTGCCCTGCTGTTTGTGGTGAGAGGCGCGTACGTCGCCCTCCAAGCCAAGCGCAGCTCCCAGGAGAACCAGGCGGAGAGAGATGGCCCACTGCCAGAGGTCCCACATAGGCCTATCTGAACCGTGACTGTGCAGAGAAATTGTAAGCGTATCAAACTACTGTCACGTACTACTGAGTCATTGTCATGGGCATCCTTGTGACTGGTTATGATTCATGATGATGATATAATTGAATCTAAACGGAAATGTTTCTCGTTCTCCTTTCAGGTTACAGTTAAGTAAGATATCAGTGAAAGAAGAGAAACTGGATGGATGGATGAGAGACACGTGATTGGCCGGTACTGATGCTACAAAGGGTGATGGGGTGTAATATCTGAATATGGACACTAGAGGCCAGTGGCAGCATAATGCAGAATCAGATGGACTGCTCTGAGCTTGTGTTCATCAATGGCCTTTTAATGGGAGCTCACTTTCACGTGTATTCAGGTTTTAATACATGCAGTTTTTAGATGTTTCAACATGTCAGATATAGGCCTATATGTGAATTATTAGTGAATTAATTAGCAATTTGTTGGTTTGTTTTGTGTTGTAAAAATGCCCAAATACATCAATACAGCTTACATTTTCAATACAAATGTAATACTATCATTAAAACGTATAGCTTTGTACATTCTCTTTATTGTCCACATTATATCAATACTAAGTTGATCGATCTATAACAACATTTTTGTATTTATATTTTTTTGTATTTTCTATCAGAACTTCAAATCAATCTCTAAAGAGCAGGATAGCTGGAGGATGTGTGTGTGTGCGTGTGAGTGTGTGTGCGTGTGTGTGAGAGAGTACTTGTCTGTTTGTGGCTGGGCATATCTTACGCATGCTACTTCTTGGAATAACCAAAGTTTGGTAACGTTTTCCTGGCTCTGGAGGCACCCTGTCATGTTGTATTGTTCTTTGTATAAAAATGCCTTTCAAGGAAGACACCCAGACAGAGAGGCAGACAGACTCTACTCTTCCGGCAGTAAGACGGAAAAACGGAGAGAAAGACAGACAGACAGTCGGAAAAACAGACAGACAGACAGACCTCATCTCAATGCACTAACCTTTAACAGGCTGTAAATCAGGACATTGATTGTGTGTATGTAAATAGCGCAGGACATATGTGCATAGTCATGCCTGACCCATAAAAATCCTAATGACCATAATGAGCTGATCACAATTCCAAAGAGAAATCTTCCAAGCAGATGTGATTATGTGTGTGTGTGTACGTGTGTGTGCGTGTGCGTGCGTGTTGACGCGTGTGTATGGTACGGGCGCATGTGTGTCTGTGTCTCGGTCCACATGCATGTATGTGTGCGTGCATGCATGTTTATAATTATTATTTGCTTTATTTATGTATACTCAACAATGTTTCAGTATTTAAAGACTGCTGATGCTGAACAAAATAAACCATATTTTCATCGTACTTTACTATGTGTTACTTTGTGTTATTATTCTGTTTAACTGGTTATATGTTTGTTTCTGATTGTTTGATGAACATAAATATATCAGGTCATATGTCTCATATTGTACGGCTAGATGCTGGGTAGAGAGAAGGAGAGCATGAGACGACAGAGAGAGAGAGAGAGAGGGAGAGAGAAAGACCCTGGTGTTTATGTAGCCCCACAGGTCAATCTGATAGTGAAATGGATGGCTGTATCCCAGCTGTGTGTTGTTTGGTCTAGCCATGCTCTTCACCTCTATCTGACACCCTAACCACACAACGCTACCTCACGATAGAACATTTGATTTCCTCCAAGTCTCATGCGCTCTTTGTGCCTTGTCCACACAGACACAAAAGGTTTACGCACATCAACATGCACACCCATTCAATAAAACAGACCTTTCAATGTTGTATATGACAACTGTTGCTAGGTTTGTGTCAAACATTAGACAAGCCAAAACAGATACACAAAGTGAAATAAAATATTTGTCGTTGACTAAATACGTTATGTCAATTACATTGTGAGATTAATAGTTAATAGTTTTATTTCACTATCAATCTGCAGCTTCTGTAAAGTTCATTCTTAGTAGTATACCACTCTAACATGCAATACACAGAGAGTAATGATAATACTAATAATACTATCAAATGAATGAATGAATACAAAATTATTAAATAATAATAATAATAATATCCTGGAGTCTTCAGGTGAGACTTTCTGCTTCAAGCCAGAATTTAGCCAACTGACTGATGGGCTTGGTCGCAAAATCACTTGATTTTACATATAGATATATGTATTGGCCCTTTGCTGAAACGTCTTTTAATCTAACACTATTCATAGCTCAATGTCATTTGCATCAGTGTAGCTACAGAAATATGCATAACGCGCACAAAAGGCCAGTCCACGAAATAGGGCACCACACACACACACACACACACACACACACACACACACACAGGAGTTTCCATTTGAAGTCAATGTAAAAATACATTGGAGTGCCCGCATCGTGGGATGTAAAGTGTACTTTGGCGTCCCTGGCCCTCTCTTGCAAAGTGCATGTGCATCTGGGTCAGGGAGAGCCAGACAGGCCCCAGGATATGACAGCTCCTGTGGGGCGGGGGTGTGCTGGTGTTTAAGCTGCATATAGTCTCTGAGGTAGGTGAACTTTAAAAAGCAGCCTGACTCATATTCCTTCATGGCCTCTCTCTATTGTTTTATGCAAAGCTTTGTGTACTTTTTTTTTTTTTTACAACCTCTCTTCAGGGCCACCTTATGAATGAAGAGACAGTTTTGTTCTCACAGCCAAAGAGGAAATGACCTCAACACTTTTCTCTCTCTCTCCCCACATTATCAGCATGTTGGTTTTTTTTATAATGTCAACGGCAACCAACCACGCACTTAATTGCTCTTGGCTTATGTCAGACGAGCATCATTTTACCGTCTCACCGCCGAGGCCGCGTGACGGCGGAGATATTGGCGAGGGCTAATAAATGGGCAGGGTTTATTATATTTCAGCTGGCATGTTCACTCAGCCATCTGTAGGTGGGCTGGAGCACCCACATGTATAATTACAACCACTTGGACTGGAAACCATTTAGTTTTGAATCATGTTTGTTTGAAATTACCTATATTAGCAAAGCATAACAAGTCTTTTCTTTTTTTTTACCAAAGCAGAACTGGTATACACTAGTAGCTAGTAACATACTAGCTATAATTATATTATATTTCAGCAACATTTTACAGCTACAAACATATCTCTATATATATATATATATATTATTATTATTTATTTTTCTTCTATTTCCCCTCAAATTGCCTTTGACTAATGCATCCAACCCCATGTTTGAAAATGTTAAATTTTAACCTTTGCAACTGACAACAATACTTCTTCCTTATTCCCATGTTATTTTCAACAGTCTACATGGGAAGAAGAAATCCTTGTCCAAAGTATTGTTGTCGCTAAAGTTAAAATGAAACATTTTCAAATGTGGCTTTTGTACTAGAAACTGAAATAACAGGATTTTGTCTGCATGCTGGCTACCGGTGACTCATTCTCTCTTATTTAACTGGAGCCATTATTCTTGCTGCAAATTCTTACAAAATGATTCAGTCAATTATATGAATTATGCCTAAAGAGTGGCCCATCAGCCCGGGCATGTCTCCTTCTCTCTCTTCATCGATGTAGTGCGTAAATTAACTATGGCAGGAAAATCTCAATGCATTTGCCACAGAGGAAATGACAATGGGGGAATAGAGGAAGGCACTTAAAAGCGCGGCCCACCTTTAAAATAACCAAGCGGCTGACAGTGACGGCTGTGTTTTCATCATTAGTACACATCGCAAACGATTCGGACGGCGAAAAAACTGAACCCTTTTTGAAGGAAAGCCGGGGGCGGCGTCAGCGGCAAGCTTGCGGAAGACAAAGCAACACATTATCCCAGATCTAATCTAAAGCGTCCTTCTTTTGTAGCGCAGCGCAGATAGAGGATCCCCCGCCTTCGTTAACGTCGGCCCCTCATCAGTCAAGCGGTGCGTGGGCGCGCTGACCAATCCTAGTATTTCCCAGACACCCATAATTGCAAATTGTGTGTGTCTTTACTGAATTAGCCTCCCCACCGCCCTTCATCTTCTTCCGGTTATCCCGCTACCCCCCACCCCCCACCCCCCGCGCCCGCGCCCGCGTGTCAGGACATAACTAAGAAACGGGGCGTCACCTATCACTTACACAATGTCACATGCGCTGGCACGCCGGCCGGGAAGGTGGTGACTCATGGGGGCTAAGGGCATGGAGGGGGTGAGTGCTGCTGCTTTGGCTTACAAATCGTGTGACCCATCTGTGTGTGTGTGTGTGTGTGTGTGTGTGTGTGTGTGTGTGTGTGTTGTGCACAGCACATTTTCTTCCGAAATTGTACTTTTTCTAGTGGTTTCTATTTTTTTTTTTACAGAAAATACAATACATTTGAGTCTTATACTTAGTTACACATACACACCAATATTGCAACTTATCAAAATCCTTGTCTACAGTAATCTGCAGCTTAACTAAGGGACATATTTTTTAAATAACATTTTGCCTTTTCTATAAATATTTTTATATCAACCCCCCCCTGACATATTCCACTCAAAAAGCCACTTAATGTGGCAGCGATTACAAAAGTACCTTCAATGTCAAAAACATACGAGTTCAATTGCCCGCCCTTGTGTCGGTACGGTTAAAAAGATAAAACACCCGCGTGGCACAGAAGCGCCGGCGGAAGCGGGGGGTGACACGGGCCGCGGCGTCCTCCACGGTGAAGAGAGACGGCCAATTAGCGACTGCTCTCTCCGATGGAGGCGCCCGGATCACAGACAGCGATGGAGAGAGGAGAGAGTGCTCCAAGGTGAACCCTGCTTCCGGATCAGCCTTTCTAAGAGCCATTAGTCATCCATACTCACACACGCACAGAGAGAGAGAGAGCGACAGAGGAAAGAGAGAGAGAAGTAGGAAAAGAAAATCACTGCTGCCATACAACTGCTAGCTGTGTGGGCTAAGACTGCGCTCTCCGCATGTGTGCTGCTGCGGACTGCGGTCGTGTCATTAGTAGATTTGTTGACAGCCTAATGAGGCTCCTTAATGCATTCGGTCCACGTCTTCAACTTCCATGAGGCAGAGCGGCCCCAGACCCTGTGGTTCCTGCACAGGATTTGAATGCGTGGGCCGCGTGAAGCACGTAACAATGGAGCATATACATTAATATGTCATGCACATGTTGTCACATGTGCACAACATTGTATCACACCAGGGGGGTGTACTACGAAGCTCGCTGAACAAATCCGGGCTTTCTTGGGAAATCCTGGATTGCTAAATACGAAACTCGCGATCAGAGTTAAACGGTTCCACGAAGCTCACTTAAAGTAAATTTGTCAAGC
>JAOPJI010000016.1:10485150-10502467 GCA_027122695.1 Merluccius productus
TGTTTCTTCTCCCCCAGCTAGTCTCTCCTGTGGGGTTCCACAGGGTTCCATCCTAGGTCCCATTCTGTTCTCCATTTACATGCTTCCTCTTGGTAAAATCATTAAAAAGTACAACATTCCCTTCCATTGCTATGCAGATGAGACACAGCTTTATCTTCCCCTGAAACCAAATGGCTGGTGCAATCTAAACAGTCATGAACTGCCTTGAGGACATTAAGTGTTGGATGTCACAAAACTTCCTGCAGCTGAATGAAAGCAAGTCTGAAGTTGTCCTATTCGGCTCCCCTGACTCCATCAAAGTGATTTCCAACAGCCTAGGCAACCTGTCCACCCTTGTTAAACCCTATGTCAAAAACCTTGGTGTGATATTTGACCCCGCCTTTAAGTTTGACAAGCAGGTCAATGCAGTAGTAAAAGCTAGTTTCTTCCAGCTTCGTACTATTGCTAAAATCAAGCCTTTTCTCTTGTTCAATGATCTAGAGAAGTAGCCTGGAAAACCAGCGCCAACTGCTGGACGGCAAAATGTTTTGCTGACATCCAATCCATTTAGGCTGGTTTATCAGGCTACTAGAGAAGGTCATCCATGACTTAATTTACTCCCGCTTAGACTACTGCAATTCCCTGTATACTGGGATTTTCGTTTCAGACCTATGCGCTGTGTGTATTGATGCTTATGTGTGTGTTTTTTGTGTTTGTTTTTAGTCTTTTGTTTTTTATTGAGATTTTACTTGCCTGCCCTGTACAGCACTTTGGTCAATGTGAGTTGTTTTAAAATGTGCTTTACAAATAAATTGTACTTACTTAATTACTTAGTTCTAAAAAATGTTTACCATTATTTATACAGGTAAGACTCATTGAGGAGAAGCGACTCTTTTCCAAGAGAGACCCAATTTGCAGCATCACACACTTACAAATAATACAAACAATGCAGGCAAATAACAATGAAATATATAATTGTTTATGATAAGGGTGGTTTATTGGCGTCTGATTATTTGTGTTTCTAGCTGTTCACAAGGTGAGCACACACACAGTTTATATTTCATGTACTTCTGTTTACTGTCCTCACCTCCTTCCCCGATGAAGGCCAACTCTTAAGTCACACCAGAACATATTTACCGTATGTCATCTATTATCCCCCATAACACCTTATTGGCGATTTCGGTCACTGGTGGCGACGTCAGTAAGCCTACAATTTGTTTTAAGCCACCAGCTCTTCCCTTCGCCATTAGACACGCATCATTTCTTGTACATGCGCGTATCATTTTCAGATTTGCCGGGAATGGTGCGCACACACACACACACACACACACACACACACACACAGTCACACTCACAAACAATACCATCCCTTTGGACAGCAGCCAATAAAAGAGTGCATGCATGACTAAAATATATATACAAGTAATGAATATACATATACATATATATATCCTACAAAATAACAAAAAATGTGCTAGTGCAACACAAGTTCACATCTTTACAGATGATAGACAGAGAGAGGAAGCCCCAACCTTTCCATTTGAATGCTTGGACTCATTCACTCAGCCATGCTTTTTGAGCGAGGCCATTTCCTCTGCTGCCGGTGAGTCACGGTTTAGACAACCTTCAGAAATAAACCAACAGATCAGGGGAACTTACTGACAGGAAGTACTTAAGACACTTTTTTTTTCTATGGCACTGACCCTGCACTGAGTTTTTAGGTGTTGTGTTTGCTTTTGTCCCTGTACTTTCCCTTTTCTCTTCCCGGACACATCCACATGGCCATGTAAATAATGACCACTAGAACACACACATCAGCTTACTGTATGTATACAGACACACACACCTATTACAATTCACAGCTTCCAAGTACCTGTATCCGTTGCTAATATATTAGATAATATTGTTGTTAATTTAAAAAAAATTAAAATAAATACCTTGAGGCGGACCTAATCCACACACACCGACATAAATGATATACATACAGTATGTATAACTGCTATTGTAAAGAATTCACATGTAAATCCATATGCACATGCTAAAAGTGCAGTACAAATACAAAAGTGTGTGGTTAAGAACCTGGGTTAATGTAAAATTATCCAATATTTGTACCTAATACATAAACAATGAGTTAAAACATTTGAATTATCATCTCTTATCATGTTGTGGTAACCTTTGGTTGGTTACAGTACCTGCTGAGATCTCATTATTATTAATAGAACTGCTTTACACACCAAACCCACATTTGACTAATATAACCGTTGTTATTGCTGGTAAAACAGTGGCATATCCACATAACTTCTCTCTATATACTTATTTTGATGTGAAGCAACCTGAGATATAACTTTAGTAACAAGAATAATTAATATTGTTAACAGCGCATAGTCCATAGACCCTTTTCACATAGCGGCAATATTAGTTAGTTGGGTGGGGAACCACGACAACTCAATGCATCATCTTTCGTTCCCCAGGCTTCCCCAAATGTGCTAGAAATGTTCCCCACTCAACTAACCAAAATGCTGCATCGGTGAATAAGGTCAATAGATAAAAGTTTAGGCTCATCTTCTATTGGATCTGTATGAAGACACTTCATCTTCTACTGGATCTGTATGAAGACACTTCATCTTCTATTGGATCTGTATGAAGACACTTCATCTTCTATTTGATCTGTATGAAGACACTTCATCTTCTACTGGATCTGTATGAAGACACTATCTTCTATTGGATCTGTATGAAGACACTTCCTCTTTTGTTAGAATATGAAGACACTTTTGGCTATCTTGTACTGCATCGGGGCTTCAGCAGGGCTTTGCTCAAGCTGTTTAGAGCATCTGCCCATCCTCTCCCTCACCCAGATCTGTATCCATCTGGTAAGAAAAAGAGAAAAATCTGCCATTTTCCTCCATTTTCTCTTAACCTAGATTTCATGCAAATATGGGCGGATCTTCACCTCATAAAATCCTGTTCATTATCATGCATAGCATCGAGGTAACCCTCAAATACCTAATGTACCACCTGAAATGACTACCTTAGATCACCAGTCGGAGGTCCTATTATGCCCACCTTGGAAATCACAGTCAACAACAAGACCAATTTCCGAAAAGCCACGTATCTACAACTCAGTCATTATGTGGTCTTTTATATCCCTTCTGTTGACAATACCCTCAATCCCTCAAAAGCAGAAACATAACAGCCTGGACTGAATGTACCCACACCTCCCGCCGCCCTCCACCAGTCCTTTTCACAGCTGTGGCCCAAGTGGGAAATCTCCTGCAACCCCATCCCTTCCCGTTAGTATGGGCTGGTTCTTGCCTTTTTCACAGCTGGCTACAAATGAATATCACTTTCGCTCTCTGAAAAGTGGTACTGCTGGGTTATTTTGAGTTGGTGAATAAGAGACCTTACACTACCTCACCTGACCTTGCCTAGGCGTATTAAGGTGAGGTGATATCAGGTAATGCTGGTGAATTGAAAAGAAAAGCAAAAGAGGAGATGAGAGGACAGGGGTATGGCCAGGTGAAGTTAGGAAAGCGTAGCCTGCGACAAATGTGCAGAAAAGTTGGAAATGACCTCAACGGTCCAATTTCGGATGGTTTGCCGTCGGACCAATGGAGTTGATGTTGCAACACGTGTATGAAGCAGTACTAGCGAATAGCCTTGTGTGATGGATAACATGAGGTCCATGGAGGTGACTCTTTGCATAACCTGGATCTACTGAGGTCAAACCAGACCTGGGGAGGCTAGGATGATGTCATGAACTGGCCAGGTTCCTGAAGCCTTCAAGGTGAACATTAAAACAACGTTAAAACATTTGTATTATTATGTCTTTACAAACTGTCTGGCTTCCTCTTAATAACTAATTTAACATGAACTCAACACAAGTATGATTTATCTTGCAGGAAATTGATGCATGTTGGTTTATTGTGTACAGTGCAAAGACAATATGGGAGTAAAAGCAGCCTATCCAACCAGCCAATGACATGAAGCCAATCGTAGCCAATCGTAGAGCCACTCTTGGTCAGACAGGAAGCAGTTTGTGAGGAAAGCCTGAAGGGCTGGAGAAAAGTTGGGTGCTGATTAGATCTATGGAAGAAGAAGAAGGCATGATTGTACCACTCAAGGCCGCCGGTTCACCAACGCGCCTCATTTCTTTGTGGTGTCCCATTGCCATCGTATGTCCGCAAGGGACGCCTGCCTGCTCAAACACTCGACTCTGAGAAGAAGATTTGTTACGCCAACACTACATATTGTGATATTTCTAAGAAACCACTTCAGAAGTCGGCCTATCTTGCCTCCCCATCGCATCGGAGACTCCTGACACCCAACCGCAAATGTTGCTTCCCGAGTGTCATCTGACCGGAACACAGCCCTGTGGAAAATATGCCATTCAGTATGAACTGATAGTTCCTTATTCACAAGCCACAATTAGACGGAAAAACTATTTTTATGGGAAATAAGTATTGTTATTTTGAAATGTTGAAAAGTAACAATAATAGTAATAATAATAATATTTTCTGATTTTTTAAAATAAAAAAATAACAAAAATAAGTTGAATCATACACAAGTATCTCACGTTTACCATGGTCTGCCAAACCATAGTTTTTATTGTTTTATCCTTCTACAGCATCAGTACATCCTCATGTTCAATTTTGTACGGATCCAATCGTCTGTTGCCAACACTCAGAGCTGAAGTGGGATAATGGCAGAAATGTCTGCACTCTCACACGCTCACGTTTTCTTACACGCTCCATTATTGGCACTATAAACTCGTACACTTTAGAAAGAACGGATGTTGCTAATAGCTGCCAGTGAGTTGCTCACGTTGTTGATGTCGGAAGTGCAACCCCATGTCCCCATCTTTCATTTACAAGGAAGAGCAATAATGGGATTAACTGGAGGGCGTCTCTAAGCAGGAAAAAAAAAAGAAGTGAATGGTGTTTGTATGTAGCAGCTACTATCCATCATTGAATTCATCAATGTGCCACCAGGCATGGCTTTGAAATATGACACGTGAAATTGCCATTGCATGTACAGATTTTGTTTTACTATAATAATAATTTTCACTTCTCGCTTTCTTGAAAAAGCGCTAATATGCATATGGGTACAGAACAAGAACAAATATACAGTCTATGTCCATACTGTCAACACAAACACGTGCTACAAACACGGAGAAACCAGGTTGGCCTTAAAAAGCACACTTGTTATAAATAAGCATTTTGCCTTTCACCCTTCGGCGAATCACGGCTTGGGATAAAGGCTGCTCTATCAGGGCTCAAGAAAAACTTGAGCGAGTAATTGTTTCCCCACATGAGAGAGACGGATTATCATTACACAACATTTACAGTACACTGACGTAATCGTTCTCGGTGTATGTATGTGTTTGCATGTGTGTTTTTTGTCAGTGTGTGTGTGTGTGTGTGTCCATAACAGCATTTCAGAGGAGAGTGGCTTCATTAACATTTAATAAACACCCACAACGCTGTTGTGTTTCCACTGGCATGTGAGCATCATTCACAAAAGCCGAAGAAAAACGTGTGTTGGCCGAAATTCAAGGACACTCGAAGTGAATACAAAATATCAGAGTCCAGTTATTCTCTAGCCTTGTCCACAATTCCCCTGTTTTATCCTCTCTCTCTCTCCGTCTCGCTCTCTCTCTGTCCCTCTTTCTCCCCCCCCCCACCGCCCCCTCATCCCGCTTATCTCCGTCTCACGGCTCTGCCTCTCGCTCTCTCTCCCTGCCAACGCTGCGATTGGCTGCGTCGGGAAGATGACGCGCTTGCCAGGCAGCAGCGGCAGCTATATAAAGCCGTGCGCTGCCTCGGCACAGACACACCGCTGCTCTGGCTACACCAAGCGTTCGCTCGCCCGACCTGGAAATACTTTCTGTGCACCTTAACCTCCGCCCGACGGACCAGCTGGATTCGCCCACCGCTGACATGTGCAAAGGACTAGCATCACTGCCAAACTCCTGCCTGGAAAGGTACATGAAATGATGGATGGATGGCTGTGTTTAAAGGAGGAAGGATTTCAGCATGGTGGTTTATCAAATGCTTTTATTTTTAGATTTTCAAGAGCAAATGGATGTTTGTGTTTTTTCCTTGACTTAGTGCTGATTTTATACATTTTGGCTGATGCATCCTAAATCTAACCTGTGTTGTTGCAAAGGACTGTCAGGTCATAAGTAGAAAAGGTAAACCTGCAATGCATGCATATTCAAACATTTGCCTAACATGTTTCTTTTCCTTGTGTTTCTCTCCAGGGCCAAGGGACTGAAAGCAAGGCTGGGGAGCATTTTGCAAAAACCTGATTGGAAACTGACTTGCTGCAAAATAGGGAAAAACCGGTAAGCCTCAATAGAAATAAGTACTATGATTTTCATTTGTTACACTGGATCATGTCCTGTAAACGAAACAAAAATGTCCTGTTGCACATAATAACACTTTGTATTGTTTCCTCCCATCAGACCCACCCCAGAGGAATGCCTGAAGTGGAAGCACTCATTTGAGAAGCTCCTGGCGAGCAAATGTGAGTCAAATTGAAGATCCTTGCACGCCTTTACCTTCAAATTCACAATTGTCACACACCCACACACATGCCTATATGGGCTAAAAGACTAAAATACAAGGAAACACTTGATCTGCTGATACTTAACCCTTTGCTCTCCTTCTGCCACCCTCTCTCCCTCCCCCCCTCTCTCTCATCCACAGATGGCCTGTGTGCCTTCACAGCGTTCCTCGTGTCCGAGTTCAGCGAGGAGAACATCGCCTTCTACTTCGCCTGCGAGGAATACAGGAGCACCAAGTCCGCCGCCAAGATGGCAGCCAAGGCCCAGAAGATCTACGACGAATTCATCGGCAGCGACGCACCGCGAGAAGTAAGCGTGATTTCCCACCGCATCAACTTTCCCCCCCAGTTGCATGTAAGCTGGATAGATTTAGAGAACGCCACAGAAAACCCTATAGGGGCTAACATGTCCTCTCCTCCTTCTCGCCTCTGCAGATCAATATCGACCACGAGACCCGGGACATCACCAAATCCAACATGGAGTCCTCCTCGCCGTCGTGCTTCGACATGGCCCAGCACAGGATCTACATGCTGATGGCCAAAGACTGCTACCCGCGGTTCCTGCGCTCGCAAACCTACAGGGAGATGGCCTACCAAGACGGGGACAGCAAGAGCAGATGCCTGGTCCACCAAGAGAACGTGTGAACGTTGAATCATGTCCTTGGCCTATAAGGAGTTTTGTTTTATCGCATTACAGAGAAAAAAACGAGGGGGTTGAGACAAAAAAAGAGAGGCAGGGAGTGCCGAAAACCCAGGCTGCAGAGCGCTCTGACACAAGCCATGGAGAAGATGGTGGTGGTGGTGGGGGTGGTGTTACAGCAGTGGAGGCAGCGTTGGTGTGGTGGAGCACAGGCCTCGAGTCTGAGATTGAGGGGAAAGATAGACTGAGAAAATACGGGGTTTGATTTGACGAGACGGGAGAAAGAGAGGATAGGGATAACATTAAGCAAAATGGTTGTTTCCGAATTCTACCTCCAGCTGGACACTCAGTCAGTCAAGTATTTTTGATCATCATCTGACCATAGTACTGACAAGACAATCAGAAAGGATGATTGGAAAAGGATGACAGGAGAAATGGCAAAAGCCATTAAAGCAAGCACATGTGATTGCGTTTTTGCATTTGTCTTACACTGTGAGAGCAGTAGTGTGTAAATACTGTATTTATTTGTTTTGGTGTCGAGTTTATTGTTATTTATTTGACTTTTCTTACAACGCAATGTGCAATATGTTTCATATGCATTCTTTGTTTCGTTTTTTTTTTTTACACAATGATGAATAAAAGAATATGTATTGCCTTCCCTTCTTTGATTTTACTTCAACCGAAACCCCTAATGGCCGTCTGTACTACTGACACTCATGTGATTATTATCACACATCATGCTTATTCAGTTATTTGAGTGATGGCGATATCTGGAATATAAATGTTTTCATCGCACCTGGCTGTTACATCACACACTGCAATACACACAGATAGATAGTGAGGACAATGCTAAACACACAGCGGCTCATTAGGTGGGTGAGGCGGTCAGCAGAAGGTGTGACAATGAACTGCTTGTTTGGTCGCCTAGGAAACGACTCGAGCCGACATGATTCCTGGTGAAGGCGTTCCTGGAAGAAGGAAGCAGAAGGAAAAAAATGGTGTGAACGCATCAATGTGATGTCGACCACAGCCAATAAAGTTGTGTCAATGTGTTTGCTCAAGCCATTACCCTTGTGCAATAAATGGCAATAAAGTATGGGATGAGGGTGGACTGCCAGGACCAGGGCCGCTGCGCTGAGACTACACATCATAGCCAGGAGCCCCACTGAACAGAAGGTGCAGAAATACATGCAGACATTAGTGGAAGCGGTAAATGTCCGTATCCCATATCTTTTAGCATTTCGTGTTTTTTAATGATTCACGTGAGGTGAAACTCTGCAAACTCAGTCAAAGTTCTCCATAGTTATTATTATAGCGGTACCGTTATTATCTCCAATCCATCAACTTATACATAGTGTTACATCTTAATGGTATTAATGCAACAGTGTGCAATACTATGCAATGCAAAGCTCCTTGCTATATTCTATATTCTGCTATATGCTCTGCTTTTGGACCATTGTCTTCAATAAACTGGACACAACATAATACATCTTAAAGATCTGTATCTCAAACACATACATGTTTTTTTGTGTGCACTTTAAAATCGCTGGTCACCATCCTTCAGTGCTTATACATGTTCTTATCAGTGCTTAAATTAAATGGTTGACCAATGTTTAGGGTGGCGCTAACTGTCTATAACTTCACCCCATCACATCTGGGGTCCCTCAAGGGTCAAGGGTCATTCCTTGTCCCCCTTCTGTTCATTAAGTCATCACTCACATGTACGTCTTGCGTATATCATCACTAGATGTAGACTGCAAAACTATCGTTATGTTGATGACACGTAACTGTGCATGAAAACCGTCCCAGGCTCCTCTGCTGCTATAGACTAACCTATAGAATAACCATGACAACCTGAAGGCTCAAATTACCGTTTTACAACTAGACTTAATCACCTGTTTTATTTATGTGTCACATGACTGAATTAAGATACACTAATCTGAAAGCCACTTTGTGTCGTCTTGAAAGTCCTGTGCGCTAAAACTTAAGAAGCCCCCCCCACACACACACTTATATATATATATACATATATATATATTTGATAAGAAATTGCCATTATATATTGGAGTCTGTAGGACTTACTACCTTTGAAATCCCTCAAAATCGCATCTGAAATGTCCCACACATCCACCACCACAGTGAGTCCCGTGGCGAGTGAGAACATGTGACCAGACAACAACACCTCATCCCATCGCCTCCTGAGCAGCTACTTGTCTACACCTCTGTCTGTGAAATGCAAAAGATATAAAAATACTACAATAAGACATTTGCGCTGCATGGTATACCAAGTCATCAGGGGCAGTAGGTATCCCAATCATTTCATAATGAAAACGTAATTGTGATCGAAATGATTATATCATCTGTTCTCTTCCAAATGTTGAATATTGTAAACACTGTGTGTGCCTGGCAGACTATGTTTCACCAGCCGTCTACACAAAACCATCACTTGTGTATTCAAATGTCATTAGTGTAGAGTAGAGCCAATGTCAGGTGTGGAACAGCTGGTACACAACGCTGTTGCATATTTACATCCCATAATGTAGCCTCCCTAGCCATGGCAACCCACAGGCCGATCCTTATCTGGTGAATCTGAAGAGTGCAACAATCTGTAATACTGCTTTTGTAAGCAGCCACTACTCACATTGAGTGCAGCCCAAGCAGAAATAGCCCTACATAAATTCAAGACGATTCAAGATGTGAGGTTTTCCGATGTTTTTTTTATTTCATGCTTTATTCCTGGCTTGTACGCAAGTAAGAAAAGTCGTGCTTTATTTATAAAGCATCTTCTCAAACTAAAGTTACAAAGTGCTTAACAGAAAGGACGCATTACAGCAAACATCACCATATAAACACACAACATATAAACAGTAGACAGTAGTAAATACATAAAGGAGAGACAGGACACTCACGACTAATACAACAAAATCTAGTCTGAACAACTGGGGCTTTAAAAGCTTTTTAAAAGCATCATGTGGGGGTGTGCTGAGATGTGTATGCTGAGATACAGAGCTATCGTTATAACTTAGTGGTATAACTTAGTATTATAACTTAACGTCAACCAACATTCAATATGAAGTTAGACAATATACAACTGGGAAGTCTGATACCTTTATTACCCTGGCAAAGGTGGTTCAGGAAGCGTTTCAATATATGAAAGGTGTTTGTTTTGTGGCTGTCTGCTTATTATATCCAGATCAGACGTAAATGTGAGAAAATCTTTCTAATTGGCCTTAATAATAGAAATAACAATTAGACATACAGTTTTATCCCACACATGAGGGATACAAATGTAATTCACATATGCTTTAGACAGTATCACACAGTAACATCTGATAGACAGGTGACATCTGGTGGAAAGACGACGTGTTACACAAAGCAAGCAGCCCCATTTGATAATTGAATGTAAATTGTAACACATAGGAACTGGGCCTGTCTAATGTGGTCTATGAAGCTAAGCAGCCTTTTCCAAATCGTCAGACAAATATACCTTAGTTTGTGATTACTATAATCGTAAATGCAATTGCCCCAACCTCTCAATCACTAGGCCTCTTTCTCAGATTGAAATAACATACCCAAAGTGAATAGAGTATATACTGCATCTCCACAACTACAGGGGCTGTAACATGTAATCTTGGTATCAAAAGAAAGATAACACTTGTGAGATTGTTGTGTAAGTGACAGAATCAAAGTAGATGCTACTGGGTCAGACTGAACAAAGCTTGAACAAAGGATAAATGAAAAAAGGTTGAATTTGCGCCTGAAATGAATGTCATGTTTTAGAGCAAAGGTGTCGCTTCGTGTTTTAAAGTGGTGGGGATATAAGGGCATAAAAATGTTTAAACAGTCTTCAACAATTTTAGGCAATGTAATGCCTAAAATCCCGGCTCCTCTCGGAAAGAAGATACATTAAACAGAAAGGCCTCCAACCAAGCTCTTGTCCTCTCCTGCTTTTGTCAGGAACCTGGGCCTGATGTGGGGACGCTTTGCAGGAACTTTCCCAAATTGTCTGTTGCAAAAGAGGGACATTAACATTATTTCTGCACGTCGAGCAATTTGCAGGGAGGAGAGCGTGTTCCCATCCTGGCAATGGCAGGAAAGCCTGGCAGACGTACACAGCAGAGCCAGAGGGCTGTTGAAGAAAACATGTTCAAGGGGGGTGGCACTGCATGCTGGCAAACCAGGGGACAGGAAGGACAACGCAAATAAGTTGCCAGTAATGGGAAAGACGTGCAAAAAAAAAGAAGAGATGAATGAAATGTTGCAGTGGACACAACTGCAATACCAAAGTGGAGAAAGCGAACGTGGGTTTTCACAGATGAACCCGAGCCTTCCTGAATGTTTCCACCATAGCATCGCTGTCCTTTGTACGGCCTCGTTGGGTCACCCCTGACAAAGTTCAACCCAGTGCCCTATAGCAGGTCATGGATCGCACAGAGCAGGAGCAGCCAGGAGGACACGGCACAAGTAGGCATGGTTGTGCTGGCCCTTCTGGACCAATACAACCAATACAAAGATAGGTGGAGATAGGTCTGGCTATGCAAGGCTACATTACATCATCAATATTGTTTCCAATGAGTTGGTCCACTTGAACCACTAGAGGGACGCAGTGCCGTCTTGAACCGCTAGAGGGACGCAGCACACAGTTGTGATCATCTGCTCTGAATGCGCATCAATTCCGGTTGTGGCCACCAGGTGGCACTAAAAGCATTTCAAAACGTGTTGCTTCTTACCTAGTTTAGTTTCCTTTCCCCATTTGATCCCAGGTTGTCATGGGATCAAATGGGTTTACATGTGAAGAAAGCACAGCATCCTGAGACATGGGGTTCAAAATAAAGTATTTTATTTATTTTAGTTTCCGATATAGCACACGTAGGCTATATGGCTATACATTATACAGTTTGTGCAATTCGTATTATCATTATGTCTGCTATTAGGTCTAAAATTAAAGGTCTAAAAAAGTCACTATTATTATTTTGGTATTATTATTAGGCTGTTACAACTACAACTACTACTACTACTACTACTACTACTACAGGCTTACGACTACAACAACCACTAATATTACTACTACTACTGCTACATGTGTGCTGTGGTTAAATCTTGATGTCCATCTAGAGACGTATTCATCTGAACAGATCAGGGACGTCACTAAAACTGGAAGAAGAATCGGCCCCCCTCCTCCAGTGCTCACTGTAACGGCAACAGCCCTCATTTTAATCTGGGTGGAGATGAGCGGCAGGGGGGAAGAGACGCCGGGGCAGCGAGACCAAGCTGCTGCGACGGCGGCGGCGAGATAAACCCCCAAGCGTGGGAAAAATGTTCCGGCCCCCCCACGACAGCAAAAAAAACAAAAAAACATTGTGTCTCTTCTGTGACCCTTCGGGGTCCAGCTCCACGGCCCGCTCGTGATCCCCCCCCATCCCATCCCATCACACTGAGCGCCTGTTGTTGTTGCATCATTCCCGGAGGAAGTTTTTGGTTTCTCCGAAAGCCGGCGACGTAAGGACATACAGTTTGAGCCTGCGATGAATCATGTGCTTTCAGCGGCGCAAGGGCACCTGCCTGAACCCGTGGGGGGAGGAGGGGGTCACTGGCAGATGCACTGCAGTTTGGGAAAAATAATAAGGAAAAAAATAGGAATTAGAGGCCTAATTAATCCCATGAGTGGGCCAACCTTGTTGTTTAACTATGTGTTCAAAAGAAAAGTTGACCTTTTTGTGAAATGCTTTAGATTTACAATTAGACTCTTTGTTGGCTATTATTGTAATCCTGAACAGGCAGAGCTGTGTTGGCTGTGTTATTTTCCCTAAGCTCAATTTTATTTCTATTCATGATTGTTATGAATGAATAGTAATATGATGATTATTATGTATTATTCTTATTCTTATGTCATTCCTCATATCTTTGATTCTACATGTAGCCTATCTTTTCGTCTCTCCCTATGATAACTATGTTATGTTATTTTGCAGCTAATCTCAGACAAATCCGGTAATATTTGACCTTTCCTTGGCGTCTCATTTCTTGCTTTCATTATTTCATTAATTCTTTGGCCTCTTTGTCGGGATAGAAAAAGTGCATTTGTCACATGTAGTGATCATCACTTGTAGATGTTACTTGATATTGACATAGTTTTGCAAATAAAGACCAGATGGCTCAAACCAAGACGCTGTCCATAATATTTTTTGTACTTGCGTCAACCCGTTTCCCGAATCTCATGACGTTGTTTGGACCATAGTGCGATTTATCTGGATTATTGGAATCCACAAATACAAAATTCAGAAAAGCAAAAGGTTATTGTGGAGAGTGAGTAACTGGGATGACTGGGAAACAGCAGTTGCGTCTTGGTGAAAAACCTTTTGAAGACATACCTAGGCCAAGGGGCACGGCCAATTAGCCGCCGTCACGGACTTGACCCGTATTGAGGCTTGGCGTCCCATGTGGTTGGACCATGTGGTCAAATAAACCTGTGGAAAGCTTTGTACTTTTTCCTCGGAGGAAGTCGGCCTTACTTTGATTCTTACGAGTCAAGCTGGTCATCTCAATCTGGCATCATTTTCCACAGCGGATTAAGTACAGTGTCAAGTTTGGTTTGGCTGGTCGTTATCAGATCGGTTTCAGTGTGTGTCCCTGATTTGCCCGCAGACATCGCAGGAAACTAAACACAGACTGAATAGCTTGTGATTATGGCCTATCCCCGTTGTTATAGCTTGTTATGCCGGTGATATAGATCAGGAGCCGACGTGAAAATGTGTTGACTCTCAAAATGTACATGATTGATTGCCCGGGCTTAGATGTATCCCCATCTGTCACTTTCCATCTGGTATCGTATATAAAGTTATTTAGCTATACCTGTACAACATACCTTGTAAATATGAACTATTTCGGTAAAAAAAAAAACATAACTCAAATTGTATTCCCCCTTTCAGCTGGAAGAAAGTTTCAGTTGTGTGACATGGAGACGAAACACAAAGAATATTTGCGTCAAATAAAAAAAGTATTTCGCCAGTAATGGACTCACTGTTAGCATCCCACCAGCAGCAGACTTCATGAACATCCGTTTTCGATGAAGGAAGAATGCCATTTATTTCTCTAAGGCAGGAATGATAATGAATGCGTCGTTATTTATCTTTTCATGTTGACCCCCAGTCTCCCCCGGCGGCGGTTGTGTAAGAGCCATGGGCATTATAATTCAAAAGATAAACGCACTGCGCTTTATGCCGCTACACACACACACACACTACACTACACACGCCCTTGCCTTGAGCCCCGGAAAAGCCTCAGCAAATAAACCTCTCCACTGGAAAAAAAAAAACATACAACAAATTCATGTCACTGTGTGGGAAAAGCAAGACTTTTAATTTCCTCTCGGAAGTGAGACGCTGAGAAACCCAACACCTTTTTAGCCACTCTGGCTCCGCATGGCCCGAAGTTCAGACTTGGGGGAGAGATGGAAAATGCTTTTGATATGGTTTGTTTGTGTGCTTTTGTTTCGTTTCACCTTATTTGCACCAGGGATTCGTTTGCTGGGAACCCAGTGAAACTGGGATTAATCTGTGGGAGGCATTCATTCGCCAGTGTATATTGGAGACATGTACCATCGTTCATCAATCTGAATAAGGCTCACTGACAGAGTTGTGGGATTTGATGGTCATTCATTTCATTACAGCCTATAAACCATCCTCCAGGCCTTCAAAAGAAGAGCGGGGGGGGGGGGGGATTCAGAGTTGATTTGCCCTTAAACTAGTTGCAGTCTGCATTGCATTGATTCTGTATATTTCACTCAGTCCTAGAGGAGGTATGTTAAACGCAGAGATGCTCCCCAAGCCACCTGTGTGTATCAGCGCACGCCAACGTTGTTGATCATTAACAACGGTGGAAAGGAGAACAATGAAATCAAGCAGTGACATATCCCCTCAAATCTCTGAGAGACGGTCCAAGGAATCACAGCAACAACAGTCCAGTCCAGTTCCCGGGTTCGGCACCGTTTCTGGGAGCGCCGCAGGCATTGGACCACGCGCACCTTAGTGCTTGGCAATAGCGCTGGACAAGAGGTAGATTGTTTTGCAGCCATTGTCCGAATTACGATTTAAGTTGCATCATCTGCAATGACTTTTGTTGTGTGTGCGTTTTTAGTATTCACTTTTATTATTCTTATTTAGTTGCATACTTTTCTTTGCGATTGCCGTGATTAGGGGTGGAGGCCCCAAGATTGGGCAATTTTCCAGGAGGGTTTTTTAAAGTATTCAGACAACATCATCCCAGGCCGGACAAGAAAACCCCAACCGCCGCAAAAACATTATCCGGCGGGTCAATCGACATCAACACGCACCGGCGTACATCCGCCACATCGCCATCTCGCTTTGCTCCGCACAGGAGGCCACGACGAAAGAGACGCAATGGATTCGACTGTGGGCAACATTTTTATGGCGCCGCCGTCCGAGCTTTTAGCGGCTAATTACATGCCAAGTTGAGCGTAGCAACATATGTCACCGAGGTAAACAGAGCGCCCGCCTGCCAACTGGCCTCTGTTTATTTGAGCAGCGCTGCAGCAATCAGCGCACACACACGCTGGTGGGGGGGGGGGAGGGGGGGGGCGAGCATGGGCTCCCTCTTAATCTTCAAACGACGGCAAACTACCGGGTGTCATTGTGTGCTGGGTCTGGTTTTTGTTTGTCTGTGTGTTTATTGTGTGTGGGGGGGGGGGTAGAGGTGTTGCCTCGCTATTTTGAGTGAACCCTGTCTATGGCGCAAAACTTGACCTCCATATGTGCCACAAGATTAAGACGGTGCTCTGTGGTACCGTCGGCCATGATGGGCCGGGGGGAATATACCGTCGCTGTGTGTATTTTCAAGTCGAGCCGAGCGAAGACCCATTGACTGATCTCTCAGGTAAATAACATGGGAGCGGTCTGAGGCCGGTGCACCGTGTCTAACGGTTTAACAGCAGCAATCACTATAAAAAAGCGTTGATGCATTTTTGTAGGATTTTTCTCCACAGACCTAAGTGTGTGTGTGTGTGTGTGTGTGCGTGTGCGTGTGCATGTGTTTCAAAGGCTTCATTGTTATAACATAAAGAGTGCTCTCAAGAAAGGTGGGTATTTTTTTGTTCAACTACATACGCAGCCTGCTTATGTAACTATCTATTGTGTGACTCTCTACAGGGTGCAGAGATGCGTGTGTTTTGTGAAGACATTGCCAAGTTAAGTTGATCTGGAAACTGACTCATCAAGAGCCTAACAACTTAACGCCTGTCCCTCTGCCATTGGCTCTATATTTTTAGCTTGGCAGTAAAGATGCAGTACGTTCAACCAGTGATGCAACCAAATATTTTTGGCTGCTTGTTCGGCCAGAGGGAAAACTGCAAAACTGTAATATTTCTCATGTTTCCAACTTCCTGGATTCCTGTCCCTAAATGTTGATCTCATGGGGTTTCTCGGTCTCAGAGTTTGTTTAAGTTCAATGTTCTTACTGGAAAGCAAATTATTTACATTTGAGTCATGTACTGTGACTGTGAGCAACGGCCATTTTGCATTTTGCATAATCTTAGTTTGGTTCATGCGTATGTACAGTGATGTTCGTTTCAGCCTGGAAGTGCTTTCATTGTGTCAAACCATATGTTACGAGCTGCTGGCTGTCATGCGTTACGTTCGCAACGACGCCACGCTTTTCCACGTCATTCGCAATCAATATTCCCCAAAGTTGACGAGACACAGCTGGGCCCAATAAAACATTCGGTCCCACCGAGACTGGACCCATCAATGTTGTTTAGACTGCAGATACAAACACTGGAAACCCACAAGACAGAGCCCTTAACAACTTTAAAAAATGAGTCAAATAACACTGTTGTTGTTTACGTCTCGTTCCCGTTCATATACGTCGGTGAAGACGGCGAGGTGATGCTACCGTATAAGCGACAGGCTTTGATGAGACGCCCAGAGGACTCAAGTCCTGGGTAGTGTAAGCGCGCGCGCTCGGCCCCCCCGCCCGTGGCGGCGGCCGCCGCTTTCCACCCGGCCGGGGGGGTCCCGGGTGTCAAGCGTGTCCCCCCGCGCCGGTCTTGCTTTTGTGGGGGGGGGGGCCTGGGAGGGTCTGAGGGTCTGATTATAATTTCATCAACAGTAATTCTGTATTGCA
>JAOPJI010000016.1:10506667-10518463 GCA_027122695.1 Merluccius productus
ACACACACACACACACACACACACACACACACACACACACACACACACACACACACACACACACACACACGTACAGAGTATGTGAACCAAATCAAATGCTGAGAACCATAAAACAAAAAATATAATAACAATAATAATGTATTATTATATAATAATATATATTATATAATAATCATCATTAAAACACCTACTTTTAGAAGTGAGAAGAGACTAGCAAATCTAACAAATTATAGTTCCTGGCTGAGCATGAACGTCTCTCTGTTCAAACTACTTAACAGTATTGAACTGGGGGCGGAGGTTGTCTCGGGTTAGCACATTTTCGCCGTGGCTTTTGGTCTCTATAATGGCCACATTATGGTCTTCATTCTTTTATGATAGGCGCTTTAATATTATTCATTGTTAACTTCAACTGACCCTGATCATCTATATAGCGCACAACCCCAGCAGTGATGTGGCTCAGTGATGAAAGACCTACTTCAGTAAAAAATATGTCAATAGTCATAAAGGCGTGGAGGTGACCCTGGTGATGAAAAGTGTGTCCTCTGTTTGGTTCCACCCTCATAATAAAGTGCTGGAGGTCAGTCGTCTGAAGCTGGGCGGTTTGCACATGTCCATGTTAAAACAAACGGTTTGAGTTAAATTGCTAGTGAGCTGAAAGTGAAAGAATGGTCTCCCTCAAACAGCCTGCTCCAAGTGGAGGGGGACATGCTGGAGAGAGGGGTCGTCGTGTACTCATAAGCGAAGACACACTCACACTATTTAGGCGACACCTCTTCACCTTCATCATCTGTAAATCAATCTACAGCTGTACAACATGTGTTATTGATAGTGGTATGATAATGTTGACTTGAACGACAAAGCTAAATGTATGTTTTCTCTGTTTGAACTCAACAATAAATGCAGATGCACACCAGAGGCAGCATGGAATGAGGCAATACATGTAAATTACCACACTGTGTCAAATATAACTATCCATCTGGAGTCAAATCTAACTGTATCCATCTGGAGTCAGTGTGACGGCTTGTGTTTTTCATGTGTTGTTCAATAGTGTAGGAGTTGTTGCTGTTTGTTGTAACAGAAGCCATAGCAACAGACCGTATTCAAATTGTGTGTGTGTGTGTGTGTGTAGTTATCTGTCACCGAGGCAGAACTACATCAACACACTCCTGTTGTCGCACATGACGCACCAGTCAATTTCAACGTCTGAACATTTCTCTCTCTCTCTCTTGTGTGCATTTATTTGTCTTCATAAATGTAGTTAGGTGGTGGCGGGTTATTTAAAAATGTCCGTACCCTGTAAATAACATTGTGTGTTGACGTTAAGAGGGGTGTTTGTAGGCAACCATAATTTGCAAGTCAAATTTTGGAACATGATTGAAGATAAACAAAACATTTGTTAAAGCTGCTCTAGGTAACTTTTTTTAAATGGTAAAATATGCCAAAATTGTCCCCATACTCTGTCAGGTATGATTGAGTCAATTGTCCTGCGAGAATATCTTGCGTTCCTGCCTCTGTAGGGCTAAATAGGCTAAAAAGTTTTTTTTTGCCGCTCCTTGTAGCCTGTGACCAATCAGGCAAGCTCTGAGGCCACTACTGCCAGATCACGTGTCAAACACAAGGGCCGGGGGCCAAATTCTATCTGGTCCCGCATCTTTAACTCACGCCATGTGCGGCATTACAAGTCCCAGCAAGCATTGCAAATGTGTTCCTATACGCGGATGTTGTGTGCAGAAATCCCGCACCACCTTCCGCCTCACGCCGACATGAAAGCGTACGTTATATCCAAGGATGCATACTAACCCTAACCCTACGTTATATCCAAGGACGCATACTAACCCTAACCCTACGTTATATCCAAGGATGCATACTAACCCTAACCCTACGTTATATCCAAAGATGCATACTAACCCTAACCCTACGTTATATCTAAAGATGCATACTAACCTTAACCCTACGTTATATCCAAGGACTACTCACTGGTTCAGCAGCAGTATTTACCTTAGTGCGACAAACCTGCTGCGACAATTCACAAGCTACCCATGAGTATGTAGAGCAATATATAAACTATTGGTAACACTTTAGATTAGGGACCAAATATTCACCATTAACTAGTTGCTTATTAGCATGCATATTAGTAGCATATTAGCTGTTTATTAGTAATTATAAAGCCTTATTAATGCCTTATTCTGCATGACCATGTTCAACAACTTTGAGGCCATTAACTAAGAGTTTTCCCTCAATAACCTCCTAATTACAACTTATTGATGGGAAGTAAGTAAGTAAAGAAATTGTTGTTATATTCTCATGTAACAAAGCACAAAACTACAAGTGTTAAATATAGTGTCAAAATAACAAAATAACAATTTAAATTAAGTCTTTCCAGCGCAGCCCACACACTGTCCGAGACTACAATATATACATTATATATTATATACATTAAAATGAACTCCATCTCGACCAGCTGCAACCTTAAAGCGATGAACACATTGATGCATCAATGAATATAATCCAATACAAATATTATTCTGAAATGGGCCATTCTGCATAATGATGAGTAGGCCTACTTTAGTATATTAGATAGAGATTATATATTTTATAGCAGGCCTATAAATATATTTTGATGCTAATACTTTTGTACTTTTACTTAAGTTACATTTTCAATGCAGGACGTTTACTTGCAGAGTGTTTCTACAGTAGTGTCTACTTTTACTTAAGTAAATCATAAAATAATAAATAATAATAAAAAAATCAATTTGCAAATAATACAAGTAAAAACACGTCAAATTCCAGACATGGATTCAGGTCAACTATGGGGATTTTAAACAGTTGATCACGGACCAGTAGCTCTCATTTGCTCCCCACCCACTGAGCCGGTCTCATGATGTGTGCATGACCGGGCTTTGTTTCTGAGCTCCGTGCAAGTTGCCTTTTGTTCCCCCGGCCGGACTTCACAGAGACCCCATTCACAGCACTGTGGGCTGCTGCAAGCGCCAACAGGACACGCCCCCTTTACATGTGCGTGTAGACGTGTGCGGCAGAGCCATTGAAAGAGAGTTGTGGCACTCCTATAGATTTCTCGGTGAATGGTGAAGTGATGCGGGGAGACCAATAGTTCAAGTTCTCTGAAACGTGAGTGAGGTATATCACTATGAGACAAGCCCCCTGCGCTGCCCCCAGAAGCAATTTTACACTACCCCAGTCCTGACTGGCAGACAGAGGTGACGTCTGCTCTTTAGAGGAGGGACCTCATCCTATTATAAAAACCTGACGTGACGTCCTCCCCTCTAGTCTAAGAAAGCACACCTCTTCCTCACTCCAGGCAAGGAGGGTGATCTGGTGAAATAGCTCACTCATGCGTCAGAGAACCGGGGTTCATTTCTTAACATAAAGTTCTATTTCAACATTTGTGTCGGTGCCTCACTATGGGATGTGGAGACTACCATATTGCCAGACAAGCTTACCTCGAAGTCATCAACACAGTCAGACAGGCATATATGCAATTGAAGCTACGCTCAAAACTGTATGAGACAGCACAGGCGCAGTAACATCTAATTTGTAGAATCTGGAGAAATCTGGAGATGAGGCAATCTGGAGATGAGGCATAGCCCAACTGGCAGCTGCACACATCTCTTCAACAGACACACCCTGAAACAGTGCCGACCTGGCCCTACCGTGAGCGGAATGAGCACGCAGTCCTACAGGGGGTCGCAGGCTGCAGCCCCTTGATTTCATAGGCCATATGACAATAGCCCCACCCACACGTTTCGTAAGGGGTTTGTGTGGAGAATGGAGGAGGATAGAAAGCTCAATAGGGCGGTATGATAATGCCGGGTTAAAAACCTTGGGCACAAACACAGGATTAGGTTTCCGTAAAACCTTAGAATCCCCCATAGAAAACTGCATACATGAAGGGTTAACTGACAACGCATGGATGTCACTCCTGCGCTTTGCAGAGGCCAACGTGAGTAATAAAGCCGTTTTAAAGGAGAGCATCTTGAGCTCCACTTGTTGCAATGGCTCAAAAGGCGGGCGCATTGAGCACATCCGATAAATCCCACAGGGCAGTCAAGGCTCTTGACCCTGGCGCCGTGCACCTTTCATAAATCGACAAACAAGTGGATGCTGACCTGCCGTTTTGTCCCCAAAGCCTATGTGACTCACCGATATAGCGGCTAAGTACACTTTGACAGTGGAGAATGTCGAGCCTCTTCAGTAGTTCCTGTAGAAATGTCAGAAAAACAGGTAGGGGGCTCTGGAAAGCCACCACCCCTGCTTTTACCCCTGCACCGATCCTCAAATGCATGCCATTTGCCATCATATGCGTGACGTGTAGAGGCTGCTCTGGCGCTCTGAATGGTTGCAACAACACTCTGTGGAGGCCCAGAAGTAGTCAAATTTAACCTTTCACGGGTCAGGCCCATAGAGCCATGCGCTAGCCAGTGTTTCCCCAGCCAGTGGGGAGCAATTAGAATCAGAGCGAGACCCCCCTCCCGCACCCTAGCGAGAGTAGGAGTGATCAGCTCCAATGAGCTAAAGCATCCAGCCCCCATAATCAGTCTGTGTGCCAACGTGTGCAGATGACGTGAACGCAGCCTGTTGTCTGTTGCAGTCTGGTGACATATGCCACCACGGTGGTATTATCCGTTCTGAGCAGAACATGTTGTCCTCTCAGAAAAGGGAGAAATGTTTCAGTGCCAGTGAGACAGCCTGGAGTTCTAGGCAGTGTATGTGGTACACCTCCATCTGTGAGCTCCATGTGCCATTCACTGTCCTGCCCTCATGCGTGGCAGGAGAGGCATCTGTGGTAATAACTTTCCTTATCAGGATCGTTCCCTGTAGTTAGAAATCTGTGCGTCTCCAAGTGCACAGAGCAAGGGCGCACGCAGTGGAGACCAGAATTTGGCAGTTACCGTGGCGCATCGGGTTCAGATTGAGCGATGCGACCCACCGCTGAAATGGCCTCATGAATAAGTGGCTGAATGGAATGACTACCGGTGCTGATGCCATCAGCCCTAGCAGTCTGAGACACACTCTGAACTCTGCGCATTTTACAAACACCGTGGACTTAATGAAAGGCCGAACGAGAGCACCAGATATTTGTATGTTATGCCCTGGAAGGCACATCTGAGATTTTGTCTGTGAGGGGGATATATACGTATGTGAAAGTAAGCGTCTTTCAGATCTATGGACGTAAACCAGTCAGTGCCCCAGTGGGCAGGCTGGCCCGCTGCACCACAAGTGGGGGTATGGCTTTCCATGGATTTTAGGCTGCCCAGCCATGTTCTGTTCTCTTATTTTTAATGTTATTATTAAATGTGGTCGTGACCTTGGAACGGGGCCTGGATGCATGCCAGAAAACATTTTTATTAAAGATGTTTCTGGGGGAAGGGGACACTGGTGTGTCCTTGCAAAATGCCTGGGCTCCACAGAGCTCTCTGCTGGGCTGACTTTCCTCCTTTTCCAAAATGGCCTCTGCACGCCCTTTGTAGAGCCTGGAACAAGCCCCCTTGAACTTTTTTTAGGAACAGAACATCCTTTGTGGGGGGTGAAGCAGTGGCGGGAGGGGTGGCTTGGTCACCCTGCGTCACACTGGCAGTGAAGGGTTTCTTAGCCCATGCACAGTTAAATTTTGGCGGCTTGCTCTGATCACGGGTGCCCACCTGGGTGCCCACCTGGGGTTGGAGCTGTGCCTCGACCAGTAGCCTGGTCGAGGCACAGCTTGGGCAAACATCTGCCGGGGTGCGTGGGAGGAGGGGGTCTCATTTTCCTGGGGAGACACATTTGTAGTGCTTCACCCTCCTTTTCCTTGCAGTGCCTCTGCATGGTGGCAACCGCTGAGCGACCATCTTCTGAGCGACCATCAACGCCATGGCTCTTCCGGAGGCCTGGACAGCACCCCTGTGCAGATGCAGGCAGAGGTCCGTCACCACACAAACTTCGTCCCACAGGAATGGGGTGGGTGAGGTTGACATGTTGTCCTGTAATTCGGCCTGGTAGGCCAGCAGCAGCAATAACGAGTTCAGTGAAGACTGAAAACACTCGGCCTAGGGAGGGCAACCACCCCCCATGGTTGAAAAAAAGAAAGTGCCCTCTAGAGTGGTGAAAGTCCCCTATTGGCTGCCCTTCACATGGGAAAAAAAAGATTGGATGCCCGATAGGGTGCCCCTTCATGCAATAAATTATAATGTGCCCTCTAGAGCGAGACTGAAGTTCCTTATGGGTTCCAATGGAAAAGGGTGCCGTTATGAAGTGCCCTCTATGCCGCCCCTACGTGACATTGTGTCCCAAAGGGTGCCCTTTCCAGTAGAGAAAATGTGATGCAGTGCTGTGAGAAAACATGATGAATGCCCAAATAGGTGCATCTCTAATGGAGAAGGGCCCCTCCAGTGGATAAAATGTGATGTTTTTTTTCCCTGATGCTTCGGCTGCCTTTCCAGAGGCCGCGGTAGTGGGGCCGGGCACTGTTCCTGCTGTCCCTGTGGCTGTGGCTCCAGCTGGGTCTTCACCCAGCCCATACACAACCAGATCCCGGCATCCTCATTCCGGCAGATCCCGCAATCCACCTGGTTCATCTTAGCCAGATCACCCTCCCCCATTGTCCTCGGGAGCTCCATCGTGAGGCATATTAGAGTGAGGGGGGCCACACCTACTGCTTTCCTGGAGCCTGTGTGTCAGACATCCTGGAACAGCTACCCACAGTACTACAACAATACTTGGAGTGCACCAGGCTCATTGTGCAGGTTGGGTTGAATGACACCAGGAAACTGCAGTCTGAGACGTTAAAGGGGGATTTCAGATCTCTCGTGACTACACTCCTGACCACAGGTAAAAGGATCCTGATTTCTGGTCCAATCCCAACTCTTAGACATGGCTACGCCCTCTATATTTGCTGATGCCCTGAACTGTAGAAATATCCCTATTGGTGATTTTTGCTCCTTTGAACATCATGCTATACTGTTAAAATCCTAACCCCCTGTGCTTGTTATAACAATATATAGACCCCCTAAACAGTGTCCTACCTTTTTCGATGACTTCACTGAAATGTTGTCTGTTGTCGGAACAAATTATGATAACATTATGGTCATAGGTGAATTGAATCTACATGTGGATAATGCAGCCGACTCTAAAGCCGCTGAGTTCCTAAATATGTTGAGCTCTATGGATTTTATTCAAAATGTAAATGGGCCACAGCTGCGCTCATACGTTGGATCTGATTATTACTCATGGTCTCACTATCTTCAACAAAGACATTTGAAATGCAAGACAAGCTCATTTCTCAAAGCTGATTTCTACAAATCATAATAATCCCAGAATGTATTGACAGCCTCATGAATCCAGTTCCAAAAAGCCACTCTTTTATTACCTCAACATCAAAATGCAAAGAGTTTGCAGTATTTTTCAGAGATAAGCTAACAAAAATCAGGTTGGATCTAAACCTTGTTATACTGAATGTGCGTGAGCCCCTGTCTTTGGACACTTTCCCTCTGCTTAAGACTGCTATGAATGTTGCTGCTGTTGATAAAGAATTGCTCAGGAATTAAGTGATGCAACTAAAACCATCTACCTGCTCACTCGACCCTATACCCACCACCTTTTTTTTAAACTGTGTTTAATTGTCTAGAGGATGAAGTGCTAGCGATTGTAAATCACTCACTACTGACTGGTATCTTCACCCTGGCACTGAAAACTGCTATTGTGAAACCTTTAAGCTTCCGTTTTTAAGTAACATTCTTGAGAAATGAGTACTCAAACAGCTAAATGATTACATTTTAACTGTATATTTGAGAAGATTCAATCTGGCTTTCGTCCTCACCACAGCACTGAGACCGCGTTAGTTAAAGTTGTAAATTACCTGAGAATGAACATGGATGACAAGAAGCTCTCAATATTATTACTTTTAAACTTAAGCGTTGCTTTTGATACAGTCGATCATGACATCCTTATTAACAGACTACAGAAGTTTGTTGGCCTCAGTTTTAGATTAGTTTAGGAGTTATTTGTCCGGCAGAGACTATTTTGTCTCTATTGGTGACCACTCCTCGGCTAACACTAGCATAACATGTGGGGTTCCTCAAGGCTCCATCCTGGGACCTGTGTTGTTCAGTCTCTATATGCTGCCACTGGGAAATATCATCAGAGAACACCGGATTAGTTTTCATAGCTATGCCGATGATACCCAACTTTACATCTCTTTATCACTAAATGACATCAGCCCTATAAACTGGTTCAAAGCATTGGTCATATCAACCTGTGGACGTCCCATAATTTCCTGCAATTGAAGAAAGATAAGACAGAGGTCCTAATTATCGGAGCAAAGGTCCAGAGAGAGATACTGTGCACATATGTTACGAAAATAACAGTACATATAACAATTGGCAGTAATATCTTCACATAGTCACTAAAATAACATATATACACAATGTTTCATTTTAAACCTGGTCACAAAATGGCAGCCTCTGCGCTAGGAGGCGGGCGCTCAACACTAGCCAATCAGGGTAGCCTTTATCACGTGTCATGGAGGCCACGCCTCCTGGATGATATCGAGCGACACAGCCAAGAGAGAGGCAGAAACTGTGGAAGCTCCCTAACGATAGATAGGCAGCTGACAGTCACTCCACGCGTGAAATTATACAATTCCTTTCCATTTGCTTCATAGATAATAGACCTAAAGCTAACAAATAAAGTGAGTTAAAAGCGATCCTGTGTCGGCGGCCTTCTTCCTTGAAATCACACTACAAACTTAAAATCGCTGGCACAAAACACCAAGCCCCTAGCAAGAAATCTTGGCGTGCTTCTAGACCCTGATTTGAATTTTGAATCTCAATTTCACTAAAACCACCTTCTATCACCTTAGAAATATTGCTAAAGTGCAACCATTTCTCTCCCAGGCAGATACTGAGAGATTTATGCATGCTTTTATTACTAGCTTACCTAAGAAAGCTATAAATAAGCTACAGATCATTCAGAATGCAGCAGCACGTGTGCTGACCAAGACCAGAAGGAGAGCACACATCTCACCTGTCCTAAAATCACTAAATTGGTTGCCTGTCAGTTTTAGAATAGATGTTAAAATCCTCTTATTGGTGTTCAAAACACTCAATGGATTAGCACCCAAATACTTGTCAGAAATGTTTCTGATGTATGCTCCGTCTAGATCACTCAGGTCCTCTGGCACTGGCCTTTTAGTTGTTCCCCAGGTGAGGACAGAGACCTATGGGGAAGCGGCATTTAGTGTCTACAGTCCTTGCCTCTGGAACAGCCTGCCAGAGGAGCTGAGGTCATCACAATCTGTGAACACCTTTAAAATAAACCTTAAGACATACCTATTTAGCTGAGCATTCCCTTAATCTATTTTAATATCATAAAATAAAAACAAAATAAAATATCATCCACCCTTTTCTACTGTACTATACACTGATGTCTCTGTTCTACCATGTCGCTTATTTCTAAGACTATTTTTTCCTTATATTATCATTGATTTGGTATTGTTGTATTCTCATTGTATTGTTATATTTCGTATTTTCATTTTTTTGTTAAGCACCTTGTATTGCACATTTTTTACAAAAGGCATTATAGAAATAAAGTTTGATTTGATTTGATGTATTTATATATTTATATATATACTAATTCATGTATTTATACCTTTTTACATGTGATTATTTAAATTTCTGCAAATGTTTAAATCCTGAAAGAAATGTGTCTGAATGGGAGCAGTGGAAATGGCGACCAGTGATGTTCATTGCCGGGATGATCTGATGTCGGTCTCCAATAAGTTGAAGACAGATTATAAAAGATGAAGTGGACAACTTACGTTGGTCCTTGTGCTGCATCTATGCAGGGAGTAGGTCAGAACAATAACATACCTAATTAGTAGATAATAGAACTCATTGACACACAATTGACATTTCAATGTATTTACTTGACTCGCTTTTTCTGGACCCCATCAACATGCTTCTCACTGAGGTGGAAGTGGTTAATGGCTCAGACACTTTTGTTCATATTGAAATGACAATTTACTTTGAAAATACTGCAGGAAGTAATCTGACTTATTTTTAATTGACTAATTTTGAAGGATTACTGGAAACTACAAAGGGGTTCAGCACAAATGCTTCTGTTGGCTTGTTTGTTTGGCGAAGAAATAACAGGGGGAAGAAGTTGGATGCCAACAGTTCTTTACCGCTTGCGCTTAACACTTTATTCTTCAAGAATTAACTTGATTTATGTATACATCAATTGGAAAAAGTTATAGTTTATATGACGTTGAACACTTTAAGGATTTTTACATTTTTTGGATATAAACTCCTTTGTTGGCCTGAAATTCACCACCTGCTGCCTGTCTAACTGATTGCCTGCCTGATGCTTAATTTGCCAGCACCTGTCCACCAGTTTGGTTTACTTTTGACTTTCCCCTGCCATCTTCACTGCCTCCTTATCTGTGGAAACACCGCCCTGGGGGCGGGGCCACATCCTACAGGGCCAGATGCAGGACCACGACAGCGCTGAATGCGGTGAAGCGTGACGCTATAAGCGATGTATTCCATCCGAATGGACAGAGCATGCGCAGTTGGACTCCAACGAGCGGAGGCTTGTGCGTAATTTGGCGTGATGAGATTTAATGCAACGTCTCTGATTGGCTGACGGCTCCGGATGAACCACTTGGCATGAAATGGAGAGATATACACTACAGTGTGTTTGGTTGGGTGGATAGTTTTCTTAGCGAGGAAACTTAAAGGTCCTTCTCTTGGAAAACTGAGGTTTTCTGTTCATTGAAGAGCCTGTTAAAAAAATTGAAAACATTTCAGACTGCCATCTTTCATGGTTGTTTATATTATATTGATTCATAATAATAACAATAATCGTCATCGTCATCGTCATCATCATCATCATCATCATAGTTATAAGTAGCTAAACGATTTTCAGCAAACCTTTTAGTTTGCACGAGTAGTTTCAGTATTTACTGCTTTGCTTCATTCTAGTAGCCTATACTCACATTAGTAATGCCAGGATACATAAGCACACTATCAAGTAGTACACAACATGTTTTTAAATGGCGTTTGTTTAGCTCAAGGTATTTACCTACATCTGTTGTCTTTATTGTTGGCATTTTATTACTTTGTTGGATGTGTGTGTGTGTGTGTGTGTGTGTGTCTGTGTTAGGGGTTTCATCATAGCCGACTGCTATAACCACTAGTCGGTGCTGTTGGCAGCTGTCAACTAGTCGTGAACATCATTTATGAAATAATTAATAACTAATGTGAAATGTAAAATACTGTTGTTGTTCATTGTTGCAGTGTTTAATATGTGTAACATTATATATTGTGCTAAATATACAGTGCTCTATTGTATGTGTGTGTGTGTGTGTGTGTGTGTGTGTGTGTGTGTCCTTACTTGCACAGAGGCACAGGCAGCACTAAATCCTCTTCTCTGACATTTTCAGGTCAGCATTTGGAACAATAAAATAGCTCGGCTCGTTTTCTCAGCACATTTCACTGCATCTCTCCCACACTTTTTTTGTTGAAGAATTCTTCTTCCGTTTTCTCTTTCTGTCATCTCTTTAGCAGAGAGAGACAGGTAGAGGAATGGGGCGGGGGGACAGATGCCACCCACACACACAGAGACAGGCATTTTTTTAGGCATCATAGTGAGATGATTTGCAGGGGCTTCACAGCTTACTATTTCCTGATTCAGCAGATTCAGAAACATGTAAAATACTGTACCTATACCCAGTGCTTAATTTGTAAAGTGGGAGGTCCCGGAACGCAGAGGCGGTGTGGATCCGGCGGCTCATTACGGGGT
>JAOPJI010000016.1:10520406-10533052 GCA_027122695.1 Merluccius productus
TAATCATGATTAACTATGATCAATCATGCGATTAATCGAGTTAAATATTTTAATCGTTTGACAGCCCTAATATATACCTGTATATATTGAGGTAGGGCTGCACGATTAATCGTAAAAACATCACAATCTCAATTCATACATCTATGCAATCTCATTTCTAAATGACAACGATCCACGCGCTCCTATTCCCCTATGCATTCATGTCACGCTGCATTCATGTGTTCACTTCTTTGCTTCGGAGCAATCCCAGTCGCAAAATCAATCACACGTACACGATGTAAAGCAAAACACGCTATTAATTCAACACACGTCACACAACTCCATTAGATCTCTATCTCTCTTCCTCACTCGCAGCGCTCACTGCCGCTGTCCTCCCCATCCCCAGAGTCCCCGTTACTATAGGAAGTTAAACAGAGCCTCGCCTAACACGCACCCGTGTTGCCGCTAAAACAGTTTCAATATCTATCTGTAGAATATGTGACATTAATAAGACATAATTATTTTAAAAATGTCATGTGTCCGTTTCTAAAGAAGCACTCTGTGTCAAGTTTTTATTATTGTTCGTTCTTTTTCTAAGCTTCTTCTCCTGGTTGAAAATAAATACAAATGAAATTTAGAATGAAATAAAATGAAACATATCATTTAAGGACATTCACTCAATGTAGAAAGATAGGGCTGCAGCGCCGCAGCAGAAACACTGCCTGTGTGGACGACACAGGCGTGCAGCCGCAGCGGAGAGGGAACGCCACGCACACGTGCTGCTCACGCAGGCAGTGAGTCCCGTGAAATGTGTGCAATAAAGAGTGCAATAACTGTTTTTTATTGAAAAAAATAAGAATAGTGTGAGAGAATCGTAATCTTAATTCTTAGGGAGAACATTTTTGATTCACATTTTAGCAAGAATCGTGCAGCCCTATATTGAGGTAGTGCTCACCAGTGTGGTAGTGAAGCAGCAGGTCCTCACTGTGGTTTCCCGTGGTGCTGGGGGAAAAGTCCACGGTAACCTGCATGCTCTCCCCAGGACCCAGAGTCCCAACAGAGGGTGTCACTGAGAAGGGGCTGTGAGAGAATAGAATAGAACAGAACAGAATAGAAGTGCTCTACAGAGTAGGTACTTAGATGACCAATATATATATATATGTACATATATATATTAGTGGTGGGCCGTTATCGGCGTTAATGTGCTGCGTTAACGCAAGACTATTATCACGCGATAAAAAAAATATCGCCGTTAATTTATTCTCAAAGTTGGGTTGGGAGCTGGGTCTATACCGGATTTCCACCAAGGAAGGTAAACGCCGCGGAACGGCTGCGTCCTCTGCCCGGCGTCAATACCCACCGGGTGCTTAACAGGTAGGTTATGATCGCGCCCACCCCCCGTCGGTCGTAGGTCCGGGGTTGGTTACGATTGCGCGCTTCTAGATTAATTCCAAGATTACAGTGAGATTAATCTAGATTACACAAATTAATCTATGCCCACCACTAATATATATATATATATATATATATATAATAATAATTATTATTATTATTTTATTTTTTCGCAAGTAAGCGACACTGCATCACTGCTGGATGCATGTAGGGGAAACACTGTGGAATGCAGCAAATAATATAAAAGCCAAATGTGTTTGTTTTTTTATGTCAAAGTGCACCTGCATATAAAAATTTGAAAATAAAAAGTACAAATTTGGACTGGCAAGATTGAAATATTCTCTTGTCCTACCTTTTTCAGCGCCATCATGGTCCAGAGATTGTATCTCTCCAGCAATCTTCTCTTCATGTTTTAGAGGTCCCTGCTGTTCTGAACTCATCGCCTGGGATGGCGTATTATTGCCACCAGATTCTGCTCCAGCAACAGTACTCTTTTTATTTTTGGTCATTCTTTCACTCAACGTCCTTGTAAGCGATGAAATGGGCACCCGGCTCTTTGATGGCGTGGAAACGTTGGCCTCCACCTGCACCTGTCCATGCTTTTTAACATCCGTGTTTTCTGTGTGAGGGGGTTGGGCCTTCACAATAGTGCCCTGCTCGTGGCTTTTCTCCAGTCCATTAACCAGTTTTGCTGCGCTTGCGCTTTTAGTAGGTGCCGCTTGATTTTTAACTTGTGACCTGCTTTGTCTCGTGGGACTGACCAGGGACCCTGAGAGGTCTGGTGCAGCGGTTTTGTTTGATGTCACCGGAGACTTTAAGTCGCTGTCGGATGTTGACTTTTTGGGGATTCTAGATTTAACGCCTGATGTTGTGGCTGGATGCACCGGGCTATCTTTGTGTTTGATTGGTTGTCGCCTCTCTTTGGTCTCCTCTCGGTGTGGTGTTTCACTGGAAGCATCCTGTATGGATGTTTTTCCCTTTTTGGCCTTGGTTCCCGCCGTTTCCGTTGGGCTCTGGCCACCAAATGTTGCGGTTAGCTTGCTCTCCTTAGCGTCTTGTTTAGGGGCGGATGACTTAGCGGTCCCCTGGTCCCCTCTTAAACCTGCCACTGCAGCTTGTCCCCTTGATTTGTTAGAAGACATGTCAAAGGTTGGTGACTCAAAGTTGGCCTTTGGTGGAAGATCGATGGTTAAAGGCACATTGGTGTTGGTGTCTTTATTAGTGCTGGTTGCCGTGGCAGTGTCAGGTACTTGGACGGTGTTTTCCAGTCTTGGTTGCCTAAGAAGAGACAAAATGAGACAGAGAAAAGGAATCATTAACATTTTTTAGTTCAACTTCACTGCCAAATGTTCAGTGGGACATTGAAGTGAAATAAGGACGCTGGGTAATCTTAGGGTAACCAGCCATTTGAAAGGACAGGTAATTATTAATTTGACTGCAACAGTCTGACACTAACACAAAGGCTTACAAGAAGATGATGTTTAAACATGAGAATAGAAAAAATAGAACAATAATATAATAATAAAAGTTATTTTGAGGACAGCTCTTTAAAAATTGACCCGAGTAAAGATTAAAGTTAACTGCATTGAGGAATTTGAGTCTGTTGGCAAGGAAAAATCATAGCCTGTGGTATTCATGATGTTGAAAATCAGTTTAACAAAAAAATATTTTTGGACCTCCTGTTTTCGGGTAATAGTTTCAAGATTTGAACTTGAATATTATGATGAACTGTTTATCATGTACATGCATACTGTAACTCTATGCATATAGTATTGCATTTAAATGGATATTTCAAACAAATTAAATGATCAAATCCTGCATTTAATGTGGCTGCAAAGATATATCTTGTCAATGTTTAGAAGAGCCATCTCTCTGTATGTGTGCTATGACAGGTACATAGACACTGTAGTTAAACAGTGTCTCGGTAGCAGTCACCATTCAAGTTATCTTATGGCTGACTACGGTCATGTAGACAAAACCAATGCAATAGGTAAACACTACAATAGTACAATGTAATGAAATAAATGTCAGCAGAGTGCAGTTACAACCTTGATTAACAGTGCTCCATAAATAATTTGCATCAATTTTTTTCAAGTATAGTATCTATGCTGCATACATCAATGATTAGTACTTTTTCTAAGTTAAATGTTGGCTATTGTGCATTCATCCATTTTTCAGTGGCTGGGTTTTAGTTGAGTAGCATGTATTGTTCCCCATGAACATAAAAGGGTATGGGAACCTAGATATCAGGTTACATGAGGATCATTTTCTCTATCGCTCTCTCTTACTCTGTACTCTCAGGCAAGGTGCTTGCAGAATAACAACAGAAAACAGAAACAAAAAAAAAAGGTTTTTACTCACTGTTTCACCTCGGTTGTCTCGACACTACTCGAAGCTAAATCCACGCTGTGGTGTTCCCTCTCTGGGTCTTTCCCCAGTGGCTCTGGCTCCAGCTCTGGCTCGCCGGCTTCCAAACTGTCCTGGGTCAGGTACACTTTCTTGGCGTACACTTTCCCGGACAGCCTCACCGTCCTGCGCGTGACGCGGTTGGGCTCCCCGCTCCCGTCCACGCTCTCACTTGTTTTTGTTTGGGCCTCCCCTGAGTCGGCTACCGTGGAGACCTTGGGCTCTGGCGGCATGCCATGGAGCGCTGCGATCTCCGAGGGGTGTGAAGGGGTGGGAGTGGTGGTGTCGGTTGTGTCGGTGCCTCGAGACCACAAATCCTCGGCGGGAATGACAGTGGCAGGTACGGCGAGCAAGGGAGGGGAGTCAATTCTGAAGGCCTCCTCCCTCTCTCTCATTCCTTTGCTAGGCCTCTCCCCCTCCTCCTCGTCAGCTAGGTGTGCTACTGCTTCCACCCGTATGGCTTTGTGCAGCAGCACAGGAGAGGTGCCCCCGGGCTCACGTTCTCCCCAGGGAGAGTCCTGCAGCACAGCGGTGGGTGGTGTGGTCTGCCCAGAGAGGACGCTAGTGGATCTGGAGCTGAAGCTTTCCGTGGTCGTTCTTTCGGTCGCCGAGCTCGTCCATTCCTTAAGGGAGGCTCCGGGATCATCCACCATCTCTTTTACAGCAGCCTTTTGGGATGCAACACTTATAGAGGTGAGGTTGTGGGACTTTACAGGCTTGGATGTCTTGGAGTGCACCTGAGCTTGGATCGACTGTGACTGCGTCTGGTCGGATCGCTCCCTGTCCTTTACGTTGTCCTCCTGCAGGTTGAACTGCAGTCTCTTGCTCACCTCCTGCACCACGGCGTCTGTGAAGCCAGGCTGGGCCTGGTCCCCGGGCGTGGGAGTGGCATTACCGGATCTCGGCATCTCCCTCACGCTGCCCCGGCCGCTGCTGTCGCTGTCGGCGAACGGCAGGTCGCCTCCCTCCAAAGTGGCCAGGCTGCCGCTGAGGTCTGTGGATAACAGGCCTGGCTCCGTCCTCGCGCGTCCAGAGACCTCGCTGTCCCGCCGTCCCCAGTCTTCTTGCAGGGGACTCTGCGGGGAATGCGGGGACATTGGGGAGGCCGGGGTGCTGCCGCCGTCGTCAGAGTGCTTGCTCTGGCTCTTCCTCCGGCGGGAGCTGAAGAAGTTGGTGATGCGACCCAGCACCCCCTTCTTATCGTCTGGATTCTGCAAGAAGGAAGGTAGAGAGGCAGAGGTTAGACAACACACTGGCTGCTGTTCAGGCTGCTGCAGTTCAGGCTGGCAGAGCTGTTGATTTTGGCACTGATGGAACAGAGGGCATAACGCAATGAACATCTATATTATTTGTGTGAATGTTTTTGAAGTTGATCAGCCTTGCTTATTGTTATAACGCATGAAGACGCATGACATGCAGTCATATTCACTTTTCTGAACTTCTTGAAGGAAAGAATCAAAAGAAAGTAATAGGAGAGGAATGAAAAGAAACCTCTGCACAGGATGCAGACCGCTGCAGCGTGGCTGGTCTTCACTCCACCTAAGCACGCACATTAGGGCTGCAATGATGAGTTGATAAATCGATTAGTCAATCACCAGAAAATGTATTAAACAACATTTTTATAATCGATTAATCGTTTAGGTCATTTATCAAATAAAAAATAACAAACATTTGCTGCTTGATGCTTCAGAAATTCAAATGTTTGTTTTGTGGATCATTATAAAATTCATCAGCAAACAGCAAATATCAGACATCAGCAAATATAAGACATCACTTTGGACTTTATGACATTTTCTAGACCAAATGATTAATCGATTAATAAAAATATATATTGTTAGATTAATTGAATGTGAAAACAACCATTAATTGCAGCCCTAACGCACGCCACGCCACACACCAGCTACTACCTGCAGCTGCCCGCCTCAACTCCAAACCCTTGATGCTGGTAGCCTCTCGATATGCACCCACCCACATCACATCTCTGATGCGTCCCTCTGGTCCCACTACTGGACGACGCCTGGTATTGCCTCCACTGCATGCAACTCTTCTCATGTGTGGGACCTTGATAGTGGAGCAAGCTCCCTAGGATCTGCAGAATTCCTCCCCATCTTCAAAAAAAAAAGTGCTACCTTATCTACATCACAGCCCACCCAGCCTGCACCCCCTGCTGGTTTTCCTGATGCCTCGGCTGCCTTTCCGGAGGCCGCGGTAGTGGGGCCGGGCACTGCTCCTGCACCGGTGTCTACTGTCCCTGTGTCTGTGGCTCCAGCTGGGTCTTCACCCAGCCCATACACAACCAGATCCTGGCATCCTCAGTCCGGCAGATCCCGCATTCGACCTGGTTCATCTCAGCCAGATCACCCTCCCCCAGCAAACATTGTCCTCGCGAGCGTCCATCGTGAGGCATATTAGAGTGAGGGGGGGGGGGCACACCTACTGCTTTCCTGGGGCCTGTGTGTCAGACATCCTGGAACAGCTACCCACAGCACTACAACAACACCCGGAGTGCACCAGGCTCATTGTGCACGTTGGGTCGAATGACACTAGGAAACAGCAGTCTGAGACGTAAAAGGGGGATTTCAGATCTCTCCTTACTACCTTAACAGAAACCGCCATGGAGAACTGGGGATATTAATAACTGTAGAAAAGCTGAGCGTCAATGGAGAAATACTAAGCTGCATGTCCACTATGCCTTTTTTTTAAGAACACCTCACTATCTGCAACAAAGAAATTAGAAATGCAAGATAAGCTCATTTATCAAAGCTGATTTCTAAAAATCATAATAATCCCAGAATACTTTTCTCAACTATCGACAGCCTCATAAATCCAGTTCCAAAAAGCCACTCTTTCATGCCGATGATTATCGACTCTACATCTCTTTATGGTTTAATGCATTGATCATATCAACCTGTGGACATCACATAATTTCCTGCAATTGAACAAAGATAAGACAGAGGTCTTAATTATCGGAGCAAAGGTCCAGAGAGAGATACTGTTCACCAACTTAAAATCTAGCAAAAAATCTTGGCGTGCTTCTAGACCCTGATTTGAATTTTGAATCTCATATCAGTAATCTCACTAAAACCACCTTCTATCACCTTAAAACTATTGCTAAAGTGCAATCGTTTCTCTCCCAGGCAGATACTGAGAGACGTATGCATGCTTTTATTACGAGCAGGCTTGATTACTGTAACGATCTCCTATCTGGTCTAACATCTCACCTGTCCTAAAATCCCTTCATTGGTTGCCTGCCAGTTTTAGATTATGGGAGTCCATGATTAGACTTTCAGAATAGATTTTAAAATCCTCTTATTGGTGTTCAAAACACTCAATGGATTAGCGCCCGAATACTTCAGACATGCTTCTGATGTCTGCTCCCTCTAGATCACTCAGGTCCTCTGGCACCGGCCTCCTAGTTGTTCCCCGGTGAGGACAGAGACCAACGGGGAGGCGGCATTTAGTGTCTACGGTCCTCGCCTCTGGACCCGCCTGCCAGAGGAGCTAAGGTCATCACAATCTGTGAACACGTTTAAAAGAAACCTTAAAACATACCTATTTAGCTCAGCATTCCCTTAATCCATTTTATTATCATAACATTAAAAGAAAAAAAAGAAAAAATAGCATCCACCCTTTTCTACTGAACTATACACTGATATCTCTGTTCTACCACGTCTCTTATTTCTAATACTATCTTTTCCTTATATTATCATTTATTTTCACTGTATTGTTGTATTCTCATTGTATTGTTAAGCACCTTGTATTGCACATTTTGTACAAAAGGCACTATAGAAATAAAGCTTGATTTGATTTGGTTCATGCACTCATATCTTCCGTCCTAACCCTAACCCCATTCTTGCCCTGGCTCTACACACATCAAAGCCATGCCTAACCATCGCTAACCTACTACCTAAACTTACTACTACTACTCCACTTCTAACTTTATGCTGTAACCATAACCACTATGGCTTTACTTTGGAGCTATGAGTCTTACTTATAGCAGCATCAGAGTATTTTAGATACTGGGGAAACAGAGAAACACTGGGACATCGAGCTTGACGTGCAACGATAAGGAAACAGGAGAGAGAGAGAGAGAGAGAGAGAGAGAGTGTGTGAGAGAGAAGATAAGAAGCAAGGGTGATAAGCTGGAGACATCTCATCAATCTCAGAAGTGTAAAATAAAGGGATCTACAGCAGACCAGTAAGAAGAACAGAGAAAGTAACATTGAAAAGAAAATGAGAGATGAGAACAAAAGAGAAATAAAGTAGAGCAGAAGAAAGAGGAAGCAAACAGCCAGAGGACAGAGTTGTTGAGGAATTGAAAGCAATAAATTACCCATTAAGCTCTCAGCCCTGATTGTTCTATAATTAAATGTCCATTTTCTTTGCCTGTCGAGACAAACTGGTACAAATTTGCTCAAGGGTTACAATATTGTGCATGTTTGCATGTGTGTGCATTTGTTCATGTCAGCACATTCACATGCGTGCTTATGTAGCCTTGTGGTTTTTTTAACATGCATGTGCTTGCACGCAAGTAAACACAATGTCTAGGCTTTACGTCACAATGTCTAGGCTTTACGTCAAATGGACGTTCCACCAGCACAGTCACATGTTATATTAACTTATAGTGTCATCATATAGTGTCCAAAGCTGTCAAAACGTACCCAAAAACCAATCAAAAATGCTCAGAATAAACTACAGACGTGAGTTGTATAATATTGTCAATTTACTACAACATACATGATGCATTGCGCAGCGGTGAGAGAGCTTTAAGAGGCAGATACAGGGGCCTTCCTGGAAACTTTGAGGCCCCCCCGCGGTGATCATTTATTTTAAAAAAGAAAGAAAAGTGGAGCGAAACCTGGTGGCCTCGCTCCACTCCACACCTCACCAAGACCACATTCAGACTAGCTAGTTAGTTGCTGTTAGTGACAGGAAATGGACCTGCAGTCATTTAATTCATGAGTTTATGATCAATCATAATTGTGTTGTTTTTTTCATCTTTATTATGGATTAGATCTATTGTTTGGATGCGTTGATCATTTATTTAAAAAAAAGAAAGAAATACGATACAGGGATGACAAGGCCCGGCAATTGCCTGACCATGCCTAATGGTAGGACCGCCTATGCAGATATAAGCGCTGCTACTTTTGTTTAGAGTTTCGTAATTTATATTTATCGACTTGTGGACTATGTGGATAACATCATGAGTCTCATTGTTTCTATTTGTTGACCTCTGGACTATGTGGATAACATCATGAGTCTCATTGTTTCTATTTGTTGACCTCCGGACCGTGTGGATAACATCATGAGTCTCATTGTTCCATGCTTGGTTGTACAGGATATCGAGTTGCTTAATTGGCTGCCATCACATTTTAAATGTAACTATTGAGCATTGTAAAACGGGTTAGCTGTAATGGAGCCCAACATATAAGTAACATAAAAGTATATGCACGTCCGTGTTTGCATTTCAATAATAATAAAGTAATGAATAAAAAACTAAAAGCTTTGTATCAATTGTCATGGCTACCTAGCTCTCAGTAGCAAAACCATGGTAAACCATCCTCCTACTCCCGTTTCATCTCTATGCAGTATGTGCGCAAAAGAGACTTAAGAGTAGCGTGAAACCGTTCCAAAACCCCTTGACTTTGCGCGTGATATGCGCTACTCAAGTTGTGCTGGATACGCAGCTGTTTCAATGCTACTAAAAACATCTTCGACGTCAAATTTGAACTCCGATCACTTTGTATGACTCTAGGAAGACCGAATATTGTAAAGAACTGCGACAAACATTTCACCACAGACTTTGTAGTAATTGTCCTCAACGCATACGCAGCAGGGTAACGGTTTGCCTGGCACATGATGGTAAACAAATATACGCAGCCCGATTTTGCCTGGGGCAAGGGACCCACACAATCAATGATCAAATGGTCGAAAGGCTTACCAACAGACGGAATGGGCTGTAAAGGCACAGGCTTAATGACAGCATTTTGTTTACCTGCCACCTGACAGACATGACAAGTTTGAACAAACCGTGCCACATCCCTCTTTATCCGTGGCCAGTAGCAATGTTGTAACAACTGATTGTATGTTTTCTTTACCCCGAAATGACGTTGTTTCTCCATGAGCTTCACAGCGCATGCCGTAAACACATCTGGAAAATCTTTTTTACACTTATCTGACTCATCATATTCCAAAACGTCCGTCTTAACCACTGGCGGTGGTGAGACCTGATCAGGAAAAACACAATTATGAGCAAAATTATTACCCACAATCAGATCAATTCCCTCTATTGGTAAGGAAGGACGCACCGCAATGGTTACCTCACCATTCACAAAACCAGAGAACAGCTGAATTTTATGCAGCAGCACTGGAAATGACTGGAGACCAGTTCCCCGAATCAACACACAATTTCCTGTATCAGATTCAGATGAGAAAGGCAAGACAGACTGGCAAATGAAACTTTCAGATGCCCCAGTATCACGCAGAATTTTAACTGGAACGCGATGTGCATCTTCAATTAATGCTACCGAGCCCTCCGTGACAAACGGTGCATAACCCATACTGAATGCAGTCTCACCGCATTGCGCATTACCCAGATCTTCATCAATTGACACTATACCCTGTTCACGACCCACTGTCTTTGCTGAGCGCACAGCAGGAACAGACGAGGAGCAGAGGCCAAATTTGCCCTCCTCACCCTTCCCCCTCTTATGCGCCAACAATACGGGGCAATTATTTTTCCAGTGGTTTTTACCAAAACAGTAGTTGCAGTCGTTTCTAGGATCGAAATCCGATGGTTTACCATGTGTAACTGAATCGGAATGCACAGATGTGTCCATCTCAACACGGCTAAGTTGTCTTTAATTACTGTCCGAACGCGGACTGAAATCATGAGCTGTAGTCTTGTGTATGAGAGCATAATTATCAGCAAGAACAGCGCCATCCGCTGCTGTTTTCACATGGTGTTCGTTAACATAAGTGGCTACTCAATCAGGCAAAGTGTTCTTAAGTTGTTCTAAAATCAATAGATCACACAACTCCTCAAAAGAATAAACCTCTTCTGCCGTAAGCCAGCCTTGAAAAAAACTGGTTAAATCCCTAGCCCATTCAGCAAATGTCTGTTTGTCAGATTTTTTCCATAATCGAAAACGCTGTCTATAAGCTTCAGGGACTAACTCATAACACTTTAACACCGCTGTCTTGACGCATCGATAGACCTTTTCAGAAGAAGGTAGAGCCACAAAGGCTTTCTGAGCACGGCCAATTAGCGCAGTTTGTAGCAACACAGTTTTGTCCTCATCACCCCAATTTTGCTCACTAGCAATATTCTCAAATAACGAAAAAAACACATCCGGATCACGCTCGTTAAACTTAGGCAGGAACTTTATCATACTGGCCAAACCAGACTGCTGCGATGTAGATTTTCCAAGTTTGCCTTCAGCTACTAATTGTAACCTAGTACGTTCAATCTCGCGTTCCTGCTCTAAGTTTTTAAACCTTTCCAATTCCAGCTCACAGTCTTTATCTTTTTGGGCAGCCTCTAACCTTTTATGGTCCAGTTCTTTATCCAGCCTTTTTTGAGCCAACTCGTCATCAAATCTTTTCCTTTCAATTTCTTGCTCCCATTCCAATGTTTTTTGCTTTACTTGCAAATCATGTTGCAGTTTTAATAATTCAACTTGTTGTTCAAACGTCAATTCACTCGATCTTTTCCGTAGGCGGCGGCCTACCTTAGAACTCGAAGTGCGCTCACTATCTGAAGTGGGCTCACTATCTGAACCCGACACTCCCTTACTATCCTCCGGCAATCTCTCGTCAGGTAACACATCCCTGTCAATCAAGCACGTAAAAATGCAGTCCAACAGCTGACTCTTCTTAGCTCCCTTCGGCAATGTTACATCAATCGAATAGTGCTTGGCCACACTATTCAATTGCTTTACATTCAAAGCGCAAGCAAGGCACCCGAAGGAGCCACCCAAAACACATCCAGTGCACTCATTATTACAGCTTAAATTACAAAAGTCACCAATCCAAAATCCGAACAGACTATGGTCTGCCAAAAGACACCAATGTCCAATACACTTTAGCAAACAAGCAAAAAAAACAACCTATGCATATACCTAAACTTTTGAATTACCCAAACAAATCCAACCACCCCAAAATAACTCAGGCAAAGCGGAATGCAGCTTACGTCAACAGGATAACAACAGAGTTTCCCCCTAACATTTACCCCCCTACTATTCTAAAGTTAATATGTCACAAATGGAGTGAGCATGCCCAGCACGGCAAAGCCAGGCATGACAACTGACACTAGGATACGTAATGATGCAATGACGGATGCTATGGACGTGGGTCTGCCGTGGTGAAAGTACAATTTTCTGAAGATGGACTACTAAAATATTACTTCATTACCAAGGTTGAAATAATAAAAAAGGAATATAGGCTACCAGTCACAAATGTTACACCATGCCCTGCTACACGGTCCAACACCCCCATCTAGCAGCCGCTTGCTCATTCTTGTCCCTCATTCCCCCAACACACCTGTCTGCAATCGGCAATCACCATGCCCTACTTAAGCCAGGGATCTCCAGCCAGCCGGCGCCAGTTCGTGCTCTTGTTTACCCTACCAGTTACTAGTGATCCAGTTTACCCGCCTGTTGCCGAACCCCGCCTGACTGACTACCTGCCTGTTGCCGAACCCTGTTGCCGAACCCCGCCTGCTTGACTATCCGCCTGTTGACGAACCCTGTTGCCGAACCCAGCCTGCCTGACTACCCGCCTGTTGCCGAACCCTGTTGCCGACCCATCGCCTGTCCGACTGCCCGCCGGTTGCCGACCCATCGCCTGTCCGACTGCCCGCCTGGGGCCG
>JAOPJI010000016.1:10549159-10559521 GCA_027122695.1 Merluccius productus
CCCAACACCCCCTTCTTCTCTTTTCTTCATCCATATGTGTGTGTGTGTGTGTGAGGGGGAGGGGTTTACTGCTAATAAATTAAATACACATTACTTCAATAATTCATCTCATGAATGTGCTCCCGCTCAGTATGGATATATATATTTTTTATTATTATTAAAAAAATAAAAAAAAATAAAAAAAAAGGAATCAGAATTGGGGGACAATTCATATTCATGTCTTTCTCGAAACCAAGTCGTCTCATAAGCTCATTTGGCACGCCGGTGGCGATCCCCCTCCGAGGGGGCAGACCCTGACTGCTGCCAGGCTAATTTCCCAGATCAACGCACTACTTTCTGCGCATACAAATACCGGCGGCTGCATAATTAGAAACCCCGAGCGCCGGAGCTCCAACCCTGCGCCCTGCAATTAGGCGCGCGCATACAAAGCGCGTCTGCGTGCCGGCGGACCGCCGCCAGGGCTGTTTGGTTCCGAGGGGCCGAGACGCAATGAGACGACATTTTTTTTTTTTTTTTAATCCTCCATTTGTTGGCCAATAGCTGCGAGTGTCTCCTTAAGCCACCCACGGCGCCCCCCTTTTTGGCGCACGGCCCCTTTGAGGGCATTCACAAATCACCGCCAGCCTCTCTGGGTCCCCACGAAGCCGGGCGGTAGCGCGCCGACGACGCGGGCGCCGCCGCCGCCAGGGGATCAGCCGTCAACAGCGGAGACACTGGTGGCCCACTTTGAACAACTTAAGACCTTGATTCGTTTTATTTCGTCCTTCCTCTCAAGCTTTCCTCCGTTTCTCTGCGGTTTTTTCCTTTTTGGTTTTGCTTTGACCATTTAATAGCTTAAGGTTTTGTTGTTGTTGTTGTTGTTTTTTTTGGGGGGGGCGCAGTTTAATTAAATGGTGTGTGAACCTTTTGGAGAATGTAATTGTGACAACAACCTGTGACTGTAAATAAATAAACGTGTTGCTTGAATTATTCAAGTCGCTTTAGCCAAACCCGCGCGCCTTTAGTCTGTTAGACTGTGTCTGTTGCTGTTGATTTTAGGGAATTGGGTAAACAAGTACAGCCGCCACACCGGTCCGCTTACCAACTGTGCCAACACAACGCTGCCTGCTGATTGGCTGATTGGCTGAATGCTCAACATGAGGGACCAGGAAGACCCCAGGGCCGGAAGGAGCCGGAGAACTGGGTTGGACGGGAGGCGAGCCAGTAAAGCATCATCGCATGTTCACTTCAAAACCAATCAAAGAAGAGTCAGGTGACACGTGATCAGGTGTACAGATTCATTCATTGTTTTTTCTGATATGTTTACAGTAGCCTAGTTAATACAATCCCATTGACAAAATCAGCATCAAGGAAATACTATATAAAACAGTAAAATCGGAATCGGGCCGATACTTTAACACATGTATCACCGTTTTTTTAGGTCGATTAGATTTCAGACAAATATTTGACAATAAAAAATATATTTTTGCATTTAATTGTATATCCTAAAAATTCTAATTGTATGATTAAATGAGCACGAAAAATGTCCAGTGTTTGTGTTTTACAAGCTGGTTTGCATGGCTTGTAAGTAAGCAAACATCAGTAAAGCTTTGAGAAGCGGTTCACTTCCTTCGTTTAGCAAATCTAATAAAATGCGGCAGACCATTTATAAAAAAAATTAAAACTACAAAAATATAGTAAATAAAATAAGTCAAAATCAGATTCTGTGGCAGTGAAAACAGATATCATTGTGGAAACTGTCTATCAGCTTAATCAAATTAAATCACATTCCTTCATTTGTTAGAACATACTTTTCTATTCACAAAAGAACAAACAATATAATATATCCGTTGTAAAATGTACACCCTTCATATGATCAGATTTTAAAATACTGCAGTTCAGTCATCCAAGTATTGATTCAGTTAAAAGTATGCAACATTAAAATGCTACCATGCTATGTTACCTTGGTCACAATCTATCTGGAGCACTTGATCAAAATAACATTGAATCCAGGGACCGTGTCTTGCAAAGATTTTACTTTCAGAGTCAAAGTGTACAAAGTGTGTGTGCGTTTCACTGTGTGTGTGTGTGTGTGTGTGTGTGTGTGTGTGTACATGCGTCAACTGATAAAAACACTCAGCAGCACTTTGTGTGTCGTTTCAGTTGAACGAGGTTCTGCTCTGCGCCGACCTCCTCCCTGTCTTTATTGACAGCCGTGGCCTCGACCCGGAAAAAAATAACTAGGACTGCGTACGAAACAAGAGGTCTTAAAGCTGTCGGTGTGTTTCTTGGGTTTCGGCCTTTTTTTCCGTCTTTGCAAATTCCTTTAATGCGTTAACGAAATGAAGGCGCGAACACTCGAGGCTCGAAAAGCCACCGAGTGCACAATGAAGAGAACACCTTGATTCGCTTTCCTTTCCATTTCCTTTCTTTCCCTTCTCTCCACCACAATCACACGTACATCTGGTGTATAGTGTTGCAGAAATAAGCGGGGGTGGGTGGGGGGGGGCGGGACAAACCGCTTCGACGTGCCTCATTTAACCCCACACGACGACAGCTAGCAGCCGAGTCTGAGACCCTTATCTCCACCGAAGTCACAGAGGATCCAGTGGTTATGAGATTATTTAAAAAACACGACCGCGCCCCTTTCGATCCAAATCCCACACAAAAGACATTACAATATTTACAAATGGAAATACAAATATATAAACGACCTCTACGGTTATAAAGTGTGTTAACTTTGGTATTCATTTTCTGTTATCATTATGTATGTAAAGAGTGTGTGTGTGTGTGTGTGTGCACATATAACAAATATTCAGTTGAAAAAAATAATCAAACTCATGATTCATAATGCGTCTCCATATAGATTGCTTATTAGGATCTACGAAAAAAAAATAAAAAAATCGCGTCTAAGAAATTACCATCTTTAAAAAAAAATAGTTTTTACTTTGATCTGTCGTTCCAAAATACATCCAAAAATGAAACCCTACTTCCTTTATCTCTCTCCGTCTCCTGCTCATCAACTTCTCACCCAGCCCCTCCCCCTTCCCCTGGCTGGCCCCCATGGGACGTTATTTCGAAAGAAAATATGTACAGCGGTCAACGGCGAGAGACGAATTTTGACGGCGAGACGAGAATTGTGCCGGGAATTACACACATCATAATGTCCGAGTCAAGAAAGTCACCGTTCCATCCCTCGTCGTCACCAACGTCAACATGTGTTTCAACATTACTGTGTTTTATCCGGCGCCTCCCGGTCCTTTTATCAGCCGGGAAGCGAAAGAACGAACGAGACCCGTCGCTCAAGTCATGTGACTGAATCCCGGGTTTCGAAGCACACACAGGCAGCGCTTTAACGTTAGCTTCTTCAGCGGCTCTGGGTTAGCTTGTGGAGAGAGAGAAAGCTACGACGTACGACTTACGCGCGACTTTCGAGTGTGTAGTCGTTTCTAATTATCTATTTTCAGTCTTACGGCTTCAACTGTTTTACGAAAAACTACGACTTTCTTGACTTGGCAAAATTATATTTGAAATTGACAAACATTTGTGCACAACATCCAGACAAGATCAAAAAAAAGGATTTGTCTCTCGCTGTTGACTACCGTACACATTTATGTTCCAGATCACGTCCCATGGTGGTCCGTCAGACGGAGAGGGACTCAGGCTCTGGATACTGCGCGCCGGTTTCAAGGACGATCCACTTTTAGCTCATCCCGCCTAATAAAACACTGTTCTCCAGTTACATGAGCGGCTTGATTGCATTGCGACTTGATTTAATCGCTAGCCAATGACTAACTGAGCCTCCCTCAGCACCAGACGGGGGCCTGCTGTTGAGTGTGAGACGGGGGCCTGCTGTGGGGTGTGAGACGCCACCTCAGATACGGCCGCCGCCGCCGCCGCCGCTAAGAAATCAGGGAATAATCACATCTCCATGGCGGTGTGGCTCTCGAGGCCGGGAGAGGAAATGCAATAACCACAATGTGTTTAACCTTATATCTGGACTCAACATGTCCCCTGCCGTGCCTCCGGGCCGACCCGTCTCAAACACATCCACATGTTCTCCACTTCTTCTTCTTCTTCTTCTTCTTCTTCTTCTTCTTCTTCTTCTTCTTCTTCTTCTTCTTCTTCTTCTTCTTCTTCTTCCCTAGTGTTGTGGTCATACACCTGTCCTCAGTCACACATAAAGATGCACATACAGTATTGTCGTTTTAAAATGCACATGTGCCGTGTGTTAAAATCGACGATAGCAAATAGCCTTCGATCAATAATGAAACGACGGCAATCTCTCGGACATCTTGGGCATGAGGGCGGCTGCATGGTTGAGACATAATATTATGAGGGTACATAATATTCCCAGGGCAGGCATTACTGTTAGACTGAAAGGTTAAGAGGGAAAGAGAGAGAGAGAGAGAGAGAGAGACAGAGAGAGAGAGAGAGAGAGAGAGAGACGGCAGATGGCAGGGCTCAACCATCTCCGCCTCGGCTCCGGAGGGCATATTACATATTCAAAATGACTATAAATATTTCAGCAACCTCGCGGTGGTTCGACTGCTCCTTAAAGCTACTTAAGTGTAATAATATAAAAAAAAGAATAGCATAATAATATCGAGAAAATAAAAAAAACACCTCTAGCCAAAAAAATTCTCTGTGCTGTCGTCCCGCTCCGGCGTGTCTACCGGTCCCGCTACTCGAACGAAAGCAGGTCCGGGTGGCGCTCCGCCTCGTCCGCGTTCCCCGCCGCGCTCAGCGGCCTGCCGGGGGCGCCGGCGCTCCCGTTCTCCAGCAGCAGTAGCTCCTCCCCCAGGCTGATCCGGTAGCGCTCCTTCCCGGGGCACGGCGTGGACGCCAGCCTGGCCTCCTCCTGGGGCCCCGGGGGGTCCTTGTGGATGAGGTCCGGCACCGAGTGCTGGAGCTGGGTCTGGGTCTGGGTCTGGGTCTGGGCGTGGTCCAGGTGCTTTTGCGCGTCGAGCCGCGCCTCCGACTCCAGGATGTCCTCCCAGTTGTCCTCCTGCCCTCTGTTGGTCAACCCGTTCACCTTCTGGTCGCACCTCTCCTCCTCCCTCTCCTCCTCTTTCTCGTCTCCTTGGGCCGGCCTAGCCTCCTCCTCCTCCTCGTTCTCCTCCTTACTGAGCAGGGGCGTCCGGTCGGGGGAGGCCAGCGGGGAGGAGGCGGGGTCGGCGGCGGCGTCGGGCGCGGACACCACCGGGTCGGATGAGATCATCATGTCCTGGGTGGTCTTGAGGGCCCGCGGGAGCCGCTTCCTGCCGGTGGGCGGCGGGGGGTCCAGCCGAGGGAAGGAGGAGATATCGAAGGAGGAGGAGACGTGGCTGTGGGCGGAAAGAGGGGAGGGTGGCGAAGGAGGGGGGGGCGGGAGAAGGAGATTAAAATGGAGCGAAAAGGGCAAAAGGGAGGGGAAGGGGGACCAGGGTAGAGGGGAGAAGGGGGAGGAATCAGGGGAGAGAGACGGCAGGAGAGATGGAGGAGGGGAGGAGGGGAGGAGGTGACAACACAAGGCAGAAAGAGATAAGAAGGACAGACGAGGAGAAATGTTAAGTTGTCGCCGCGTCGCTGTGCCTTTGTGCGGCGCACCGTTTTTTGAACCAGCGTTGCCACCAAAAAAGAAAAGGGAGCCTCCCAGGAGGGACGGTGTTATTTCCATGGTAACTTTGTTCTCATCTCCATAGCGACGGGGAGCAACTACTTGTTACCTCAGCAGGATCAGTCACTCGGAACTGACAGATATAACAACATCATTCTACCAAAGCGTGTCTGATGTTCGATGCACACAGAGGCTTCCTTTGCGTTCCTCTCACTTCTATGATAACAAAAAAAACCGCTTTCAGCCTTGGAGAAGTTACTTCTCAGTACCGCTTTATTTTAACGTCTTTTAGACGGAGGATATGAGACGAGCGCCTATTTGCAGGTTGCAAAACAGATGATACTTGTGAGCAGGCGGTAAACATCCTTTATTTCCTTTCCATTGGGGTTAGAAAAAAGCTACACAATAGGAAACACATTGACTTACGTCGTCCTCGCGCTCTGCACACTATCGATCGGCGATGTTGTCCACACAAAGAGAGACAATAAAAACAAGGAAAGTAGCGACTATGTCTTCGAGCCAGGCAGTAGTGAGACCCTATTTATGTTACTTATTGGTTATGTTAACTTATTTGTCATGTGACTGATTAAACAAAAAACTTTGTTTTACTTTTACTTTGCTAAATATTAGCTTTAACGCCACACCATTGGTCGGCACAGACCAAATTGAACGAGAGATCAAGCTGGAATGAATTGCTTTCCCTCTATAGACATTTAGTAATTTAGTTTGTACATTTTAACAAAAGCAAAAAAAGTTACATAGTCCATTATGCCCAGTTCACATTAAATACTAACGATGAGTCTGCTTGCAACGGGAGACTCCTTGCAAAAGAATCACAAGATAACCGAGAGCCGCTCTGAAACATTGCTAGAAGTAGCAGCGCCGCGAAAGCCGTCTGTTGCTATTGCAGCGGCAGAGACAGCTGGGGTGCTTAGGCTAACTCGTGCCAGGAGCTGGCAGCTGGCGATGCACCGGCACCTCATCCAAAAAACAAACTTCAGGGCCTTGCATTTCACGCCGCGATTTGACATGGTAAATCTCTCGAGACACCGTGCGACCGCTTCAGATGCTCTGCCACCGAGCCGCTCACACCGCTGCACCTCTCTAGTGGCTAATAAGTACAGCGGGTAATAACAATGAGCCTGCAGCTGTGTATTGGGTTACTATGGAAAGCTGCCCGCGGTAGTGAATGGTTTGGCCCGGGGATACTGCGTGTGTTTGCCCCCCTGTACCTGTTAACAGCAGACTGGTTGACCTGGTCCATGCAGCTCCACACGGCGCCGGCGTTCTTGTTGACCTCGGTGACGCCGATGTCTCCCAGGTGGCTGGGCTCCTTCCTCCTCAGGAGGTCGTTTACCTGCCGTCGAAAAACGGGAGGGCGACACACTGTGAGGAGGAGGAAGACTGGACAGGAATGGCACTCCCTCCCCCCCCCTCCCCCAGCTAAGCCAAAATCTACAGTATGTGCACATGTTTTAATTAAGCGAGATTACGCAAGAGGCCGTGCTTTACTGTCATTATTGGCACGACAGTGACGCGGTCGGGACAGACGCACTGGCGCCGAGTTCAGTAAGCATGTAAACAAACTGTTCACTAAACTGTTACCAACAAAATAAAATATATAAACAAAATGTATTTATATTGTGGGACAATACGCTCTTTTTGCTCTCTGTGTTATCTCCGTTTCCCTGAAGATACATGGGGCCAGACTGATACCTGGAAAACAATCAGACGCACCGTTTCATTACGTAGACTCCTACGTAATGAAGCCTAGTTTACTACTCCAGCAAGTAGGCCGACCCTTACGGCCCGTGCCCACTTGCATGCGTCCGTCAACGCATCCCATTGACTTTGAATGGGGCAGAGCCGCAATGCATTGTGGGCTCCTTTTCAGGTTATTATCTTAGGTTTCTATTCCCTGTTGAGTTGATTTCATTGTGTTGATCACATATTTTACTTTGTTGGTGGGCGTTGTATAATTGCAATATTACACTCGAGGGTGTGCTTTACTGTCATTATTTGCAAGCGCCAAGTTTCAGGGCCGAGGCGAAAACTAAGTCCGCCATATAAATCAACATTAACAACAAAATGATCTGCTTTGTATTAGACATTGTCGGCTAACTGTTTAGCTCAAGCACTACTCCTGTAGTGGCAGTTACGATGTCGCCATGGAAATATATATAGTTTTAATCAACGGCGGAGTAATATTTATAGTGATGAGGCAGCACCGCGAGGTGTGCTGTCATGATGATTTGAGCACGGTCTAAATGTCTCGTTGACCAATCAGATTGCTTGGTGGGAAATACCCGTTGTATAATGGAGGCTCGCTGCTGCAGCGTCATGGAGACAGCTTGTCTAATGTAAACTACCGTTTACATTTTCTACCACGAGCCACTTTACCGGTTTTCTCTCTTTCCTCTTACTCTGTCATTATTATTATTATAATGACTATTCTGTCTTTGCATTTTACATTTTTTAGAGCATTGTTATAGCTACAATTTAAATACCGTTCTTATTTTATGGCTTACTATGCCTGCATTTATGTAAAGTTGTTGTTGTTGGCGCCGAGAGCAAGAATTTCATTACCGGTAACGATGTCACATTGTTATCGCGTGTACATGACCATAAACCTGAAACTGAGACATCGCTGTCTGTCTTTGCCGGTGCAGTGCTGACCTTTGCTCCGACCGCCTTGCCCAAATTGATGGCGTTCTTCAGCCTCTGCTGGCCGCCGCCGGAGGACGTGGCGTCCGCAGGGAGGCCGAGGCCCGAGTGGGGGTGCAGCGAGGCCGGGGCGCGGCGGGCCGAGCTCTGGTTAATCTGTTGCTGGGCAACCGAGTTCTCAAACATACTCTGATCAACTGCGGTAGGGAGAAAGAGGGAGAGAGACCAAGAGAGAGATAAGGGGGGGGGGAGAAGAGAGAGAGATGAGATTAGACAATATCTAGTGTTGACTGGGGAAATTGGCATATCATTGCATTCACAGATACACTAACGACCAACAGACCATTATAAAAGACTGAAATTAAGTATGTGGACATAAAAATGGATTCAAACTAGAAAAAGAAGCAAACACAGATCATCTCATTCACACATTAGAAAGGCATTGGTGCAGTGTTGAACTGTATACATAGGGTGGGATCGATTGGGATTGATCACACAAGACAGGCAACATAGAACCAGATGGAGAGCATTGTTCACGCTGTAGTGCGCTCATACAGGGAAGGGAAAACACAAACAAAACCAAAGATGACACCAAAAAAAACACAGCAAACAAACAAATGCGGTGTGGCTGGGTTAGGTAAACGAAACCAACGGGGAGGGATTTTGGACAAAATGCGAATAAAACAAAATGTATATCCAAGTATACACAAGAATAAATACACACAATGAATAGGAGGACGAGGGGGGCGAAGGACGAGGAACGACGTCGAGCCTTACCTGGTTGAGAGAAGCGTCTCTCGGACAGCGTTTTGAGTAAAACACAAAAGTGGCTTCAGTCTCGGTTCATGTTAGTTTGAATCTGAACAGACACCACTCACACACACACCGATACAAGATAAAAGGTACCACCTACACAAGATCCTGTGGTAGCAGAAAGACGATCGAAATCAAGATGTCTAAAGCGCATATCCCCGGATAAAACCCGACAAAACTAAACCCGGTCAGATGTCTTGCCGTGGTTCCATATTGGCTTTTTGAGAAACCGACGTAGTTTAAGTAATAACACGTTGGATTTATAGAGCGCTTGTCATTAGGTCGCTCAAAGACGCTTTACAACAGATAATCCGGAGGCTAAAACAAATACATATGAGTGATATATATATATATATATATATACACGTGTAGTGCCTATTGGGGGAGGGCGGGGGGGGGAGAGCCCAGGCCAGATGGAAAGCACGACAGAAAAGGTGGGTTTCGATGGTCCGTCTTGCGGTGAGTCACCGGAGGTGATAAACTGAGCCATCACTCTGGGAAATTGCTGCAGTTCCTCGGCTGTACAAAAACGCAGCGGAAACCCGAAAGCACGCCGGAAAAACAGAACGAGTGTGGAGCAGGTAACCTTGATCGGGGCCCAACGAACCCCAGGCATCGCTGCTGCAGCCGCCTCCCTGCTGGTAAAGCCTTAAAAAATAGCTGAGGAGATTTATGGTTACAAGATGGGAATAAACATTACATAGAGGTCTTTTAGAGGTGTGAGGCGAGGAATGTTAGCAGAGCATAAAAAGATAAGATATACACGAGAGAGAGAGAGAGAGAGAGAGAGAGAGAGAGAGAGAGAGAGAGAGAGAGAGAGAGAGGGGTTTAGATGAAACGAGGAGGGAATCCGAGAGGCGGGGATTAGCAAATACGGGGTGTTGACTGGGGAAATTGGCAAGAGCGAGAGAGGATGGCGAAGCTGAAAATGAATCGAAAGTGAAAGTAAAATAAAAAAAGGTGAAGGAGACTAAAGGAGACAAGGAGGATAAAAACAAGCAAGGATACCCGACAGTTAACAATATGTACGCTTAAATATACAGCAGTTCTATCTGTGCAGAAAGCCGTCAGACCTCGGTGTCAATAACTGTCGAGGAAGAACGGCGGAGCACAAAGCACCGAAGTCGGACATGCACTGAATCCCATTACAGAGACAATAAGATTGCAAGCACCTGTGTGTGTGTGCGTGCGTGCGTGCGCGCGTGCGCGTGTGCGGGTCGGAGCGAGACGTGCAGCATGGAGATGAGTTTATGTTTGGACGCTCCAAGATAAAGGCCTCAAGCCCCCATCCAGACACTCCCCCCCCC